>CM054947.1:8559200-8734015 GCA_029168755.2 Tillandsia fasciculata | reverse complement strand
TTACATTAAACTTGCACCGTTTTGCGCGCAGATCATTTTATCCCGCACCGTTTTGTGTGCAGTTTATAATATTATACATCATTTTTGTACAGAGATAGAAAAATATGCACCGTTTTGCGTGCAACCTTACAGTTAAACTTGCACCGTTTTGCGTGCAGATCATTTTATCGCGCACCGTTTTGTGTGCAGTTTATAATATTATACATCATTTTTCGTGCAGAGATAGAAAAATATGCACCGTTTTGCGTGCAACCTTACAGTTAAACTTGCACCGTTTTGCGTGCAGATTATTTTATCGCGCACCGTTTTGTGTGCAGTTTATAATATTATACATCATTTTTCGTGCAGAGATAGAAAAATATGCACCGTTTTGCGTGCAACCTTACAGTTAAACTGCACCGTTTTGCGTGCAGATCATTTTATCGCGCACCGTTTTGCGTGCAGTTTTAATATTATACATCATTTTTCGTGCAGGAATAAAAATATGCACCGTTTTGCGTGCAACCTTACAGTTAAATTTGCACCGTTTTGCGTGCAGATCATTTTATCGCGCACCGTTTTGCGTGCACTCTTTAATATTATACATCGTTTTTCGTGCAGGGTTAGAAAAACGTGCACCGTTTTGCGTGCAGATTCGAGGTACGTGCACCGTTTTGCGTGCCGGTTGATTTAACGCGCACCGTTTTGCGTGCAGACTAAAATGACGCGCACCGTTTTGCGTGTGGGTTTTTAGTGACGTGCATCGTTTTGCGTGCAGGTTTGGTGGACGTGCACCGTTTTGCGTGCAGACTCGAGAGAAGTGCATCGTTTTGCGTGCAAGCTCGAGGAGACAAGTGGAATCGCGCGGAGACCAATTGCAAGTGTCTACAAGCAATTGGGTACACTACAAGGTGGGAATTCTGCCGAAATTGGGTGACCTCTCCCCTTGCTCCTTTGCTTTTCGATTCGAAGCATGATAGTAGCCTGTTAGAGGCGTTAGGTAATTATGAATAAGATTGCATGTTTAGAGGAACACAGATGAAAAGAGCAACTGTTGGTTGCCAATAACAGATGATATATGTGCATGTGTAGAGAAATTTAGAGGAAAAGTGATATTTATGATTTATCCACAATAGAGGATAAATTTGTATGTGTAGATGGACACAGATGATAAATGCAACTGTCAGTTGCCAAAAGGAGATAATTCATTTTCATGTGCAAAAAGGACTTAGAGGATAAATATTATTTTTATGATGGATATGAAAATAATTGCATGCGTAGAAATGAGTAATTACTTGATGACTGTGATCATGTTAGGGTACAACCCTAGGAATCATGTGATATAAGGGAACAGAACTTGTTGGTAGTAAGACTAGGAGAAAACCTAGTTTAGGGGTTTGACGAGTGACATCAACTTAGGAGTTATCCTAGGAAGGATGAGTGGCATGGTCTTAGGTGATAACCTAAGGACACTGGATAGAGTGATCAACATAGAGTCAGAAAACTCTAGGGTGTATATGACATGGAACTTAGGTAAAGAGAACCTAAGGAGAACTAGTGTTCAACATAGAGTCAAGGAACTCTAGGATGAGTATGACATGGAACTTAGGTAAAGGAAACCTAAGGTGAACTAGAGGTCAGCATAGAGTCATGGAACTCTAGGACAAGTATGACATGGGACTTAGGTAAAGGGAACCTAAGTTGAGCTAGAAGAGTTTAAACTCACAGACAGGAAATAGAGTCAAGTTGACTCTAGGATTCAGTAAGGAATCAGGAGGATGGAAAAGGTGGATCAAGTGTGGAGATATGAAAGGGAAAACGGAAAAGTAGAGTCAATGTAATTCTAAGATAACAGTGGAACATGGAATTAGAGTCAGTGTAACTCTAAGTTAATGGGAGCAGGAAAATAGAGTTAAGTTAACTCTAGGATTCAGTGAGGAATCAGAAAAGTGGGATAAGATCCCAGTTTAAAGAGATGATCAAATATAACCCTAGAAGGTCATAGGGTGTCTGGGCAAATGGATAATAACTTTAACTTCAATTTGAGTTAAAGAAATAAAAGAGAAATGTTTAAGAGTCCAGGAGACTCTCTGGTTACCCTTATGGCAAGACCTAGGATAAGAGAAAAATTGTTGCAAAAAGGCAAAAATTAAAAGCAAGCTAAAAGTGGCTAAAAGCATAAAGAAAATGTAATTGGCGCCTTCGAATTTGAGACTCGTCAAGTGGAGCAGGACTCCCTGGGCAGTGACCCGTCGGACGAGGTACTTTCGAAGGGCTAAAAGTGAAAGCAAGGAGCTAAATGCTCAAAGAAAAGAGAAAGTGATTTGCCAGTGGCAAAAAGGGAGCTATAAGCTCGAATAAGAAAGGAAAGCAAGTGTTCAAAAGCAAAGAGGCTAAGAACTAAAATAAAAAGAGAAAGAAAAGAAAAGAAAGAAAATTAAAGATAAAACGGGCGTACCTCCGGGGGCGAACGTACAACGGTCAGGAGTTGGACAGGGTCCCTCTCCCGGGCAGCGACCCGTATGACTGGTAGATAGAGTACTCTTGTCAGAGTTGGGCAGTGACCCTATCGGGCAGTGTCCCGTATGACAAGTCCCCCCGGCAGGACGGGGTAACACTTGCGAGTGTTATCGGCAACCTTAGAAATCTTATCTTATGGTAGCAAGACTACCGGGCTCGGGCCCGTTGGATAAGAATTTCCAAGGGTTAACTTGAACTAAAGCACCAGAATCTAAAGAATAAAGAAAAATAGAGTGGCCAGGGTGGCCGGGTTAGTTGAACCCAGTATACAGCGGCATAGTGGCCGAGTTGGTGCTTAGCAGCCTAGTGTGGCTAGACAGAGTAGTGCTGGGTCGATGGTTGTACACAGATAGTGTAGTGATATATTATTGCATAGCTGCATATTGATGTTGAGGATTTTAGTTTCCTAGCACACTATTATTATTGCTTCCATTGGACCAAGTGGTGTAGGACACTTTCTCTCGGTGGTTGAACCCACTGGGAACTCGCTCGTAAGTTCTCACACCCCTTGGGTGACCCCCCCCACAGGTTCGGGAATGGATGCAGCGGTCGAGACAGATCCGATGCAGACGACAGCGAGGCATACGACAGGGGCAAGGGCCCAGCAGCATAGTGACCTAGAGGGTCTAGCAGAGGTATCCCTTTCTATATATTTCTTGAGTGAACCTTGTATGGTGAGGAATTATGTAAAGGAATGTAATAAGTTTAATTTATGGTTCACTCCTGTATGCTTTCATTTCCGCATTAGTTATTGAATGAAAGTTTTAAATTTATAGTGATTTTTAGTACTCTGATATTGAGCTTCCGCATACACTTGTTGTGTTATTATGGATGTTACCGTTCCTTTCGGGTAGAAAAAGGTTTTACCCGATTGGCGGGTCTGTTGGCGTGCCCGAACCGTACAAATTGGCGTACTCGGGGCGTGACACATTTGCCATGCCTGATTGGTCATTAGCTAGCTTGCACATTTATACTTGATTATCAGTATATCATGATCCATGTTCTAGAAGTTATTGATTATATTCTGCATTTGCACCCTTATTGGGATTTTGGTCATTTGCTAGTTTGCATACCTGTTTATCAGTACTCCCTGATTATTCTAATCCATGCTAAAGTAGTTGATGATTATTCCTGCATATGAGTTGAGATTCAGTTGATTCTGATATTGCATCCTTGATTGGATTAGTTGATGATTATTCTTACATATGAGTTGCTGCTTTCCTGTTGATCAAATATTACACTGCTGAACACATAATTTTAATCAACCAATGTTTTACTGAACGTCGTAGGGTCGCCTGAGTCTGTTCTTGTTTGATAGGACAAAGGCATTGCTTTTCGAAGTTTGGGGTCTAAAACCTGTTTTCAAAATAGTTTTCTCAAAAATATGTGTTTAGTTTTGTATGTTTGGTTGGTCTGCATGATTGAGTTGAGATTTGCTGTTGATCTCATGTTGAGTTGAGATTTGCCTTTGATCTTGCATATGAGTTGAGATTTAGTTGATTAGTTGCTGATTATTCCTGCATGAGAGTTGAGATTCAGTTGATTTTGTTATTGCATCCCAGTGGGGATTTCCTGGCTTGTTGCCGATTACCCGGTCAGTGGACCGTGAGTTTGAGCATTTGCATTTGATCGCCCGCACCGTTGTACTTCACGAACATCAGCGGAGTCATGACCGTGTAGATGTTCTTTACCGGTAAAGTGGTTAGCAATAGCGACCCGTGACCCTTTGTGGGGAATGTCAACCAGGTGGTGCCAAGTGGGCAAATTTGCCTGAGGTCTTGTGGGACCAATATGGTGGCTTGTAATTGGGTAATTTGATACATCATTTATTTGATGCATATGTTGCTTTTAGTCCTGCTTTTGTCTTATCTCATGATTCCTGATTTCGGTTTGAAGATATTCATTTGTTTGATACCTGCCTATACAATTATTCAGCATGCTTGGTTCATTATATTCCTGTCAAGATTATACATATTCCTGTTGGTTATTCATTCGCTTCATAAATGCTTACCTAATGTGATCTTTACTATCCGCTAGTATTGTATACCAGTAGGTATGATCTGCTATTTCTCGGCTCGTCGTGCCCACTGGGATACATGTACAGTGTATCTCACACCCCCTGGGTGACCATTTTTCAGGTCGAGCGGGTGCTGGGATGTCGGGACCAGTTGGTGAGATTCCGAGATAGAGATTGACCCTGGACAGCCGTGTATTTAGAAATAGTTAATTCAAGTGGTATTCAGATGTATTTAATCTAAAGTTATGATAAAGAAATTTGTAATATTATTATTTGTAGTACGTAGTTAGTACTCTGATGTTTGTTGCCAAGCTAGCCGTGCATATATAGAAAAGGCTCAATTCCATAAAGGATTGGGACTCTTCTATATATGTGGCGGTCTGTCATTGCCCTGGCTGATTTTGCAACTCTGATTTAAAAAAAAAAGAAAAAAAAAAAAAAAAAAATTTATACATTGGTTTTTGAACTCGGGGCGTGACAAGCCCCTTTCCAAATTATCTAAAAACCCTAAATTCCTGCTTCTATCTCAAGCAGTCCCTGGAGCATGATCTAAAGGACTTGTCGCCACAGTGCGAAGGTTCGTTATCCAGCTCAGCAGCAGCACTAAATTCAACTATCATCGCTCGTTCATCACCACGCAAAGGCTCGTCATCCACATCGATAGTGTAACCAGATTCTCCACCACCCGAACCTCAAATTCCTCTCTTCGTTCACTACATTGTGAGAGCACAATCCCTCCTGCAAATTTCGTAGTGATCGTATTCATAGATTTGTTGTTACAATTATGCATTTGAATTGATGTATGGTTAAGGAATTTGTTTAGGGTTTTTTCTTTGTGGAATTTGTTGTGATTGGAGGAGTGGGTTAGGATTGTTTCTTTAAGGCAAAAACAGAGGGACGCCCTCCATTACTAATAAATTTTCATCAGCATAAAGCCTAATTAACTTTTAATTGTTTTAGTTTGAGTTTATTTTTATAAATTAAATTAGGGATTCAATAAAACCAATGGTTTTGATTGTTAATAAAATTTGTAGTTCCAAAGCAAAAAAAGTGTGCTGGATAAAATTCTTCATTTAAATAATATAAAGTTAATAATTAAAATTTCAAGTATCTTCATCATAGAAAAGAGAAGAATAGATGAGGGGATTTTTTTTTTTGTGGTGATAGATAAAAATCTATTTTATAATGGCCTTTTGCTAGAATTTACCTTATTGTGAGTTTCCTGGTGTATTAATCTGAAATAGATATCAATTGAAATATGAGTTAAAGCAACAAGGGATGCATAAAACTATAATACTATAAAATATATGAAGTTTCTGATAAAGTTAGAAACCTGCAAAGAGGCTTCCAAGCATATAAGCATTCCTATTTATGTATGCATCATGCACAAAAGTGATATTTTGTGGAGAAAAGAAAATTTGTTTACATATTGTTTTGTTGCACACTGATGCTCATATTGACATATTTCTAAAAACTTTTCCAAAATTTTAAACCAAATTATATATTTAATATTCTTTTTCTCAATTTGTGCTCTTACTATGGCTAGATATTTGTGGATATTGATCAGACAAGCAGGATGACCTTGCTCACTATCCTAGTTGATCTAAACCTACGGCCGCTAGAAGAGATGGGATAAAACCTACGGCAACTTCTCCAAAGGGCAATTTCTTTCTAGGTTAATGCTGTGATTTTAAATCATTGTGAGAAGAATTTTGAATATTTCTTTTGACAATTTATATTTTTAAATAAAGTTTTGAGATGGCACCCATTCAATACCATAGATGATTTTATGCATTACTATTGATCATTGATGTATTTGACTCCATCTCTGGTGCTTTACTTTGAGGTTGTTAATTTGGTATTGGAATTGTGTACTTCTTGATTTTTTATTACATGCTTGAGATTTGTGTTGTTATAAATTTTAGTTTTGGCTTTTTGTAATATAGATACTCTGTTGCATATTTTGGTTTGTTTATTTTGTTGGATGATGCAACTATTCTATAGTTACTTTTATAGTTCTAATGTATATTTTGGGATTGCCTCTAGTCTTCTGTAAAATATATAGTACATATTGTTCTTCTTTCTTCCTCTACTCTTTTTTTTTTTCCATTTTTTTTATTAACTTTTCTAATGGATATATAGAAACAGAGAAGGAAAAAAAGACATAATCTAATTGTTACTGTTAGTCTATTTCTGCACTTACAAAAAAGTCATCATATGCAATTATTCTTTAGAATTTAATGATGGCTAATTTTTGCTCGACATTTGATTGTTCAATTCCATTACTATTCTTAAGTGAAGTGAAGAGGAATCTAAGAAACTAATAGATATGCAATAAATTAATATTCTGAACATAGTAATATGCACAACCAAATAACCAAGCTAAGTCAACATCTACCAAATAGACAACATACACAAAGTTCATAGAAATACATATAATACTGGTCATAATTTAATTATTCACATGTATTCTTTTAATAGATTTTTTTTTTTCTTCAGGATTCTATGATCTTAAGGATACAATAATCTAAGATAGTAAAGATTAGATATATATAAATGAATTTCAATGTGCATTTAAATTTGGGTAAAAGTTTTCGACTAGTGATTTACTATTTATTATAATAGTAACTTGTTAAGTTTGTGCGGGTGTAACTCATTTTATTATTGTGACACGCAATCTAAAGTAGCTATCAAAACATGGATAAGAGTTGGATTAATAAGTCTAGGTAATTTTCTAAATTTTTTAGCACTAACTTTTCTAAAGGAAGCATTTATTAGTTAACGAATCTAATCACTTGGACCAAATAAACTGTAGGATAAGTGATGATTACCAACAAGGCTTGGATCTGTTTCTCAAATTTGCATTTGAGAATGCATCAAGAAATGACCTGATTTTATGCCCATGTAAAAAATATACTAATTGCTTCTGGAGGGAATATGAAGTTGTCTATGAACATCTGTTATGTGATGGATTTATGAAGAGTTATACAAAATGGATTTTTCCATGGAGAAGACAATTTTGCTTCGAAGCCTATTCATGAGGCTAACTTCGAAGACAAAGAAATACAAGCTGATGAAATAGATGAGATGATACATGATGCATTTTATTTTCCGACTTTCGACATGGAGTTGGAAAATTCAGAATTTGATAATATAAGAGAGGAGCCAGATGAAGAGACAAGAAATTTTTTTAGGTTGGTAGAAGATGCTAATCAAGAGTTATATATATCCAGGTTGTAAGATGTTTTCGAAACTCTCCTTTATTGTACGTCTATTGCAGATTAAATGCCAAGGAGGTTGGAGTAATAAGAGTTTTGACATGTTGCTAGAGTTATTAAAACAAGCACTTCCAAAGGGAGAAACATTACCAAGAAGTTTCTATGAGACTAATAAAATTATGTGGGACTTAGGTCTTGGGTATGAAAAGATTGATGCATGCCCAAACAATTGCATCTTATATAGAAAGGAGTTTGCCAATGCATCGTCATGCCATGTATGTAGTACTTCAAGATGGAAAATAGTTGAAAACAAGACGAATAATACAAAATCTAAAACAAAACGTAACCATAAGGTTCCAATGAAGATCTTGCGTTATTTTTCGTTAAAACCTAGGTTACAAAGGCTATTTATGTCATCAAAAATAACATCAGAAATGAGATGGCATGATGAAGGGTGAACGAAAGATGAAGTATTAAGACACCCAGCAGATTCTCCAGCATGGAAAGATTTTGATTACAAGCACCAACAATTCTCATATGATCCGCACAATGTAAGACTTGGTTTAGCAAGTGATGGTTTTAATCCATTTCGGATGATGAGCATTTCTCATAGCACATGGCCTGTTATTTTGATTCCATACAATCTTCCCACTTGGATATGTATGAAACAATCTAACCTCATTCTCTCATTGCTTATTCCTGGCCCATCTGCCCCTGGGAATGATATAGATGTATACATGCAACCATTAATTGATGAGTTAAAAGAATTATGGGCCGATGGAGTTAAAACATATGATGTGTCATCTGGTCAAATATTTCAAATGCGTGCAGCAATATTGTGACTATAAGTGACTTTCCGGATTATGCATGCTTGTCTGGTTGGAGCACCAAAGGCTATCTTGCTTGTCCTTACTGCAATAAGTGTAGGGCCCCTGAACTCCTTACAGCTTTTTCCCGCATTTTCTCTGTGCAAACACCTGTTGATGGTGTATTCGGCCCATAGCGCATCAAATGGATGCCACAGATGGACCCTGTGAAGCTTTGGCTTGTTGTGTTTGGCCGTCGGCTGTTTTTGCCGAATGTTAGAGAGGTTTTAGGCCAAAGCGGAGGTTGGGAATTGGTTTTCTGTCGTTTTGGAGCTTGTCTGCCTATCTGGGAGCCCATTCGGGGTGTTTGAGTGGTTTGCGCGCTTATTGGAATCAAGATGCGACCCGGCGCGAAAATTGGATTAAATTTACCTTTCCGGGAGCCTCCGGCAAATTTTAGGAGTGGATTTGGCGAAACGGACATCGTTTTTGGAATCAGCGCGCGAAAACGGTCAAGATGGGCTATTTACTTGCTATTTTTGAGCTTACGGTTACTGTTCACGCCGGAACAGTGTCTCCGGCGATCGCCGGCGGCGGCGGGCAGCGCCGGCGGGCGGCGGCGCAGCCTCGGGCAGGCGGCAGGCGGCGGCACGCGGCGCGGGCAGGGCGCGGGCAGGCGCGGGGTGCGCGGGCAGGCGCGCGGTCCACGGCGGCGGGCGTGCACCAGGGCGGTGCCACGTGGCGGCTTGTGGTTGGTTGGTTCAGGAGGCGCGGTCCACGGAATTTCGTCGGGTGCACGGTGGACCGGGGGTGACACGTGGCAGGTATTACTGGTTCGGTGTTGTGCTCCCGGTCCACGCAAGCCATGGAGTGGGTGACCGGGGCAGGTGGCCGTACGGCGGGGCAGGTGGCCGTACGGGCGGGGGCAGGCGCGACGTGCGCGGTGCACGGCGCGCGACGTGCGCGGTGCACGGTGGTTGGGGCCACGTGGCGCGCCGCCATTGGCGGGCGCACGTGCACCGGGCGCAGCGGGGCGCGAAGGACCGGGGATTTGGGCCACGTGGCAGGCCTGGGCCGTGTCGGGCTTGCACAGTAATGGGCCGGGCCCATTACTGTAGCAGCCCGAAAAATTTCGGGCGCCCGAAACCTGGACATGTTGGGTATTTTTCAAAGATTTTCTTCAGCCTATAAATCCCAACCCGAGCCCTCTTCTTTGCTTTTTTTCTCTCAACCCTCACCCCTTCTGCCCGAGCCCCTTAAGCAAAGTTGTTCATCTCTAAGTGCTTGATCTTCCTGCCAAGTTCTAGGATTTTAGGAGGCTCGAATCCCGAGGTTCCCCATTTTACGGCGCGGCGCGACGTTGCATTCCTGTGTTCTTCTTCGGCGCAGCGACAGTGTTTTAGCTCCCCTGGGCTACCCCGAGATCATTTTGCTATGATTCTTACGCCGGCAGACTCCTAAGAGGTAGGACTTCATCTTTCGTTTTGGTCGTCTCTTCCCGTTTCGAGGTTTTGGCACGGATCCCGAGGCAAACAGTGACCCCTTTTTCTGTGTGGATTTCCTTGACAGCACCGAGGTATTTGGCCATATCTTCGCGCACGAGCGTCAGACGGAAACGAGCTTATACAACTTTTTCATCTACGGATCGCAAGGAACGCGCTCGTATTTTTCTTGGATTTTCCAGAGGATTATTTCGAGGTGAAAATCACTGTTTTCTCAGTGAACAGTGCACAGTCTTTAGCACAGATTTTTGTATGATGTACCCCTCTTGCCGAATTTATATCTTGACTTACCGAACTCAGATTTGGGCGTGCAAGGTACTGTTACGAAGCTATCGACGCGAGGATCGCCGTGATATTTTTCTTGGAATTTCCTGGGAACTTTCTGCAGGTGATAATTTAACAGTTTTGAATCAGATGTTGTATGTGATTATAAGAGCAATAATTGGGAGCCTAAGTGTATTTAGTGGACTTTGTATTGTACCAGGAGTATTACGGGTGTGCTGAATTTGTGGGAGCAAGGATTTGGAGTTTTGGTATTTTCAGCTGTACGGATTGGACAGTTGCACTTCAGGTGGGTGGTTGTTGTACTCCTCTCCTTTGATATGCCCACTAGGAACATCAGAACGCCCCCACATTGATGATGCTAATTTATTGATTGGTAGACTTGCATGCTCTAGGGAATTAATTAATTGTTAATTGATCCATGTGGAATTTGTGGTAGCATGATTACCTTAAATTAATCGCTTAATTATTCTGGACTGCATGTTTAGGGGCAGAATATAAATTGAGGACTGCAAAATGATGATTGTTCATATGTGACTGTCACCTTAGCCTTATCCTCTAAACTGATTATTCTTGGAAAATGGACAAAATATTGAGACAATGCATGATTAAACGGGTCACTTAATTATGTCATCTTTTACTGCTACACTATCTTTTGGGACTTGACTTAGGAGAAACCATGCATTTATTCTTTTCTTCTCCTATTATTGATAGACTTGCGGCATAGTCGCTCGGGTTCGAGCGGATGTTGGACAGTGTAGTCAGGTATTGGGGATTTGGGACAGGTTGGGCTTTTGACAGGGTGTTGCGGCGACCACGGATCTTGGGTGGTTGACCGGGTTGTTACTATTGCATCAGATTGGGTGTTTTGGGGATCGGGCTTTCTTTAGTGGACGGAGTTTCCCACTTGATCATAGTCATGATCCAGTCCTGCTATTATGAGACAGTGGTTACAGAGATGCTTGTTACAGTGATACTTTACTCGTGTGGGTCGCTCCCCTCGAGTGCCACTCCGGAGTAGGCTTTCCACGGTGCAGAGCGCCGGGCACCATGCTGGTTTCTTGAGTTCGACAGCAGAGCAGGCAGTGCCAGTGTTCACTGGCGGTCAGATTGGGTCATTTTGACAGGCTTCTTGATTCTGATGCATCACTTTCTCCATCCTTATTGGTTGGTCATGTAGAGGCATATTAGGGATAGCATTTTATCAGTTGCTTCATTTATCTGCACCCCCTTTCTTCTCCTTTCCCTTTTTGCCTCTGATCACCTGGTGGGCATATCTGAGCTGAGGCTTTACCCACTAGGGGAGGCTACTGTTTATAGTAGTACTTACCCCCATTGTCTTTCTTGTTTCTTTTTTCCCTTGTTTTGCAGAGTCCTCTCCGTGGGAGTTGCTGGGCCGTCAGCAACTGATCGAGGTAAGCGGATTGCGGACTAGATAGAGAGCCACCGAGGGTTGTAGCTGGAGATTTTTGGGTACCTGGTCTTCTCAGACAGCTTTTATTTATTTTTCTTTTTGGGTCTGGCTTCTGCCAGCTGTTTGTATTTTTAGTGGTGAGCTGGGAGAGACATCTGTATTTTATTTCACTGTTGTACTTTTTACTTCCAGCTTCTGTCTGAGATACAGTAGTTTTAGTTTAGCTCTGATTATTATGCTCTTTTATTATTATTTCTTATATCTGAGCAGGTTACCGACGCTTCGTGTATGTGGGAAATACCGCATGCACGGCGGATCTGTAGACGGGCCCGGGTTCTGGTTTACACCCGGGGCGTGACAGATTAAGTTGGTATCAGAGCTTAGGGATAGGTCAGTTGGGACTTAGGAAACCCTAGGCTTTTGGACAGACCCTAGGATGATAGGGCGAGAGTGGCGTGACATTTTGCGAAAGTCGGTGATTTTATAGTTAACTCTTCCTGTGAGTGAAGAGGGATCGACATAGTCTATTTCTGTTGAACCATTATGTTGGCTGCAGACAACATAAGGTTACAGAAATAGGAGGATGTCTTTTGACTTTCGCCAGATTGGGTCGTGTGGGGTTTTGTTGCTGATGTTTGGTTTCTTGTGGCAGGATGCCTCCTCGACGTCGGATTCCCACTCGGGGTACTCCTTCACCCCCTGTTGAGCCAGAGCAGTCCAGACCCTCTGAGCTTACTGAGTTGAGGGCCTTGGTGGCCCAGTTGGCGGAGGGTCAGCGCCGCCAGGAGCAGAGGATTGACCAGCTGCTTGCTCAGAGGGAGGCACCACCCCCGGCTGTTCCTGAGGCCCCTGTGCCTCCTGTTGCACCTTTTGTGCCGTCAGCGCCATCTTCGAGTAGCGGGGCTCCTGGAGCTATTCAGCCTTTGACTGCGGAGGAGGAGCAGGATTTTGCTGACAAACTCTCCAAGTTTGTTCAGCGGGGACCACCTAGATTCTCAGGGCGGGATGCTCAGCCCCGGGATGTTGGGAGATGGCTTTCTGCGATGGAGAAGCTTTTTCGGGACTTCTTCATCGACCCGAGGTATCGAGTGCACATGGCGGTGCACTGTTTGGACGGAGATGCTGATTTTTGGTGGCAGCGGGTAGAGCCACTGGAGTTCCGGATCACTCGGCAGTTGCCTTGGGAGGAGTTCAAACGGATGGTGTTGGACACCTATTTTTCTACCAGTGTGAAGAAGAAGTTGGAGGACGACTTGAAGAATCTGCAGCAGGGCGATCGATCGGCCCATGCCTATTTCCAGGAGTTCATGGAGTTGCTGAACTGTGTGCCTTTCGTCGCCCGTGACGGTCCGCACCAGGTAGAGTTGTTTGAGGCAGGCCTTCGTCCAGAGATTTCACACTTGTGCATGCCCAGAGATTTCAGACCCTGGAGGCAGCCGCAGAGCATGCACAGTGGGTGGAGAGAGGTGATCAGGAGGTGGCCAGACGGAGGGCCGCGGTCGCGCAGAGTTCCGACAGGAAGCGACCAGCCCCAGAGGACGGGGGACAGGCCAGCTCTTGGAGACCGCCACGGCCGCCGCAGTCCCAGTCTTACGGCCGTGGGCGATCTGATAGGAGAGGGCCTGGTGGACCCCAGAGACCGCAGCAGCATCAGCAGCAGCACCAGCAGCAGAGATCGCAGCAGAGGCAGCAGAGATCTCAGCAGCAGTCCTCGAGACAGCAGCAGCAGACGAGACAGCCCCGATCTTCTGACCGATGTATTTTCTGTGGAGGTCAGCATGCCGCCGTCACTTGTGACCAGAGATGGGGTCGATGCTTTCGTTGTGGACAGCCGGGGCATGTGCGAGCTACTTGCCCCCTTACTACTTCCTCGGCACCTTCTTCGGCATCGGTTCCATATCCCCCTCAGCAGCAGCGGCCACCAGCTCAGCGGCCTTATACTCCAGCGAGCAGGCCGTCCACTTCTTACCCTGTGGATTCTCGACCTCCAGCACCGAGCGGGCGGGTGTATGCCGCCCAGTTAGCAGATTCTTCAGCGGCAGACCAGGTGGTGGCAGGTATTATTCTACTCTTTGGTATTCGGACTCGCACTTTATTCGACACTGGAGCATCTCATTCTTTCATTAGTCGAGCATTTGCATCCCTGCATGGCTTAGAGATAGAGTCCTTGTCACATACATTAGAGGTGCGGATTCCTGATCATATTTTGCTTGTCGAGGAGCGTTGTGTGGCTTGCCCAGTGCAGTTGGGGCCTTGGATTTTGCCTGCAGACTTCCTTGTTTTGCAGCAGCTCCAGGATTTTGACTTAGTGCTAGGGATGGATTGGCTGTCACGGTATTCCGCCACTATCGACTGCAGAGAGAGGACGGTGACTCTTCGCGAGCCAGGACAGGAGGAGTTCATCTTCAGAGGCTGCCAGAGCACGCTGTTTGCAGCGACCATTTCCTCGGCGAGAGCTAGGAGGATGATGAGCAGAGGTTGCACTGCCTTTTTGGCCACTGTGGTGGAGGTGCCTACGGCGGCACTGGGACTCGAGGATATCCCTATTGTCCGAGAGTTCCCAGATGTGTTTCCCCCTGAGTTGACGACGATGCCGCCGGAGAGGGAGATTGAGTTGTGATTGATGTAGTTCCTGGGACTGCACCAATCTCAAAGGCACCCTATAGGATGGCGCCAGCTGAGTTGAGGGAGTTGAAAGCCCAGCTTCAGGATCTTTTGGATAGGGGCTTCATCAGACCCAGTGTTTCTCCGTGGGGAGCGCCTGTGTTGTTTGTGAAGAAGAAGGATGGGTCACTGCGGTTGTGTGTGGATTATAGGGAGTTGAACAAAGTGACCATCCGGAACAAGTATCCCCTCCCCCGGATTGATGATTTGTTTGATCAGCTGCAGGGAGCGTCTGTGTTCTCGAAGATTGATCTGCAGTCCGGTTACCACCAGCTGAGGGTGAGGGCCGAGGACATCTCCAAAACGGCTTTCAGATCGCGGTACGGGCATTATGAGTTTACTGTGATGCCTTTCGGGTTGACAAATGCCCCTGCCGCATTCATGGATTTGATGAACAGGATATTTCAGCCGTTTTTGGACCGGTTTGTGGTGGTGTTCATCGATGATATTCTGATCTACTCCCGGAGTGATCTGGAGCACGAGGAGCACTTGAGGACTGTGCTACAGCTTCTGCGAGAGAAGAAGCTGTATGCTAAGTTCAAAAAGTGCGAGTTTTGGCTCCGGGAGGTCGCCTTTCTGGGTCATGTTGTTTCAGCTGCTGGAGTGGCGGTGGATCCGGCCAAGGTGGATGCTATTCGAGATTGGCCGAGGCCGACGACTATCACCGAGGTGCGGAGCTTTCTTGGTTTGGCGGGCTACTATCGGCGTTTTGTGGAAGGCTTTGCGAAGCTTTCCTCTCCCCTCACTCGTCTGACCAGGAAAGGAGTTAAGTTTGTTTGGAGCGAGACTTGCCAGAGCTGTTTTGAGGAGCTGAAGCAGAGATTGATGACCGCTCCAATCCTTGCCCTCCCAGTTATGGGGGAAGGATTTGTGATTTACAGTGATGCCTCACATAGTGGTCTGGGGTGTGTGTTGATGCAGCAGGGTAGGGTGATTGCCTATGCTTCACGGCAATTGAAGGACTATGAGAAAAATTACCCTACTCATGATCTTGAGCTGGCAGCGGTGGTGTTTGCTCTGAAGCTGTGGCGGCATTATTTGTATGGTGAGCATTGCGAGATTTATACTGATCACAAAAGCTTGAAGTATCTGTTCACCCAAAAGGAGCTGAATTTGAGGCAACGCCGGTGGTTGGAGCTGCTAAAGGATTATGATCTGAGTATCCTTTATCACCCCGGCAAGGCCAATGTTGTGGCGGATGCTTTGAGCAGGAGGACGAGTCTGAGCTTATTGATCTCGCAGCAGGCGCCGTTGGTCGAGCAGATGAGGCGATTACAGCTGGAGGTAGTATCCCCTGGGGTCTCTGCTAGACTCATGTCTATGGTCTTGCAGCCCACTCTGTTGGAGAGGATCAGGGACACTCAGAGTGAGGACCCCCACTTGACGAGGATCAGGACGCAGCTTCAGGCGGATCAGACAGGGGATTTTTCTGTGGATAGCTCGGGAGTACTGCGGTACAGGGACCGAGTGTGTGTGCCTATGGATCAGGAGATTAGAGATCAGATTTTGAGGGAGGCCCATTATACACCTTATACCGTCCATCCTGGAGGTACTAAGATGTATAAGGACCTCAAGGCACAGTTTTGGTGGCCCGGAATGAAGCGGGACATTGGGAGATTCGTAGCTCACTGTTTAACTTGCCAGCAAGTGAAAGCAGAGTATCGCGTCCCTGCTGGCAAGTTGCAGAGTCTTCCAATTCGCGAGTGAAAATGGGACCACGTCACTATGGATTTCGTCACTGGATTGCCGAGGGCGCAGAGCGGGGCAGATGCGATCTGGGTTATTGTGGACAGACTCACCAAGTCGGCGCACTTCTTACCGGTTCAGATGACTTGGTCACTGGAGCATTTGGCACAGTTATACCTGGATGAGATAGTGAGGCTTCACGGCATACCTGCTTCGATTGTGTCAGATCGAGACCCGAGATTCGTATCACGCTTTTGGGGGAGTTTGCATTCTGCATTGGGGACTCAGCTCAGGTTTAGCACCGCTTTCCACCCACAGACCGATGGACAGTCAGAACGCACCATACAGACCCTTGAGGATATGTTGAGAGCGTGCGTTATGGATTTTGGAGGAGGGTGGTACCGACACTTGTCTTTGGTTGAGTTCGCGTACAACAACAGCTATCAGGCGAGCATCCAGATGGCTCCTTTTGAAGCGTTGTATGGACGCAAGTGTCGGTCTCCCTTATATTGGAGTGACGTGGGTGAGAGGAGGACTTTGGGACCGGAGTTACTTTTGGAGGCAGAGGGAAAAGTCAGGATTATTCGCCGGCATCTTGAGACAGCCCAGAGTCGTCAGAGGAGCTACGCAGATACTCAACGGCGAGACCTGGAGTTTCAGGTTGGTGATCATGTCTTCTTGAAGGTCTCGCCCTCGAAAGGGGTCCGGAGATTCGGAGTACGGGGAAAGCTCAGTCCCCGCTTTATTGGACCCTTTGAGGTACTTGACAGAGTTGGTCCTGTGGCATACAGAGTTGCCTTACCCCCGCGCCTGGCCGGAGTTCATGATGTCTTCCACGTCTCAGCTCTGAGGAGATATGTTTTTGACCCGTCGCACGTGATTGACTTCACTTCGTTGGAGATCGGCGAGGACTTGGTCTACGAGGAGCGCCCATTGCGGATTCTTGCTCGTGAGGTGAGGGAATTGCGCAATCGGGCCATTCCATATGTGAAGATCTTGTGGAGCAATCATGAGGAGCGAGAGGCTACTTGGGAGCTGGAGACAGAGATGAGGGACGCCTACCCTTTCTTGCTCGAGGCTTCTAGTTGAGGTACGTCCATTTTGTTTTTCCTTGTTTCGGGGACGAAACTTTTTTTTTGTGGGGGAGGATGTAAGGCCCCTGAACTCCTTACAGCTTTTTCCCGCATTTTCTCTGTGCAAACACCTGTTGATGATGTATTCGGCCCATAGCGCATCAAATGGATGCCACAGATGGACCCTGTGAAGCTTTGGCTTGTTGTGTTTGGCCGTCGGCTGTTTTTGCCGAATGTTAGAGAGGTTTTAGGCCAAAGCGGAGGTTGGGAATTGGTTTTCTGTCGTTTTGGAGCTTGTCTGCCTATCTGGGAGCCCATTCGGGGTGTTTGAGTGGTTTGCGCGCTTATTGGAATCAAGATTGCGACCCGGCGCGAAAATTGGATTAAATTTATCTTTTCGGGAGCCTCCGGCAAATTTTAGGAGTGGATTTTGGCAAAACGGACGTCGTTTTTGGAATCAGCGCGCGAAAACGGTCAAGATGGGCTATTTACTTGCTATTTTTGAGCTTACGGTTACTGTTCACGCCGGAACAGTGTCTCCGGCGATCGCCGGCGGCGGCGGGCAGCGCCGGCGGGCGGCGGCGCAGCCTCGGGCAGGCGGCAGGCGGCGGCACGCGGCGCGGGCAGGGCGCGGGCAAGCGCCCGGGTGCGCGGTCCACGGCGGCGGGCGTGCACCAGGGCGGTGCCACGTGGCGGCTTGTGGCTGGTTGGTTCAGGAGGCGCGGTCCACGGAATTTCGTCGGGTGCACGGTGGACCGAGGGGTGACACGTGGCAAGGTATTACTGGTTCGGTGTTGTGCTCCCGGTCCACGCAAGCCGTGGAGTGGGTGACCGGGGCAGGTGGCCGTACGGCGGGGCAGGTGGCCGTACGGGCGGGGGCAGGCGCGACGTGCGCGGTGCACGGTGGTTGGGGCCACGTGGCGCGCCGCCATTGGCGGGAGCACGTGCACCGGGCGCAGCGGGGCGCGAAGGACCGGGGATTTGGGCCACGTGGCGGGCCTGGGCCGTGTCAGTCTTGCACAGTAATGGGCCGGGCCCATTACTGTAGCAGCCCGAAAAAAATCGGGCGCCCGAAACCTGGACTTGTTGGGTATTTTTCAAAAGATTTTCTTCAGCCTATAAAATCCCCAACCCGAGCCCTCTTCTTTGCTTTTTTTCTCTCAACCCTCACCCCTTCTGCCCGAGCCCCCTTAAGCAAAGTTGTTCATCTCTAAGTGCTTGATCTTCCTGCCAAGTTCTAGGATTTTAGGAGGCTCGAATCCCGAGGTTCCCCATTTTACGGCGCGGCGCGACGTTGCATTCCTGGGTTCTTCTTCGGCGCAGCGACAGTGTTTTAGCTCCCCTGGGCTACCCCGAGATCATTTTGCTGTGATTCTTGCGCCGGCAGACTCCTAAGAGGTAGGACTTCATCTTTCATTTTGGTCGCGCTTTCCTGTTTCGAGGTTTTGGCACGGATCCCGAGGCAAACAGTGACCCCTTTTTCTGTGTGGATTTCCTTGACAGCACCGAGGTTATTTGGCCATATCTTCGCGTACGAGCGTCAGACGGAAACGAGCTTATACAACTTTTTCATCTACGGATCGCAAGGAACGCGCTCGTATTTTTCTTGGATTTTCCAGAGGATTATTTCGAGGTGAAAATCACTGTTTTCTCAGTGAACAGTGCACAGTCTTTAGCACAGATTTTTGTTTGTGGTTCCCCTCTTCCCGAATTTATATCTTGACTTACCGAACTCAGATTTGGGCGTGCAAGGTACCGTTACGAAGCTATCGACGCGAGGACCGCCGTGATATTTTTCTTGGAATTTCCTGGGCACTTTCTGCAGGTGATAATTTAGCAGTTTTGAATCAGATGTTGTATGTAATTATAAGAGCAATAATTGGGAGCCTAAGTGTATTTAGTGGACTTTGTATTGTACCAGGAGTAGTACGGGTGTGCTGAATTTGTGGGAGCAAGGAGTTGGAGCTTTTGGTATTTTCATCTGTACGGATCCGGACTGTCTGCACTTCAGGTGGGTGGTTGTTGTACTCCTCTCCTTTGATATGCCCACTAGGAACATCAGAACGCCCCCACATTGTTGATGCTAATTTATTGATTGATAGTCTTGCATGCTCTAGGGAAGTTAGTTAATTGTTAATTGATCCATGTGGAATTTGTGGTAGCATGATTATCTTAAATCAATTGCGTAATTATTCTGGACTGCATGTTTAGGGGCAGAATATAAATTGAGGACTGCAAAATGGATGATTGTTCATATGTGACTGTCACCTTAGCCCTTATCCTCTAAACTGATTATTCTTGGAAAATGGACAAAATATTGAGACAATGCATGATTAAACGGGTCACTTAATTATGTCACCTTTTACTGCTGTACTATCTTTTGGGACTTGACTTAGGAGAAACCATGCATTTATTCTTTTCTTCTCCTATTATTGATAGACTTGCGGCATAGTCGCTCGGGTTCGAGCGGATGTTGGACAGTGTAGTCAGGTATTGGGGATTTGGGACAGGTTGGGCTTTTGACAGGGTGTTGCGGCGACCACGGATCTTGGGTGGTTGACCGGGTTGTTACTATTGCATCAGATTGGGTGTTTTGGGGATCGGGCTTTCTTTAGTGGACGGAGTTTCCCACTATGATCATAGTCATGATCCAGTCCTGCTATTATGAGACAGTGGTTACAGAGATGCTTGTTACAGTGATACTTTACTCGTGTGGGTCGCTCCCCTCGAGTGCCACTCCGGAGTAGGCTTTCCACGGTGCAGAGCGCCGGGCACCATGCTGGTTTCTTGAGTTCGACAGCAGAGCAGGCAGTGCCAGTGTTCACTGGCGGACAGATTGGGTCATTTTGACAGGCTTCTAGATTCTGATGCATCACTTTCTCCATCCTTATTGGTTGGTCATGTAGAGGCATATTAGGGATAGCATTTTATCAGTTGCTTCATTTATCTGCACCCCCATTTCTTCTCCTTTCCCCTTTTGCCTCTGATCACCTGGTGGGCATATCTGAGCTGAGGCTTTACCCACTAGGGGAGGCTACTGTTTATAGTAGTACTTACCCCCATTGTCTTCCTTGTTTCTTTCTTTTCCCTTGTTTTGCAGAGTCCTCCGTGGGAGTTGCTGGGCCGTCAGCAACTGATCGAGGTAAGCGGATTGCGGACTAGATAGAGAGCCACCCGAGGGTTGTAGCGGGAGATTTTTGGGTACCTGGTCTTCTCAGACAGCTTTTATTTATTTTTCTTTTTGGGTCTGGCTTCTGCCAGCTGTTTGTATTTTTAGTGGTGAGCTGGGAGAGACATCTGTATTTTATTTCACTGTTGTACTTTTTACTTCCAGCTTCTGTCTGAGATACAGTAGTTTCAGTTTAGCTCTGACTTTTATGCTCTTTTATTGTTACTTCTTATATCTGAGCAGGTTACCGACGCTTCGTGTATGTGGGAAATACCGCATGCACGGCGGATCTGTAGACGGGCCCGGGTTCTGGTTTGCACCCGGGGCGTGACAATAAGGACACTTGCTCTAAATATTTAAAGCATGGAGGAAAATTATGTTACATCGGCCATCGTAGATTTCTCAAGAGAGGGCATAAGTTTCATCGAGATGCAATTTCTTTTAATGGTAAATGCGACTTGAGAGAAGCCCCACCTCTACTTTCAGGGCATGATGTCACGCCCCGGGGCCGAAACTGCGACCCGGGCTCGCCAACAGATCCGCCACCTGTGCAACACCCGCACAGGCGAAGCATCTAACCTGCAAGAAGAGATACTACAGCTAAACCGATATCAGAGCTAAAAGATAAAACTGCTGTAAAATTAAAGCCAATGATCTGTACAACTGGAAATAAAGGTACAAAGTCCATCTCCCATGAATGATAATCACACAATAACCTTAAATACAAAACTCTGGACTCAACAGGGAGGTAATCCTGAATAAATAAATGATACATCAATGTACAGACTCTCAATACAAGTCAGATCCTCACAATACATCAGTCTCTCAAAGAGAAAATAAAAACACTAATCTACCGACTGTACTGAAGATCTCCTCTGAAAGGGGTACCGCTACTCTCCAAAGATAGGTAGGGATCTAGCTCGCGACTCCCTCGCCTCGAACAGCAACCGCAGAATCAGCAACACCCGCTAAGACTCTGCAAAACAAAGGAAAGAAAGGACAAAAAGGGGGGAAACCCCCAACGGGTGTGAGAACTACACCAAAAAGGGAGTTCTCAGTGGGTATCGCCACCAGGCCCGACGATTTGCCTACCAAGTCCATTAGAGGTAAAAGATAACCAATGCAGTAAAGACTGAAATAAGAAAGCTGGAGACTCTCAACAGCTACTATGCCTCTATCTAAATGCTCAAAATGGGAGAACCAATTACACTACAGGAAAAAGCGCATGTAGAGGCGGTTGCATAGAGGTGGTTGTTACAACCGCCTTTATATTTTACTATAGAGACGTTTTAGAGGCGATTTGGCACAACCGCCTTTACATATTAAAAAAAAAAAATTCTGAAATTTTTTCTTTCCCCCCTCTTTTCTTTTCTCCCAAAAATTTCCTTTCCCCCCTCTTTTCTTTTCTCCCAAAAAAAAAAAAACCCTAAGTTCCCCCCAAAACCATCTCCTCCCACCCACCCACTCTCCCCTCTCCCGGCGGCTCCTCCTCCTCGGCGGCCAAGAGTTCTCACCGGCGTGGCTCGGGCTTTCCGGCGTATTTGTTTTCCTCCCGAGGCTAAGGTATGGTCCTTCAAACGCCCTTCCGCCATCGCTTTCTCCTCATCTGCCCTTCCGCCATCGCTTTCTCCTCCGCCGTCCGGCGACGCAGGACGCGGCACCGCCTCTGCCTCCTAGGCCTCCGCGACCCGGCGACGCAGAGGCCGAGCTCCAGCGACTCGGCGACGCAGACCCGGCGACGCAGATGTTTCAAATTGGTTGGTGTGACTTTCGCCATTGTACTTGCTAGGGAAGTGAACAGCTTGAGATCCAATCAGAATTTGTAGATCAAAACCTTGAAGATTATGACACCCAGGTTCTTATTCATTTCTTATTTCATTTTGTGTTAGATGCTTAGCTATTCGATTTAAAGATAGATATTCTCATGCAGAATAAACCTGGTGATATTGAATCTGAAATGTCAACAATTAAATTGGAATTTAAACACACTCCTGGAAGGACTATCTCTTCTGTAAGCCGAAAATATGGAAGAAAAAGCTTAACTATGAGAGTTGGAAGCAATCCTTGTGATCAAGCAACTCCAGGATATGGTAATTCATATATAAATCAACAATATGTTCCTTGTTTAGACTGAAGTTGCATTGTCATTACGCTGTGTTTCTTTTGGCAGATTAAATCATTAGAAATGGAGAAGGCTTCAATTCAAAATACTTTGGATGATGTTCTTGAGTTAGCAACTAAGCAAAACATCTCTTTCAATGAGAAGTACGATGAGGTAAATATTGCTATGCTTTGCTGTAGTTTGACTTGTTAAATCAACCTTTATTGTACTAATTTTTATGACATGAAATTGCTTGTCCTATGACTTCATGTTATTTATTTTTTAATGTTTCAATTTAGTTTTTATATTGAATGTTTTGAGAACAGTTTGTGAAACTATCAAGGAAGGATTGCCTTGCAGGTCAGGATGGTGGGCATATGCCTTGATAAGTAAACCATGCTATATTAGCTAGTTTAGTACTTCCATCAATCCTTCCATTTGAGTACTTTTCCTTTGTCAAAGATCGATGGTGGACTCAAATTTTCATGATCAACTAAACTATGTATAAAAATATCCACTGAATGATACAAAACGACGTGAACAAAATTCAACTGTGATTTCTGATACTGATTTTTTCTATACAAAATCTTGCAAAGTATGCAATACCTTATTCAGGTAGAACACAATCTGCTCCAATTCATTAGTTTCTTCTTATTAGCCAGATGAATAAATTTTACCTTGATATACTGCAGTAACCTGATTAAACTAATTAGTTTTTTGTTAAAAGTTTGGAAGGATCTCTCGATACCTCATCAAAAGAAAAATAAGAAATGGCATTGGTACACATACTTTTACTTGTAATAGGGAGCCAGTTATTATTAATTTCATTAAATAATATTTGTGTTTTTGTTCAATATATTGCAGCATCTTACAGATGCCCTTCTAGAAATGGAGGCTGAAAAGTCAACTTGGTTAACCAAGGAAAAAGCTTTCATTGAAGCCAATGAAAGGGTGAAGATATCCAACAATGAGATATGCAGGCTATCGGAAGATCTACTGGAGGTATTTTCTGATTTAGACATTGCCCTTAGCAAGTACTCTAAAAGAGCTTATTTTTGTTTCCTGCTCAGATCAAGCTATTTTTCAATGTAACCCAAATATTTGGAGTTGTCAATTTTGTTTTACTATAAAGTTGAGGTGGTTATTCTGAAATTATTCTTCTTTTGATAAAAATTTATACTTGGTATGAGAAGGTTTCGCCATTTTTCTAACTTGGATTGATGCATATAATATGATTTAGCAACTAATGATTGCAATCCGTGTTATGTAAATTGAAACTAGTATCTTTTAAGTCGATCATTTTCATAGGATTTGAAGCAAGACGAAAAAAAAAACCAGGTATTCAATAGCTGAAGAGATTGTTGCATAAACTGATTAACTGAGGAGAATGAACCTGTCTAATATTCTATGGTTAATATTTGTATCTCAAATTTTTAATGCTATAAATTTTTCTAGCATCTCAAATAGACGTAAGAAGCGAGGACGTACAACATTAGCCGATGTATGGAACCTATCGCTTATGGACGTCACTACTATCAAATACTCAGGTATATTAATTTGATCACAAGTCATTATTATTAGTATACTTAAATATTTTTGTATTTTCATATCATTGACATATATATTTTACATTGTTGGATAGGGTGCGGGTGGCAATATCAATCCGATTGATGCATTTTCTCCCAATCATCATCAATCATCGAATGCAAGTCATGAACCTACAAGTGAAGGAAACCGTCGAACAATTTAAATTTTTGTAATGTAGAAAACTCGAATGTTGACTACTTTTAAAACTATTTACACTTTTTGTTATTTAGTATCTTGCTATATGCTATTGGATATACATTGAATGAAATTGTGTTTTGAATCTTTTGATCGAAAATTGGAATGTTAATTTATTGTTAAGACTTGTGTTAATGTTTGTATTGTTGATGATATATCTTTTCTGTTGTTGTTGAGACTTGTGTTAATTATGTTTTTTGTTGTTTGATGAGAAATATAATTTTTTTTTATATATATATTATTAATATCATATTTTATTCTGATTTGACTGGTAGAGGCGGTTGAAATCGCCTCTACATATTGCCTTTCCATATTAATATGTAGAGGAGGTTTAAACCGGCACTACAGAACAATCTGTAGAGGCGGTTTAAACCGCCTCTATATGTTAAAATTTATTAACTGATTATAAATAAAAAATAAATAAATAAAAATGTAGGGACGGTCATAACCGCCTCTACATAACGCCTCTACGCTCCCCCGGCGGTCGCTAAAACCGCCTCTACAACTCCCCCGGCGGTCGCTAAAACCGCCTCTACGTTGTAGAGGCGGCGTCTACGCCGGCGGTTTAGAGGCGGTTGCGGGAACCGCCTCTACAATTTGTAGAGACGGTTTAAACCGCCTCTACGTTGCCTGAAAACCGCCTCTATGAGCGGTTTTTCTTGTAGTGCAAAGAATGGTATGCAACCACTAGCACATGAAGTGTATAATCGACCCAATCGAGCTGACTGCCTCATCTGGTCCAGTCACACCTGCGCCCACCTACAACCACCTCCCGCTGACGGGCAGGAATTACGTAGGGCGTCCAAACGGACTAACTCGCTATCGAGTAGTGGCTTATGCAGGCTATAGTCAAAATCCACGCTCTCTCTCAGAACGGATAGCCTCAAGATGCTCAACCCCTCACACAAAGGTCAAAGTACTCACAATGATACGGGACTACCGTCAAACCAAACGGCTCCCAACAACACTAGCACTGGTCTAAACACAGCTACTAGACTCCACTCAGTTCCCCCTAACACGAGTGCAACAATAAGAGTACCTGCCTGAAATAAACCCAATCAAATAAATCGGTATGAAACCCGGTACTGCCTGCTCTGCTGTCGAACTCAAGAACTCATCTGCGGGAATACTGACCGACTACTGACCGGTACGGTCGCATCCCAAAATAGGTGACAGACCGACTACTGACCGGTACGGTCGCACCCAAAATAAGTAACAGACAGGCTCCTGACCGGCATGGTCGCACACACACACTCCGGAGTGGCACTCGAGGGGAGCGACCCACACGAGTAAAATATCTCAGTAACCAGTATCATAATATAGCAGGACTGGATCACGACTCTGATCAAAGTGGGAAAGCTCAACCACTAAAGAAAGCCTCGGTCCTCAATCAGATGCAAAAATACTCAAATAGTGGGAAACTCCGTCCACTAGAGAAATCTGATACCCAATCTGATGCATAAATAAATATCCGGTCAACCGCCCAATATCCGCGGTTGCCGCAATACCCTGCCGTCTATAATCAAGTCCTATAACCGACCTCCGGCCAACCGCCCAAAGTCTGCGGTGTGAGGTCCCGGAATCCCCGACGTAGGAGTTGCTGGTTGTTGGGCAGCTTTTAGGGGCCGTTGGGAGTGTTTGTGCGCGTGTCGGGCCCAAGAATTGAATTTGTGATGCAATTTAGGATTTGCTTGCATCACTGGAGGCCTGCGTGGGTTGCGCGCAATTTGGACACAAGTGGTGGACTTCGGGCTTAATTTGAGACCCCGTGGGAAGTTGGAGGACCCGTCGGGTGTTTAGAAGTGATTTCGCGCGATTCAGATGTCAAATTTAGACTCCGGGTGAAGTCCGGATAAAAGTTACCTCTCCGGTCGCCTTCGGGAATTATTAGAGTTGGAATTTAGCAAATCGGACTTTAAAAATGGACCCGGCGCGGAAATCGGATCGAGTTGGCATTCGGCAAATTTTCGGGTGAGAATTTGGAGAAACGGACATCGTTTTTGGATTCAGCGCGCGAAATCGCTAAGAATGGACTATTTATTTGTTGGTTTTGGAGCCCGGATGGTGTGCGCGTTTTTCGAGGCGACGCGGCACGAGTTTCGAGCATTGCACGTATCCCGAGGTGCTTGGCGGCGTGGATCCCGAGGGCCGTACGGACGCGCAGCGGTGCGTCAGGCGCGACAGGCGCGACAGGCGCGCTTGGGAAGCGCGCCTGCGGAGCGCGGGCGCACGCGGGGGCCGCCACGTGGCGGGCCCCCACTGGCGCCCGCTCGGGCGCGCGGGGCGCGCGCCCGTGTGGCGCCCCGTGTCCCGCGCCTGCACGGGCGCGGTGTCACGCGCCCGTGTGGCGCGCGGACTGCGCGCCCGCGTGGCGCGCATGGTTGCGCGCCACGTGGCGCGCTGGGTGCGTGCGCGGACCCGGTGCACGCGCCCAGCCCTGTGGACCGGCCGGTGGAGCCGCCTGGTTGGCCCTTGCTGTGGACCGGGGCCGTGGACCGGCCCCGTGGACCGGCCTTTCTCCCTCTCCCTCTTTTCTTCTTCTTCTTCCTCCCCGCACCGCCATTCCCTTTCTTTCTTTCTTTCTTCTGCAACCGAGAGCGAGAGGGAGTGAGGAGGGAGTGGCGTGAGGTGCGGCGGCGCGTCGTGGACTCCGTTTTGCGTGCGAGGACGCCCGGCGGAGCGGTTCGGCGACGGCGGCGCAAACGTGTAGGTCCCGTGTGTTGTTTTGCGAGGATTTTACGTGTGGATCCTGGCACCGTGCACCGTTTTGCGTGCGGACTCCGGCACTGTGCACCGTTTTGCGTGCGGACCCCGTTTTACGTGTGGATCCTGGCACCGTGCACCGTTTTGCGTGCGGACTCCGGCACTGTGCACCGTTTTGCGTGCGGACCCCGTTTTGCGTGCGGATCCTGGCACCGTGCACCGTTTTGCGTGCGGACTCCGGCACTGTGCACCGTTTTGCGTGCGGACCCGTTTTGCGTGCGGATCCTGGCACCGTGCACCGTTTTGCGTGCGGACTCCGGCACTGTGCACCGTTTTGCGTGCGGACCCCGTTTTGCGTGTGGATCCTGGCACCGTGCACCGTTTTGCGTGCGGACTCGGCACTGTGCACCGTTTTGCGTGCGGACCCCGTTTTGCGTGCGGATCCTGGCACCGTGCACCGTTTTGCGTGCGGACCCCGTTTTGCGTGCGGATCCTGACACCGTGCACCGTTTTATGTGCAGACTCCGTTTCTGGTGCGGACTCCGGCGGCGTGCTCCGTTTTGCGTGCGGACTCCGGCGGCGTGCTCCGTTTTGCGTGCGGACTCCGGCGGCGTGCCCCGTTTGCGTGCGGATCGCGTGGAGGCCAATTGCAAGTGTCTACGAGCAATTGGTGGCAAATCGAGGTGGGTGGCCTTATCTCCAAGTTTTATGGACTGTACAGTATTTCTACTGTTGTAGGACTATGCATGATAGTTATTTCATTGGTAGCATGCTATATTGTAGGAATTGTTATTCCTTTTATTATCTGTTAATATAGTTATCTTGGAACTTGACCTAGCACCCCCGTCATATGTTGCATGTGTAACCAGACCAGTAGAAAACCCTCACTTGGGCTAGGGTTATTTATGCTTAGACATCCACACTGTTCTTACATCCTGGACATAGTGTTTTCTCGCCCGGATAGTGGGCCGAGAGGTCGGGACTTGCTTTTAGTGTGGGATGCTTTTGCACTCTTGCTTGGGAGCAGAGTGGAGTCTGGTAGTTGTAGCGGGTTGCTTATCTGTGCGGGGAGCCGTTTGGGTAAACGGTAGTCCCGAGAGGTCTTGTTTTCCTGTTGTGCTGTCGTGGGAGGGAGCCGTTGAGTAGACGGCAGTCCCGGGCCGTCGAGTATCTTCCGGTCCGTCTTGTTGGGAACCGTTGGGGTTGACGGTGGTCCCAGGTCGTTGAGTGTTGTCCGACCTGTTTTGTTACCCTGAGTTGTGGGTCGTTCCTGGCTGTGGAGTATCTCCAGCCAGTGTGCTTTGTGCTGCGAGCTGTTGGAGAGGCTAGTGTCTCGTGTTTCGAGTTAGCCGATCAGCTGAGTCGTCGAGAGTGCTCCGACTGTTGTGCGAGATTTTTGGGGATCTTGAGTCCTACCGTTCTGTGAGTGAGCGTGGTTTTGACTAGCCTGCATATGCCAATGTTTGATTACTCTATGCCGCGCCGTTTTCCTCAGTTGGGGCCGCGCCCCTTGAGATGCCGCTGTGGATGCGATGGTTGGCCTGTTGAGGCAGTTTTGCGCGAGGGATGAGTTAGTCGGACAGGACGCCCCACGTAAATCCCGTCCTCATGTGGATGTGTGGTAGTGGGCAGGAGCGTTCCTAGTCGACAGGCGCGGCTTGACTGGACCTTTGAGGTAGTCAGTTCGATTGGGACGATTGAGCACCTTGGGTGCGAGTGGTCTCATTTACTTTCATCTGTTCCACTTTTGAGTGTCTAGATAGAGGCATGGTAGCTGTAGAGTAGATTCCAGCTTTTCTTGTTCTGATTTCTTTGCCTGTTATCTTTTACCTCTGGTAGACTTGGTGGGCAGACCGTTGGACTTGTTGACGGCACCCACTGAGAACTACTGTGGGAAGTAGTTCTCACACCCGTCGTGGTGTCTTTTCCCCAGGGACTTCTTCTTCTGTTCCTGTGCTCCTGTTGCTGATCCTTCTGACCGAGGCGAGGGAGTCGCGAGCTAGTTCCCTACCCGTCGTTGGAGTGTAGCGGTACCCCCTTCAGAGGAGAGCTTCGGTTGTTAGTTTACTTCTTTTACTCTGTTGAGAGACCTTTGTTGTGAGGTATAGAGTTGTATTTTACTTTTACAGTTTGAGAGACTGTTGTAGTGAGGATATTCTTGTATCGAGAGTTTGTACACTGATGTATTTATTGGAGATACCTCCCTTTTGAGTTTTGTATCAGAGGATTTGTATACGATCGTATTTGGGAGATGGATATTGTATTATTTTCAGTTGTACAGTGTTCGGATTTCAGTTTTAGTCGTTTACTTTCAGCTCTCTGATATCTGTTTACTGTAGATGATTCTTTCTGCAGGTTAGACGCTTCGTCTGTACGGCAGTTTCCGTACAGATGGCGGATCTGTTGGCGAGCCCGGGTCGCAGTTTCGACCCCGGGGCGTGACAGATTAGAGTGGTATCAGAGCCTAGGTTGTAGGTCATTGTGGACTTAGAAACCCTAGGCTTGTGGTTGGATATTAGGATGACTACGTGAGAGTCGTGACTTTTAGCGAGAGTCCTGATTGAGTTTTTACCTCTCCCAAGGGACGGGATGAGAGATTGGCATGTTTATTTTCCTAAGCGATTATGTTCGCTGCCGAACAACATGATGCTATGGAATGGATGACGTGCCTTAGACTTTCGCTGGATTGGGTCGCTTGGTTGTTGTGTCCTGACGTTTGTTATTGTGCAGCGGATTGCGATACCCCTGAGACGTCATATTGTGATAGGACACACCCCGCACCTGATGAGTACCCGCAGCGGGAGACGGAGCTATCAGAGCAGTGCGAGACCCAGGAGTTTGTGTGTTGTGTTAGTTCCCCACTTTAACCGAGAAGGGCCGAATCCCTGAACGGTAAAGGATTGAGAACTTCGATAGGCTGAGCCTAGAATCTGTTCTTGTTTGATTGGGGTTCTAGACACCGGTCTATCGGGATTTTCGGATCCTTGCCGTGTCAGTCGGTTCTTCTCGCCTATTGAGTGGGGCGTTGTTGTGGGAGCCGTTTGAAGTGACGGCGATCCCAGCTGTGTGGTAATTTTTTTTCCTGGCCGAGTTACCAGGAGGACATTTTTCCTGGCCGAGTTGCCAGGAGGGCATTTTTCCTGGCTGAGTTACCAGGAGGATGTTTTCCCTGGCTGAGTTACCAGGAGGATGTTTTCCCTGGCTGAGTTACCAGGAGGATGTTTTCCCTGGCTGAGTTACCAGGAGGATGTTTTCCCTGGCTGAGTTACCAGGAGGACGTTTTCCCTGGCCGAGTTACCAGGAGGGCATTTTTCCTGGCCGAGTTACCAGGAGGATGTTTTCCCTGGCTGAGTTACCAGGAGGATGTTTTCCCTGGCTGAGTTACCAGGAGGACGTTTTCCCTGGCCGAGTTGCCAGGAGTGCATTTTTTCCTGGCTGAGTTACCAGGAGGATATTTTCCCTGGCTGAGTTACCAGGAGGACGTTTTCCCTGGCCGAGTTGCCAGGAGGGCATTTTTCCTGGCCGAGTTACCAGGAGGATATTTTTCCTGGCCGAGTTACCAGGAGGGTATTTTCCCTGGCCGAGTTACCAGGAGGGCATTTTTTCCTGGCCGAGTTGCCAGGAGGGCACTTTCCCTCGCTGAGTGACCAGGAGGATATTTTCCCTGGTTGAGTTACCAGATGGATAATTATCACTGGCCGAGTTACCAGATGGATAATTTTCCCGGGCCGAGTTACCAGATGGATAATTATCACTGGCCGAGTTACCAGATGGATAATTATCACTGGCCGAGTTACCAGATGGATAATTATCACTGGCCGAGTTACCAGATGGATAATTATCACTGGCCGAGCTACCAGAGACGATGCCGCCCAGTGAGTGGCGATGCCGCCCAGTGAGGGGCGATGCCGCCCAATGAGTGGCGATGCCGCCCAGTGGGGGGCGATGTCGCCCAATGGAGGGGCGATGCCGCCCAATGAGAGGCGATGCCGCCCAGTGAGGGGCGATGCCGCCCAGTGAGTGGCGATGCCGCCTAGTGAGTGGCGATGCCGCCCAATGAGTGGCGATGCCGCCCAGTGAGGGGCGATGTCGCCCAATGGAGGGGCGATGCCGCCCAGTGAGAGGCGATGCCGCCCAGTGAGGGGCGATGCCGCCCAGTGAGTGGCGATGCCGCCTAGTGAGTGGCGAAGGTTTGGCCTGTTGAGGCGATTTTCACCTCCGGCCGAGTTACCAGGTGGTTATTTTAGAGAGATTGAGATGATCTGACAGGACGCCGAGATTTGATGGCGTCGAGTTCGTCCTGATGGACTACCGGGAGCGTCTCCAGCCGTGAGTGGCGTGTTGACATAGTTTCCCCACTTTAAACGAGAGGGACCGAATCCTTGAACGGTAAAGGAGTGAAAACTTCGATGGACTAAGCCTAGAGTCTGTTCTTGTTTGATTGGGGTTCTAGGCACCGGTCTATCGGGATTTTCGGATCTTTGCCGCATCAGTCGGTTCTTCTCGCCTTTGAGTGGGGTGTTGTTGTGAGTTGAGTCGTTGAGGGTTCTCCGACATGGCTGTGAGAGTGCTAGGGCATTTGCATTGTTGTATGGGCTGGAGATAGGACCCTTAGCTTGTGCTCGTGAGGTTAGATACCTGATCACGTGTTGCACATAGATGAGTGTTGTTGGTCCTGCCCTGTGCAGTTGGGGCCCTGGTTTTTGCCTATTGATCTTTTGGCCCTTCCTCAGCTCCGGAAGTTTTGAGGGTATAGGACTGTGAAGATCTGAGGCCTTGATGCTTGAGTATACCACACCGTTGATACACGGTGGTGATGCCACGCCGTTGGTGCACGGCGGTGATGCCACGCCGTTGGTGCACGGCAGTGATGCCACGCCGTTGGCGCACGGCAGTGATGCCACGCCGTTGGCGCACGGCAGTGATGCCACGCCGTTGGCGGCGGTGATGCCACGCCGTTGGCGCACGGCGGTGATGCCACGCCGTTGGCGCACGGCGGTGATGCCATGGCGCACGGCAGTGATGCCACGCCGTTGGCGCACGGCAGTGATGCCACGCCGTTGGGGCACGGCAGTGATGCCACGCCGTTGGTGCACGGCAGTGATGCCACGCCGTTGGCGCACGGCGGTGATGCCACGCCGTTGGCGCACGGCAGTGATGCCCACGGCAGTGATGCCACGCCGTTGGTGCACGGCAGTGATGCCACACCGTTGATGCACGGTGATGATGCCACACCGTTGGTGCACGGTGGTGATGCCACGCCGTTGGTGCACGGCAGTGATGCCACGCCGTGGGTGCACGGCAGTGATGCCACGTTGTAGGTACACAACGGTGAGAGTTTTGGGGATGTTTCGGACTTTTGATCGCGAGTTTGGGCATCAGCTTTATGATTGCCTTGCGAGCCAGTTTTCAGTCCCGTTCACCGACGGTTTGTTCCCGTCAGGGTGTTCTTTATAGTTGAGGGATCGACTTCGACCCGAGGGTCCGTTGGGGTTTTGCTAGCATGTTGAGCTGAGCGACCAACTGCGGCACGAGATTGTGCCTTTTGAGGATCCCTTTTGGTGCGTGTTACATTTGTGGTTTTCCCGTTTCCCCCAGCCTTTGTGAGGAGCCCTGTGGTTTTCCACGTCTCAGCTCAGTAGGGATGTGTTTTCCTCGCCCGTGTTTTACTTGGCCCTTTGAGATCCGTGATTAGTGGAGTACGATGGACGCCCGTTGCGAATTCTGGCTCGAGAGATGAGAGAATTGCACATCGAGTCATACCGTACTTGTTGTTGTTGCGGAGTAATCACGAGGAGCGAGTGGAGTTTGGGGAGCTGGAGGCGTATTGTTAGATACCTAGCCATGGTATTCTTGACTCCTGATGGGCTTGATTTAGTTTCGAGGACGAAACTTTCCTTTAGTGGGGGAGGATGTGAGGTCCCGGAATCCCCGACGTAGGAGTTGCTGGTTGTTGGGCAGCTTTTAGGGGCCGTTGGGAGTGTTTGTGCGCGTGTCGGGCCCAAGAATTGAATTTGTGATGCAATTTAGGATTTGCTTGCATCACTGGAGGCCTGCGTGGGTTGCGCGCAATTTGGACACAAGTGGAGGACTCCGGGCTTAATTTGAGACCCCGTGGGAAGTTGGAGGACCCGTCGGGTGTTTAGAAGTGATTTCGCGCGATTCAGATGTCAAATTTAGACTCCGGGTGAAGTCCGGATAAAAGTTACCTCTCCGGTCGCCTTCGGGAATTATTAGAGTTGGAATTTAGCAAATCGGACTTTAAAAATGGACCCGGCGCGGAAATCGGATCGAGTTGGCATTCGGCAAATTTTCGGGTAAGAATTTGGAGAAACGGACATCGTTTTTGGATTCAGCGCACGAAATCACTAAGAATGGACTATTTATTTGGTGGTTTTGGAGCCCGGATGGTGTGCGCGTTTTTCGAGGCGACGCGGCACGAGTTTCGAGGCATTGCACGTATCCCGAGGTGCTTGGCGGCGTGGATCCCGAGGGCCGTACGGACGCGCAGCGGTGCGTCAGGCGCGACAGGCGCGCTTGGGAAGCGCGCCTGCGGAGCGCGGGCGCACGCGGGGGCCGCCACGTGGCGGGCCCCCACTGGCGCCCGCTCGGGCGCGCGTGGGCGCGCGCCCGTGTGGCGGCCCCGTGTCCCGCGCCAGCACGGGCGCGGTGTCACGCGCCCGTGTGGCGCGCGGACTGCGCGCCCGCGTGGCGCGCATGGTTGCGCGCCACGTGGCGCGCTGGGTGCGTGCGCGGACCCGGTGCACGCACCCAGCCCTGTGGACCGGCCGGTGGAGCCGCCTGGTTGGCCCTTGCTGTGGACCGGGGCCGTGAACCGGCCCCGTGGACCGGCCTTTCTCCCTCTCCCTCTTTTCTTCTTCTTCTTCCTCCCCGCACCGCCATTCCCTTTCTTTCTTTCTTTCTTCTGCAACTGAGAGCGAGAGGGAGTGAGGAGGGAAGTGGCGTGAGGTGCGGCGGCGCGTCGTGGACTCCGTTTTGCGTGCGAGGACGCCCGGCGGAGTGGTTCGGCGACGGCGGCGCAAACGTGTAAGTCCCGTGTGTTGTTTTGCGTGAGGACCCCGTTTTACGTGTGGATCCTGGCACCGTGCACCGTTTTGCGTGCGGACTCCGGCACTGTGCACCGTTTTGCGTGCGGACCCCGTTTTACGTGTGGATCCTGGCACCGTGCACCGTTTTGCGTGCGGACTCCGGCACTGTGCACCGTTTTGCGTGCGGACCCCGTTTTGCGTGTGGATCCTGGCACCGTGCACCGTTTTGCGTGCGGACTCCGGCACTGTGCACCGTTTTGCGTGCGGACCCCGTTTTGCGTGCGGATCCTGGCACCGTGCACCGTTTTGCGTGCGGACTCCGGCACTGTGCACCGTTTTGCGTGCGGACCCCGTTTTACGTGTGGATCCTGGCACCGTGCACCGTTTTGCGTGCGGACTCCGGCACTGTGCACCGTTTTGCGTGCGGACCCCGTTTTACGTGCGGATCCTGGCACCGTGCACCGTTTTGCGTGCGGACCCCGTTTTGCGTGCGGATCCTGACACCGTGCACCGTTTTATGTGCAGACTCCGTTTCTGGTGCGGACTCCGGCGGCGTGCACCGTTTTGCGTGCGGACTCCGGCGGCGTGCTCCGTTTTGCGTGCGGACCCCGACGGCGTGCCCCGTTTGCGTGCGGATCGCGTGGAGGCCAATTGCAAGTGTCTACGAGCAATTGGTAGCAAATCGAGGTGGGTGGCCTTATCTCCAAGTTTTATGGACTGTACAGCATTTCTACTGTTGTAGGACTATGCATGATAGTTATTTCGTTGGGTAGCATGCTATATTGTAGGAATTGTTATTCCTTTTATTATCTGTTAATATAGTTATCTTTGAACTTGACCTAGCACCCCCGTCATATGCTGCATGTGTAACCAGACCAGTAGAAAACCCTCACTTGGGCTAGGGTTATTTATGCTTAGACATCCACACTATTCTTACATCCTGGACATAGTGTTTTCTCGCCCGGATAGTGGGCCGAGAGGTCGGGACTTGCTTTTAGTGTGGGATGCTTTTGCACTCTTGCTTGGGAGCAGAGTGGAGTCTGGTAGCTGTAGCGGGTTGCTTATCTGTGCGGGGAACCGTTTGAGTAAACGGTAGTCCCGAGAGGTCTTGTTTTCCTGTTGTGCTGTCATGGGAGGGAGCCGTTGGGTAGACGGCAGTCCCGGGCCGTCGAGTGTCTTCCGGTCCGTCTTGTTGGGAACCGTTGGGGTTGACGGTGGTCCCAGGTCGTTGAGTGTTGTCCGACCTGTTTTGTTACCCTGAGTTGTGGGTCGTTCCTGGCTGTGGAGTATCTCCAGCCAGTGTGCTTTGTGCTGCGAGCGGTTGGAGAGGCTAGTGTCTCGTGTTTGAGTTAGCCGATCAGCTGAGTCGTCGAGAGTGCTCCGACTGTTGGGCGAGATTTTTGGGGATCTTGAGTCCTACCGTTCTGTGAGTGAGCGTGGTTTTAGACTAGCCTGCATATGCCACTGCGTGATTACTCTATGCCGCGCCGTTTTCCTCAGTTGGGGCCGCGCCCCTTGAGATGCCGCTGTGGATGCGATGGTTGGCCTGTTGAGGCAGTTTTGCGCGAGGGATGAGTTAGTCGGACAGGACGCCCCACGTAAATCCCGTCCCATGTGGACGTGTGGTAGTGGGCAGGAGCGTTCCTAGTCGACAGGCGCGGACTTGGCTGGACCTTTGAGGTAGTCAGTTCGATTTGGGACGATTGAGCACCTTGGGTGCGAGTAGTCTCATTTACTTTCATCTGTTCCACTTTTGAGTGTCTAGATAGAGGCATGGTAGCTGTAGAGTAGATTCCAGCTTTTCTGTTCTGATTTCTTTGCCTGTTATCTTTTACCTCTGGTAGACTTGGTGGGCAGACCGTTGGACTTGTTGACGGCACCCACTGAGAACTACTGTGGGAAGTAGTTCTCACACCCGTCGTGGTGTCTTTTCCCCAGGGACTTCTTCTTCTATTCCTGTGTTCCTGTCGCTGATCCATCTGACCGAGGCGAGGGAGTCGCGAGCTAGTTCCCTACCCGTCGTTGGAGTGTAGCGGTACCCCCCTTCAGAGGAGAGCTTCGGTTGTTGGTCACTTCTTTTACCTCTGTTGAGAGAACTTGTTGTGAGGTATAGAGTTGTATTTTACTTTTACAGTTGTGAGAGACTGTTCCAGTGAGGATATTCTTGTATCGAGAGTTTGTACACTGATGTATTTATTGGAGATACCTCCCTTTTGAGTTTTGTATCAGAGGATCTTGTATACGATCGTATGTGGGAGATGGATATTGTATTATTTCAGTTGTACAGTGTTCGGATTGCAGTTTTACTCGTTTACTTTCAGCTCTCTGATATCTGTTTACTGTAGATGATTCTTTCTGCAGGTTAGACGCTTCGTCTGTACGGCAGTTTCCGTACAGATGGCGGATCTGTTGGCGAGCCCGGGTCGCAGTTTCGACCCCGGGGCGTGACATGCGGTCACCGCAAAACCCTGCCAACCGCAATCCAGCACAACCCGTCCCTGACACCAATGTCCCGGCTACACTACCCCAGACCCCTGCTCGCACCTGAGCAACACAGACCGCCTGACTAACAAAGAAGGAGAAAAGGATAACATGGTTTCTCCTAAGTCAAGTTCCAATAAGTAGTGTAGCAGTAAAAGGTGGCCTAACTATATGTCCATACAAGCATGCATTTGTCCTCAAAGAAGAATAAAGAAAATAAACCTCATGCCAAACTTATCAATGACTATAACTGCCCATAATCCCCGATCCATAATCGCTCCTCAGAGTAGAATCTGCACATAACTACATAATCCTATCCCATTGCATAAACCAGCCTCATAAAAGGTTATGTGCTAACATGGCATGATAATTAATCATATAGGGTAACCTTGCCTTAGGTAAGCTTCCACTAATCATTAACATGAATATTCGATTAATAGAATTGTCATAATATGAATAATTAACTTGCAATTCCCATAAAATCAATATTGTTAAGCTTACCGATCAATCCCAGGTATTGTACCCTACACCTGCATGCAATTCTAACATATAGAATTAGAGAACCGTCCACCGGTTCTCGGAACAAAGCACCCACCTGAAACGCATTCCGCAGGCAAAGCCGAAGTCGGTGAAGTACGCAGCCACACGAAATCCAAAATCTACCGGAACCGCACCCTCGGTAAACAGTCGCACAAACCACTGTTCCAACAAACAACATCGAAGCCGAGAATCAATTACATCACAACCAAAACTCTCAAAAACAGCATACGCAGTTTTTACCAACCAGCAGAGAGAAGAAGCCTTTTCACCTGTATACAGACCTCCAAAAACTCCAAAAAAATCACGGTTGTGATCCTCGCGACGAGTAGCCCCAAATCGACTATTTAAACGCCTCGTTCTGATACCTGTAGGACAAGAAACAATTCGGACAACGTTTCCCTCAAGAACACAGTTCTGCTGAAAATATAGTCCCAGAAAAGCTTAATTATCACCTTAGAATCATCCTAAGAAAAATCCGATAAAAATACGGGTTCGTTCCTCTCGAAGCGTAGATATCAATCGACTCCTTAAACTTCTCATTCCGATGCATGAGCGCAGAGATAAAAATTCGACAAGCCTCCGCTGTCCAAAATTCCACCAGCAAAACAGTGGCTCAGAGATGCCTCGGGAACTATGCCAAAAACTCGAAATGCGGAGAAGTGATCAACACAAAAAACGAAGACTTACCTCTCGTGAACGTGTTGCCGCAAAAATCGTCGAAAACGATGGTCTGAGTAAGCCAAGGGAGCCTGCGCACCGAAACGCGACGAAGGGGATCACCGGTGAAGGAAAGTCGCACTGCGCCGAAATGCCGCAAACCTCGAAGTGTGTGCCACCAAAAATTCCCAAACTTCTCCACGAGATGTTCCACAGGAAGATGAACAACTTTGCTTAAGGTTGCATAGAGAGGGGAGCTCGGGAAAAGCCTCAAACCGCAGGCCAAAGGGAGGTATTTATAGCCAAAAACCAACAATTGAAGAAATTCCCATAGTGTCCCCACTTTCGGGCGCCCAAAACATTCGGGCTGCTACAGTACGCCCAAAATGTACCCCGAACCGTCAAAGCCCGAAACAACTCTGGATCGACACGTGTCCCAAAACAGCAAACACCAAAATGGGCCACTCTCCGAGCGCCACGTGGCACCCGCACAGCACACAGCCAACCGGCCCACTCCCTGCGCGACACGTGGCCTCTCCCCAGCGCCCGCTGTCCCACGCGCCACCGCCTCGGGATTCGTGCCCATGTGCGTGCACGTCACCGCTGCCGCGCCCATGCCGCGCACGCACCCCGAGGCAACTGCCCTCCTGCTCCGTGGACGGGGTCCACAACACCCACGAATCACAAGCTGCCACGTGTCCCCCACCGGTCCACCGTGCACCCGCGAAACCTCCGTGGACCGCGCCGCCTGAACCAGCCTCTCAGCGGCCGCCACGTGTCCACCCTTCCGGTGCACGCCGGCCCCGTGGACCGCGCGCCTGCCCGCGGCCTCTCCGCCGCCTGCCAGAGCCTGCGCCGCCGTGCTCCGCCGCTGCCCGCCGCCGCCGGCGCTGCCCCCGGCCGGCCGGAACAGTACCAAGGCCTCGAAAAACGTGTTTTCGCATCCGGACTCCGAAAAATACAAGTAAATAGTTCGTTTTTACCGTTTTCGCGCGCTGAAACCAAATCCGCTGTCCATTTTGCCAAATTCCAACTCTAAAAATTGCCAAAGGCATCCAGAAAGGTGTTCCTTGGTCCAAACTTCGCGCTGAGTCCAATTTTAATATCCGCTTCGCGCGAAACCACTTCTAAACATCCGACGGGGTCCTCCGATCACTCACGTGATCTATTTTAAGCCCGAAGTCCATCACTTGTGTCCAAATTATGCACAAACACCACCGACACACCACGTAAGCTTCCAGAAGCTGCTTGTCATACTGTAGAAGCCCTGCAGAGATCCAGGTTACCACACATGATGTATTGGATTAAGTGAAAAATATTAATGTTGTATTTGGGAAGCACAACCAAAACACAAAGTCAAAAAAAAAAGGGCGAGCTAATGTAACGCAACCATCCTATAACTGGAAGAAACGTAGCATATTTTTTGATTTGCCATACTGGGATTCTCTTTTGGTGCGTCATAACCTAGATGTTATGCATATTGTGAAAAATATTTTTGATAATGTACTTTATACATTGATTAGTTTTGAGGATAAATCGAAGGACAATTTTAAAGCTCGTCTTGACCTTCAAGAAATGGGCTTAAGACACGATCTTCATCCAGTTATAATGGAAAACAAAACATATCTACCATCGGCAAGCTTCTCGCTAAGTAGAGAGGAAAAGGATATTTTCTTTAAAGTATTGAAAGGAGTAAAGTTTCCGGATAGTTATGCAGCCAATATTTCAAATCGTATACGTGTTAAAGAAAAGAAAATTTCAGGGCTTAAGGGCCACGATAGTTATGTGCTAATGCTATATCTGCTCCCATTAGCTATAAGAAAAATTTTGCTAAAAGATGTTTGCTCACCATTAATAGAACTAAGCAGCTTCTTTAGGGAATTATGTTCAAAGTCGTTAAAAGTAAAAGATATATATCAACTGGAAGATCGAATTGCTTTGATATTATGCCATCTTGAGAGGATCTTCCCACCCGTTTTTTTTTATATCATGGTGCATTTGGCAATTCATCTTGCTAACGAAGCCAAACTTGCTGGACCGGTGCAATACCGTTGGATGTTTCCAATTGAGAGGTCAGTTGTTGTTGTAATCAATTTTTGCTAATTTAATCAATAAGTTAGTCTCTAATTATCTTGTGATTTTTATGCTTTGTATATGTAGATCACTGTTGAAATTAAAGTTGAGTGTTCGAAATAGAAATCGTCCAGAGGGTTCGATTGCTGAAGGCTGTTTGATTGAGGAAAGCTTGACATTTTGTTCACGTTACTTGCACAATGTTGATACCAAATTTAATCGTCCAGTAAGAAATGATGACCACTCTACCATCCAAAGTCAAGTGCCGCCTTTTTTTCTCATATTGTGGTCGTGCATTGGATGATGGTGCGATTATTACATTAGACTACATAACATGGGCACAAGCTCACCGATATGTGTTATTTAATTATGATCGTATCGGTCCTTATCTTATGTAAGTAAATCAACTAACAAACTTTGATTTTTGTAAGACTCGTGAAATTTAAATGCAAACGAAACCTAAGTGGTTGTGTACCGGTGTGCAAATTGCACAGTTTTCGGGACACGGTTCCCCGACTTACAGATCCGAGTCTGATCTCTATAATCTGAAATCACCAGTGCGACCGTCTCGTCGAATTGATTAAAAATGATGTAAACCGATTTTCGATCTGACGGTCGAATCGTCTCGAAATCAGCGAAGAGAGAAGTGGGGCCCACAACTTAAGTTGTGAATAGTAACCCTGATTTAAATCCCCAGCCGGCCAACGACGGCTGATCGACCGTCTGGAGTTCGAATCGGATGGTCCAGATACTTGATTTAAATGGCATCGTCGTTCTGAGCGCAGTGGCGCTGACGAAATTTGCGTTTGACGAGCCTAAAGTATCATAAATCGTGCCGAACTGTGTAATTTATAGTATTTTATGGATTTTAAAATTATAGGGGATTGAATGCGACAAACCAAAATCACTACTTTATAGATTTCGTCGAGCCGGACGTCGTGGTGGTGTCCATTTTTTCGTTTGATGACCCAATCATCTCGAAAAATGTGAAAAATAGTGAAAAATACTATATTGTACACAGAGACCCCTATATTGTATGCTCCGAAATACGTGCAAATTTGTGGAGAGGGACTTTATTGCGAAAGAAAATTGCTGTGAAGGCCTTGGCTTGAAATATCAATGGGTTAGGGAATTACTGGCATTTTGTTGCAAGTCTATATAACTTGCATTAGGGTTCTCTTTGAAACCCTAGCAACCCAAACCCTAAGCACCCAGCCGCGCCCACAAGACCTCTCATCTCCCTCTGCTCTCTCCACGGGCGTTACGCCGCCGGCCGCTGCCGTCTCATGCCGGAGAAGACAAAGAAGCAAAGAGGAAGCCTTGATCTCGGTTGGGTTGGAATAGAAAGCAACGAGAGGACTCCATAATTCACTAGACCTCTTTTGGGACCTCCTCTGTGCCTGAGAGACCCAGCCGAGGTGTTCCCGACGCCCTGCTCCGCCGTGCGCCGCCGGCGGAGGACTTCTTCTTCTTCCTTTTTCCGACGAGGTGAGATCATGTCCTTCCTTCGTTTTTGTTGGGTCTTGAACCCATTCAGTCTTCTTCTGACGTCGAGAGCAATCTCTCTGTGAAGCCTCAGACCCTCCCATGCTCCGGTTAACCGGCAGGAGCAACCTATCGCTGGAAACCTAGTCTTGGCCGGATCCGTGCGCGGGTTCCATCCGACCGTTGGATTTGAGATCAGTCACGATGGGAAGACTCCTCTGGTCGACTGCATGATCTCCTCCAAGTTTGAGAGTGATCGGTTTAAGATCGAGGCCGTACGTTGATGCCCTAGCCTCGGGTTGTCTCCCTCATGGCCGAGCTCCACCACCCGGTGCCGCCGCTACCCCACACCGCCGGCCACACCCTTGGGAAGCTCTAGAGCACCAAGTGGAAACGTTCTATGCCCTTGCTCGAACCTAGAATCCATTGGTTGAAGATCCTCCATTAGAGGGCTTAAACTCGGCCGAGCTTCATCTCCGGCCGCCGCCGTCGCCTCTAGTCGCCAGCCGACCACTCAGGTATGTTCTATGGGTCGGTTGTAAGCTTCCCGTATATTTGCATGTGAACCCTAACGTGAGGAAAATCGATCTTCTAATGTTGCACCCAAGGTGGCCGCAAAAGCACTACTCCGGCCAACCGCCGCACGGGGCTACCGGAGTTGGGTGTGGTGGTGACTGAACCACCTTTGTGAACCTCCTCCAACTGCTGCTTGCCCTTGGTTGCAGCTTGAACCCAAGTTGAGCAAGGCTCGGCCAATCCGAGCTCTAGCAAGATTGTAGCCTCAACCACCTTGCTCCGACGATCTTTCCGGCCGATCTGCGACACACCTGAGGTGAGCTCTCGACTCTGTAGATCATATTAATCGTGCTCATGCTATTTAAGGATTTGATTAAGTGGTTAGGTGATTTGCAATATAAGTCTATTGTGAACTATGTGATCATGGGCTCGATTGTGTTTTTGGGCTTCGTGTCCACTCAAACCAGTGAGCATGGGTTAGCTTGCGTCGAGATCTACCTACGGTAATTTACGGCGTAGATTAAAACCTCCCGGATTGGGAGATCGAGTCGAAACAGTGGTTAATTGGGTGTATTTATGCAAATTTAGAGAACCATAGGGACTCGATTGCAAATATGACTTCATGGTCTGTCTCGGGCAGCGTGTACGTGATCTCTGAGCTTTTTGTTAGAGGTCTGTTAGTCTTCGTTGAGCAGGAATCGGATAACGAACTGTAAATCGACGAAATTATCGGTTTAACGGCTTTCGGCGCGAGTTTCGCGTACTTTGATGTAATAGAATGATGAATGGATCTTGTTACCTGTCTCTAGTTATTTCCGATGCTGTCCTGGCTGGTCCAGTGGCTCTCATTTCAAGTCGGTGGCTTCCAGTGCCAAATCGGCCTTTCCGGAAGTGTTGAAGTAATTATGGCTCCGATCGAGCATCGATTTTAGCAAAGTGGCTTAATTAGTGAGTTTTAATATATATATAACATGCAATTTTGAAAAGTTTAGGGGAGTTCCCTGTTTAAACTATCTGTATAGTGTGAGTCTGTGGTTTGGGGAATGTGTGAGTCCGTCCCTGATTAGTATTCATGATTCAGGTCCTTGCAGTCTGACTCCGGCCCACGAGCCTTCTGTTAGAGTCGTTGGTCCGCCTACACACAGGTGGGTTTATCTTCGGTCCGAGTTTTATCTTTACGGCCCTCTGGGTGCTTTAGTTAGTCGGACACCTGTTTTTTATATTAGCCCTGATCTTGCATTTATGCTATACCATCATAGACTGCTTATATCCTGCTTTACTTGGACATATCTTGTTTATTTGTCATCAGATTTATATATCTCAGTACAGTGGTCTTACTTGGTCTTATCATGCCTGTTGATTGATACACTGCTTTTGTGTCGAGTTATTCTTGTACTTATATTCCAGATATGCATGATTGACCATGATTGATATACAGACATCTGCATCCCTGTGGGGATTTCCGGCATGTTGCCGATTACCCGGTCTGTGGACCGTGAGCTTGAGCATTAGCATTATGATGGTTGTGCACCTGCTGTTCACTCGTGTACGCTGTGGGATTGATCCCCCACATTGCGTTCTTTACCGGTAAAGGGTCTGGTTGACCCGTGAGCAATCCCCTCTTGCTGTATCACTGGGTACGGGGAGCCCCTCGGCTGTACCGATATGAGGAAACTCTCGACTGTACCTTTAGGTACGAGAATCCTCTCGGCTATATCAATGGTACGGGGTTGCTGTTCAGCTCGGCTCATGAATACAGTGTTGAGCATATCGAGGTACTAAATACTAAAGTAAGAGCATGCTGATATAGATACTAAATCAAGAAACTGAGTAATCAATAGAGTACAATTACTAAGCATGCTAAGCAGGTAATCAGTGCATCGATGGTAGAACAACGAAATACCCAATCGAAGCCACCATATTGGTCAACAAGACCTCAGGGAAAACGCCGAATAATCATGAATACAGTGCTGAGCATATCAAGTATTGAATACTAAAACAAGATCATGCTAGTATAAAGACTGAATCAAGAAACTGAGCAATCACAAGAGTACAATGACTAAGCATGCTAAGTAGGTAATCAATGCATCAATGGTAGAATAACCAAATACCCAATCAAAGCCACCATATTGGTCAACAAGACCTCAGGGAAAACACCGAACCTGGCACCAACCTGGCTAACATTGTCACGCCCCGGCGTCGAAACTGCGACCCGGCTCACCAACAGATCCGCCGCCCATACGGGAAGCCCCGTATAGATGAAGCGACTAACCTGCAAAAGAAAGATACTACACTATACAGATATCAGAGCTGAAAAGTAAACTGCTATAAATAAAATAAATATAATCCAAGTCCTCACAAATACAAAAGTCTCTCAACTGAAAAAGAAAAAGTACAAGTCTGAACCTCACTACAAAGGTCTCTCAAAATAAAACTCTCAAAAATAAAAAGGGGGTACATCTACTCTCTCAGGAAGACGACTAGTAGGGATCTATCTCGCGACTCCCTTACCTCGATCAGCAGGATCAACAACTGGAGCAGCAGGAACCGGAGTAGAGGTCCCTGGGGAAAAAATACACCACGGCGGGTGTGAGAACTACATCCCACAGTAGTTCTCAGTGGGTACCGCCAACAAGCCCGACGGTATGCCTACTAAGTCTTCTAGAGGCATAAAGTAACAAAGGCAATACTGAAAGGAAAAGGGCTGGAAAAATAACACTACAGCTAGTATGCCTCAATCTAAATGCTCAAGAAGTGGAACAGATAGAAACATGATGCATCTACTAACTCTCAAATATAATCACCCAATCTACACTGACTGCCACATGGAGTCCAGTCAAACCTGCGCCCACCTACTGCCGCACATCCACAAGAGGACGGGTCTACCGTAGGGCGTCCGTGACTGCCAAAATTGGCCCAGCCAGAGGAACTGCGTCGACAAGTCGCGATAGCAAAGTAACATGCCTAACTCCGGAGTGGCACTCGAGGGGCGCGACCCCACCGAGGAAAGTATCAGCGTATCTCTGTCGAGCTCAATGTGGCTCATGCAGGCTATAGTCTAAATCCACTATCAACAAGATCGACAATAACCAACATCACATCTCTAACTCACTAGCTGGAAATATCCAACAGCTTGGACTGCCGTCAACCCAACGGCTCCCCAAAACAGAACACCAACCCATAACGACACAACACAGACCGACACCATAAGGGTTCGGAAACCCCGATAGGTCGGTGCCTAGAACCCTAATCAAACAAGAACAGACTCCAGGCTCAGCCTATCGAAGTTTTCGACCCCCTTACAGTTCGGGAACATGACAACCTCAGTATGACATGCGGAAGACACCAACCAGGGCCCGAAAGTTTCAAAGGACCAACACCTACAACCCTATCAAACAAGAACAGGTTCCAGGCACGATCCCCGTAGCTTTCGTCCCGAAACAAAAACAGAAAAGGCCCCTAGAAAGAATAACAGCTCGACATGCAACTCACTAGCCGGGTATACTCCACAACCGGCAACAATGAAGGGTCCGAGAACCCTGAAAGACTAGAACCTACAACCCAAATCAAACAAGAACAGGCTCTAGGCATAGCCCCTCGTTGTTCTCGACCCAGAGAAAAGGCAGCCCTTAGAACCCAGACCACTCGAATCATCTCGAGTGGGTAAGTTTATAGGAAAAAGGTGACATTTATTACTGAAAGCCATTTTTCACTCAAACCCACGCGGGGTGAGGACTAAAATAGTTTCCTTTTTGAAAGCCATCTTGATTTGAGAGAAATCCATATTTAATGATTTTTAGTTCTTTTTAAGAAAACAGTTTGAAAACAAGTTTTATATCCAAACCTCGAAGAGCTAATGCCTTCGTCCAATCAAACAAGAACAGACTCAGGCGACCCTACGATGCTTGGAAGAAAACATTGGTTGACTAAAAATCATGTGTGTGTCAAAAAAGATTCTGGGTTCAAGGTCCTGCTATCACTGGTATACTGCTGCCACTAACACAGTGGCGACAAAAGAAATAAAGAACAAGACATCCCGGGATTACCGTTCACCCAAACAGCTCCCGCCATAGATAAAAGACTAGCTACAACTACCAGACTCCACTCTGCTCCCAAGCACAAGTGTAACATGCATCCCACACTAAGAAGAATCTCGACCACTCGGCCCACTACCCGGGCGAGGATGACACTATGTCCAGGAATAGAGTATAATGTGTGGATGTCTAAAACATAAATAAACCTAGCCCAAGTGAGAGTTTTCTACTAGTCTGGTTACACATGTAACATATGACGGGGGTGCTAGGTCAAGTTCCAAGATAATAATAATTTAACAGATTGTAGGAAGCAGAAGAATCACATGATCATCAAATAACACTAGGAATATCAACTCTCACATTCTAGCATGCTACAAAGTACATACACAACTATGCATGATCCTACGTCAATAGAATTAGTGTGCGGTCCATAGATTTTGAAGATGAGGCAACCCACCTGAAGTGCTAAACTGTCCAAGGTCCCACAGCTGAAAATATCCAGGAACAAATATCTCCAATTTTCTCCAGTTCCAATGGGTTCAGGAATACTCGCAAACCCTCCTGGGTACAACAATAAGGTCCAAAGTTACACTTTATTCCAAAAATATCCAAGTACATATAATCTGCGGTAACAGTCCCAAAGATGTGAAATTTTCACCTGCAGAAAGGACTTCGAAAAATCTGACAAAAATACTGCTGCGATCGTCGCGTCGAGCCCTTCGAAACGAGTACCTGCACGTCCCAATCCAAGCCCCGTAGGCCGAGTTACAAATTCCACAACACGGTGAGCGCGAAACTCCACAACATAACAACTGTAACACCATGCACAGATAAGGGGGAAAACATATACCTTCAGGAAAGCCTCAGAAAAATCCCAAAAAAATACGGCGATGATCCTTGCGACGCGTAGATGCAAAAAGAGTGTAGGCACTCCTCAATCCGATGCTCGAGCGCGAAGATATCCACGAAGCAACCTGCGCTGTCCTAGAATTCCTCACAGAAAATGGGGCCCAGTAAGCTCGGATAAACTCTAAGAAAAACCTGAAACGAGGGGAAGCTAAAATTACCAAGATCGTAGCCCTACCTGTCGCAAATCCAACGACGCAAGAATCGCCCGAAATGGTTGTCGGAGTAGGCCGGGGGAGCTCGCGCACTGAAACGCGACGGAAGGAATCACCGGCGAAGGAACGTCGCGACGCGCCAAAGAAAAGGAAACCTCAAAAAGCGTGCCACGTAAAATCCCAAAAACCCTCAGGTGGATGCAACACAGCGCGGGGAGCAACTTTGCTGAGGGGTTTGAGGTGAGAGGAGGCTCGGAAACGCGGAAAAGAGGAAGAAGAAGGTGGCTCGGGCCTTTAAATAGGCCACACAAAACAAATGAGAAAATGGCCGTTATGTCCCCGGTTTCGGGCGCTCGGACAGGTTTCGGGCGCCCGAAACCGGCGGCACAACGTACCGTAGGGGAGCGCCCGGATCTCCCCTGGGCTGACACGTGTCCCGCACAGCAAACAGCTGTGCGGGGGCGTCGGAAGTGGCCACGTGGCCCACCAGGGATCGGACACGTGTCCCGCACAGCAAACAGCTGTGCGGGGCGCGTGCGGTGCCACCATGTGGCACCTCCCCGGTCAAATGGGCAGGTGGCGCCCGCGAATAGCGGGGCGCCACCTGTCCACTTCCCTGTCGCGGTCACACGTGCGGGCAGGCGCCGCCTGACCGCCTGCCACGCACGCGCCCCGAGGCGCCCGCCCGCGCCCCCTTGCGCCGCGCCTCGTGAGCCCGCCAATAACGCGCCAACACGTGTCCCCTGCACCCGGTCCACGCACCCAACTTCGGGTTCCGTGGACCACGCCGCGTGCACCGACCAACCGGGGACTGCCACGTGTCCCCGCCCTGGTCCATGCACCGCCGCGCCCGCTCTATAGACCACGCACCAAGAGCCCGCCAATCAGGCGGCGCCACGTGTCCCTGCACCGGGTCTATGCACCCAGCCGCGACGCTCTGTGGACCGAGCACTGCAAACCGGCCAATGACAGGCTGCCACGTGGCATGCCGGCGGTCCACGGCCCCTCCCATGCACCGAAAACCACAGAAAACTTTCGGGAGTCTGTTTTTGGGCCTCCGGACTCAGAATCAAACAAGCAAATAGCCGTTTTCAAGCATTTTTCCACGCTGAATCCAAATCCAACCTCTGTTTGGCCCAAAACTATTTCAAAAATCCGACAAATATAGCTGAAGGCCAATACAGCTAAAGATACCTCACAGGGTCCATTTGTGGCATCCCTTTGATGCACTATGGGCCAGACACACCAACACCAGGTGTTCTACACAGTGGATTCACCGGAAAGGTTGCATGGGAACCTGGACCACTACAAACATACCCCGGCACCCTCGGGCACTAACCTGGGGGTCAACACCCAAGCACCCTTGGGCACTAACCTGGGGGTCACGGGTCCATCCACAGACCACTTTACCGGTAAAGAACACTGTGACGGTGGCCAAACCATCAGTGTTCGTGAAGTACATCAGTGCGGGCGATTATAATGCTAATGCTCAAGCTCACGGTCCACAGACCGGGTAATTGGCAGCAAGCCTGAAATCCCCACAGGGATGCAGTAACTGAATGCCAATCTAATCTCATCTCATGCAATACTGAATGCAAGGAACAATGGATGTCTGTACAAGAGTAATGTCCAATCACACATGGCATATGTCCAGATATAATCGAGATATACTGATAAGCATGGTAAATGTCTGAAAGCTAGCTAATGACCAATCAGGCAATGGCAAATGTCCAAGATATACTGAGAAACATAGTAAATATCTGATTTCTAGCTAATAACCAATCAGGCATGGCAAAAGTCCATATATTAGCAGAATATACTCATACCCAATCATACATGATAATATAAAGTAAAAGCTGATAATGATCAATCAAAAGAAGAAAGCTCAAGAATAAGATCTGGGCTACCACAAGCACAGGGGTCCGACCAATTACGATACCCGAGAGGGCCGAGATGATAAAGCCCGGACCGAAGATAAACCCACCTGTTTGCAGGCGAACTTACAACTCCAACAGAAGGCTCGTGGGCTAGAGTCAAACTGCAAAGACCCGAATCATAAATACTGATCAGGAAATGACTCACACATACCCAAACCACAGACTCTCTACGCACATAGAGCTTAGACCTGGATCTTTTCCAGATTGTCGCAAACCCGCCGGAAATCCGCCAATCGGCCCACTTTGACCCAATCAGCGCTTACAGATTTCCAAATTTAGCGAAACTCGGCATGCGGCCTCGGAATGCTTCACTGAAGACATTCGGCCAATAATACTTTGCTAGGTGCATACCTAAACTCTAACTTTGCCAAAATTATTAAAATACCCCCAAAAACTCCTTTTGGATTTCCGGGAGTTGCTGGCAACAACCCATGGCTCCTGGATCATCCAGAACTCTATTGGGAATCTCAAACAGCAAGGCGTAATCGCCGCAATTCCTCGAGTTACGTGATTGCCATCGGGGTTCCAATAAACCGACGATTTTGCCGATTTTCGGACTGATAACCGATTTCCGCTCAACGAAAGTCATCGGATCTCCAACGAAATGCTTAGAGATCATGGGCACACAGCCCAAGATAGCACGTGAGGTAACATTTGTGTTTAGACCCCTAGGGTTTCTTAAATTTGCATAAATACATGCATTTTAGAGCCTTTTTCGCTCGTAACAATTTTCGGAGCATCTTTAAATCGAATCGAGACCACCAGCATGTGGGCCTCGACATTCTGAACACCATGCTCACCATTTGGGAGCAGCACGAGACTCGAGGACAACCTCGAGCTATCTATTTCTTAGGTAAATAGGTTAATCTTGCATTTTAAATTTTTCCACTCAATCTACAGCCCAACTAAGGTGAGCATCATGCTCAGGAGGTCCAATAAGTTCAGAGGCTCACTGCCGCGAAGCCACAAAGCTGCTGGAACAGCTTAATGAAGCAACTAAGCTGTTTTGAGCCCATAGTTGCTAGAACCTCAAATCTGTCTGTGCAAACTGGGAACTAAGTTGAGCATCATGTTTATCATGTCACAGAGGTTCGAGGGCTCACTCTAGTGCAGCTTCACCCATGCTGGATCAAAGGAACCAGAGCTTACATTCAAGATAGCCCAAGGTGACTCCACCCACACATCCACTCATAATCCCACACGACCCAATCTAGTGAAAGTCAAAGACATCCCCCTATTTCTGTAACTTTATGTTGTCTGCAGCCAACATAATTGTTCACCAGAAATAGGATATGTCGATCCCTCTTCACTCACTGGAAGAGTCAAATAAATAAATCACCGACTTTCGCAAAATATCACGTCTCTCGCGCCCTATCATCCTAGGTTCTGCCAAAGCCTAGGGTTTCCTAAGTCCCAACTGACCTATCCCTAAGCTTTGATACCAATCTAATCTATCACGCCTCGGGTGTAAACCAAAACCCGGACCCATCTACAGATCCGCCGTGAACACGAAATTTTTTGCGTACACGAAGCGCGGGTAACCTGCTCAGATATAAGATAAGCAATAAAAGAGTATAAAAACAGAGCTGAACTAAAATAACTATAGATAATCTCAGACTAGAAATAAGATACAAGCTGTAAAAGTACGATAAACTCCTAGCTCACTGAATAAATACAACCAGCTGGCTAAAGCCAGACCCAAAAGTAAAATACTACAGCCTGAGATACAAAAAGGGGTACAATAAAAGTCCAGCTACTCTCAGCTAACCCGCCGCCGCGCGTGCGCCGCGCGTGCGTGAGCCGCCCAATCCGGGGCCGCCACGTGGCGCGCCCCGGTCCATGCACCGGCCGCTCGCTAATGTTGTTAGGCTCTATTGCATAGTTCGTAGTTTGTTTAAATGTTTTCCTCCACTTTCTAATGTTAGTTGATGGTTGATATCTGTTTATTGCATATTTGTTGGTAGCTGTACTTTTCTATAGTTGATAGCTGTACTCTTAGCTATATGAAAGTTCAATTGAAAAAAAAATAGTATGAGCTATTAAGTATAGCTTTATATTCCACCAGTTATATTCTCACATTGATTTTTTTACCAACTATATGTGCTTTCTCAAGACTATATATATATATATATATATATATATATATATATATATATATATATATATATATATATATATATATATATATATATATATATATATATATATATATATATATATGTATGTATGTGTGTGTGTGTGTGTGTGTGTGTGTGTATACATATGTATATATATATGTATGTATGTGTGTGTGTGTGTGTGTGTGTGTATACATATGTATATATATATACATACCAATCATCTAACTCTTTTTTTTTTCCTACAAGTTGTGCTCTTTTTACCTAAGTAATGCATACTTCTCACTTTGTTTAGATAGTTTCCTCTACTTTTTAAATATCATTTGGCAAGTTATACTGTTAGCTGGTGTTTGTCATGCTTTCTTGAGCTAGTCTTGATTTGCTGAACTGGACTCTTTCTTACATGGTTTTCTCTACTTTCTAGATACCTCTTGGCAATCTATACAAACTAATTAATTCCCGGTTCTTCACAGCCTACGTGTCGCCCACCCCAGCTTCCTCCGCCTACGTGTCGCCCTCCCCGCGCCTCTGCCCTCTCCTTCTCTCCCGCCCGGTTTCTCCGCGCTCCCTCTGCACATGGGCTTCTCCCTCCCTCAGTTCTTTCGCAGCCCAAACCGCGCCTCCTCCGCCTACGTGTCGCCCAACCCGCCCCTCCTCCGCCTACGTGTCGCCCGACCCGCGTCTCCTCCGCGCCTCCTCACCTCTTGCTCTCGCGTTCCTCTCTCTGGCTTGCTCTCCAAGCCATGTGCAGATCCTTTCCTACGGGGTGTGGAGATCCGCCGTCCGTCGCGGGGGGTCGAGATCTGCTGTCTCTCTGGCTTGCTCTCCAAGCCATGTGCAGATCCGTTCGTACGGGGTGGAGATCCGCCGTCCGTCGCTGGGGGGTCGAGATCTGTCGTCCCTCGCTGCGTGGTCGAGATTCGGCCGATCCACCCGTACAATGCCTGATCCCAGATGATCCTGCAGGTCCATGTGCCTGCACATGGGTTCCCCCTCTCTCTCTCTCTCTCTCTCTCTCTTTCCAATCCATGTTCTCGCACACATGGGTTCCCTCTCTCTCTCTATAGTGGCGTCCGCGCGAAGCCATGGTGATTGCCCGCTACCGAGAGGACGACGATGGGGGCAAGAGCTCGGCCTCAACAGGGGGCTTTCCCGGGGCGGGGCCCGGGCGCTCATCCCGCGGCTCGGCGGCTATCTCCGGCGCCCCCTCGACATCCACGAGCGCCAGCGCCGGCTCCCCCTCCGCCCTGAGCGAGCCCGCGGCCGCCGCTGGGAGCGACAAAACCTCCGTCGATCCGCACGGCGCCGATGCCCGCCCCTACCACGACGACGACGATGCTCCGTCGTTATACATAAAGAGGTAGTAAAGCCTTAACAATTTGTCTTTAATAAATTGCCAAACTTATCCATATTATTATTATCCATACTCTAGAGATGCTGGGAGAAGCAGTACAAAGGACGAAAGCTAATATCAATAAACTGGATGTGGAAATTGATGCTTTTGCCCAGATTTTTTCATGCCTCATTATGAATTAACTTTATGATTAGTTTACTGTGTATGATTTTAACTTTAATCTTAATTTACTCAGGCCACCTCCCGTGGAGAGGGAAACAATCTTACAACTAATTATATAATAAAGGTAATCTCATTTTGTGTTATTGATACTTTTATTTAGGAATTGAATATATATATATATATATATATATATATATATATATATATATATATATATATATATATGATAGCGCACAGTTTTCTAATTATTATAGATACATACATAGAAATCTTTAAAATAGATTATCATCATCATACATAAAGAGGTAGTAAAGCCTTAACAATTTGTCTTTAATAAACATTATCTGTACACAACTATGTAGTTATACTAGCTTTGTTTAAAGTATTGTCTTAGTCATTTACTCAATGCTGTAGTTTCAAACAAGAAAACTTATACATGGCTTCAATTGGTTCATCCCTTAGAGATTCAGTTGGTTCATCACTTGGAGAACTTATACATGGCTTATGATATGGACGTAGTTCATCTTGCATTGTTCTCACATTAATTTGTTGAGAAGAGAAATAATTAAGTAGTATATTGTTCAGTTGGTTCATCACTTGGAGATTTGTTCATGTGCGATAACAAGCTTGACATAGGTACACTAGAAATTGGAGATTATCTTCGTAAAATTTCACACATTCGACTTTGAATTTTTGTCACCCTGATGCCCAATATCTTTTGTACGAAAATTCTTCATCCCTCACATCTTTCTACTTATGTATATACAGCGATTCCAGCGATGTATTCTGTGCCCAATTCAGTCTGCACGTTACAGGTACAGAAAACTTACATTTTGCATTTTAGTAATTACATGCTTTCAAAACAGGTGGTTAATTAAGATGAGACACCGTTACTCTATAGTCTGATCTACTATTGCAGCAGTCTCAGCAGCAATAGTCGCAGCAGTCAGCAGTCAAAAACAAGAAAAGTGCACCAGCAGCAGGCCCATCTTCTTCTTCTTCTCCTCCTCCACATCCAGCAGCCTGGCTGAAACAACAACAATGAACACGAACTGGCAGCAGTAATGAAGGATTAATTTGAGATAAATTGGAGAATTCCCACTTTCTGAGGCTTCATTAACATTTGAATTTCCCTATTTGTTAATGCATGCAAATCAATGAGGAGAACAAAATTTGGATTTAAGGCGAAAAATCTATATTTAAACCTCGGTTTTATATTACTTAACATTTCTTTTTTTTTAAACCTAAGTTTTGTAGTACTATATTGTTTACGCGCGCTGCTGTTTTGACAACCTCATAGTTCTCTCTTCTATTACCTATAATTAGTTCCTACTGTTCTTGAAGTTGTTGTGTTCAAAGAATTGAAGACTATCTTACATTTAACCTATTCTATAATCAGGAGATCAACAATGATCACAATCCAAAACACAAACAACAGAAAACTAAAGTTAAATGTGGAGTGGTCTCAGCCCAATACACCTCATATTTTAGAATTATTTGAGCCGAAAACTGAAGTGCTTAAACTAGAAGACCACTTTCTTTTCTGCCTTGCGATGCCTACTCAAGCTGTCAACCATAAGACCTTGATTGATCTTCCGGGTTCTTGATCTTTCGGGGCCTGCTTCCGCTTAGGCCATCGCTAGGATTAGATGATGGTTTTCCTAAGTTTGTGAAATCTGAATGATGCCTACAGTATAATTGGCTTCCTTTGTTGAACAGCTTGCCTGATGTTTGATCTTACTTGCATGTCTCGGCTTGGTTCTTGCTTTAAGCTGTCGTTTCTATCCGTATTGCACTCTATATTTTAGGTTTCTCATCTGAGTTCCATCTTAAAGACACTTGGTAGAAACAATAATGGCACATGATATTTCCTATTTGATTTACATACATTATGAGAAACCGTATTGGCATGTTTGATATTTTCAATACTTTACATACTAAATCGCAGCAAATCATGCCACTACCTTCATTTACTCTTTGATTTGCATACATTGTAGATGTACCGGGGTTGGCAGATTAAATATTTCCATACCTACATGCTAAACCACATCAACCCATCACACTACTTTTATGTAAAATAGACGATTACATGTACACATGCACGAAACAATCATAAAGAGAAACAGGCAATAGTTAGGGAGGACAAAACAGAGACCAAAACATATAGGCAAAATGTTATTTGTTCTCATTATGTGGGTATGAATGTTCGCTGTGATGATTTTCCCCTTTAGTATTGGGTCTTTTGCTTCATGCCCAATGATAATTCATATTGTGGTCATTTCTGCTCGATGTAAGATACAGTTACATATTTAATGTTGAGTACATCTTGGATGGCTAGCTTTGCGGGCAACCGGTTGCCGACATTAATAGTTCACTGTATATGTTGCATCCTTTCTTTCCCCTCTTCAGTTTTAATCCGTTTGGTTCTGCCAGAGAAGGAAAAAAAACTATGCAAATTTGGCGGTATTTGAGCAAAATGGTTTGAGATTAATGCAATTTTTTCGACATTAGTTTTGTATTATTCGTGCTTTTGACATTACCTTTGTGCTTTTCCCGCCATTACCATATTCATTTAACTTCAGTTTTGTGTTGTTCATGCTTTGGATTCTGTACATTGTTGAAGTGAGATGGATGTAATCCGGTTTGAACTCTTCAGTTTTGTATCTTACATGTTAAAATGAAGTGATTACTTGACTTTAAACAAAACTGAAGTGCTAAAATTTTATATGTATGTAATGAAGTGTTTAAAGCCAAGAAATCACTTTATTACATGTAACCCAATTTGAACTCTTCAGTTTTAACAACATGCCTAGCGAGCAATGTAGTTTGAAGTATAAATGTAGTATGCAGTTCCTACTCAAACTATAGTTGTAATTAAGTTATTCATTGACTTTAAATGGTTCAGTTTTGTATTCATGTTATTCTAAAATCTGAGATGCATTCGATTGAGATCACTTCCCATTTAACTTCCATTTTGTGTTGTTTGTGTTTTGGATTGTGTGCATTGTTGAGAATCTGATTTTCGGCTGGGTTAGACATAAGATGCAGTTAAATACTTTCGGTTAAATTTCATCTCTCTTGCTTTCATTTTCTGGACTCGGATGAATTTTAAACGCTTCAGTTATGTACTTAAATTACTCTAAAATCTCAGATTCATTTGATTGAGATCATTTCCCATTTAACTTTCTTTTTCGCTGTTTCTGTTTTGGACTGTGTGCATTGTTAAAGTTTCGGTTCTGGATTGGGTTAAATGTAAGATGCGATTAAATATTTCGTAGTTAAGTTTCATCGTTTATAGCAAAACTCGGCTGACGTTTTGAGGTGCAGGGGCGAGGGGGGGGGTACTTTTGGACGTTTTATAAAATATAATGTGCATATATAGTGTTGGAAATAAAGTTAAGCAACCTTCAAATCTCATTTGGTCTGTCAAGCGATTTTTCGCAGTCACTTCTCATCCTTTGATTAAAGGCCAAAAGAGAATGGCATCACCAGGACAACTACTTTGCCATTTTATGTGTTATGCTTCATGAAGTTAACCTTTTTTAATTCTTTTGTCTTCTTTAGCTCAGCCTGTATTAATTATCAAAATAGTTGGTAACATATAATAGTTCTCCTTTGACCCTATCCTACTTGCTTGAGAAGGAATGATACATTATTTAGTTTATTATGATTTTAGTGAAAAGCACGACTATTGAAAGTTTAAAATAATGGACTGGCATCTTTTATATGAGAATTTTAATATAGTTAGTCATTTCATTCACATCAAGTACATGTTGAAAAAGAAGCATGACATTCCCTTTAAGACAATAACCAGAATAAAACACGATCCATTATCTTAAAGTTCTCTTTCATTATTCTATAAAATTACTAATCAACATGATATTTATTATATGCGCTAATTGGTTATCTTTCCATTCGTATAACTGTAGTACCCAAGAAACTCAAAATTTAAATTTGAAGAATTAAAATGTCAATTTGAATAAGGAAATGCAAAATAAACCTAAGTGGTTGGGTATTGGTGTGCAAATTGCACAGTTTATGGAACACTATGACTGCCTTTAAGATCCGAGTTTGATCTCGAAAATCTGAAAGCGCCAGTGCGACCGTCTCGTCGAATCGATTGAAAATGATATAAACTGATTTTCGATCCGACGGTCAGATTGTCCAGAAATCAGAGAAAAAGCTAGTGGGACCCGCGACTTAAGTGAATAGTACCAATGAATAGTAGCCCCTGATTTAATTCCCTTGCCGGCCAACGTCGGTCAATCGACCGTTTGGAGTCCGAATATGACGATTCAGGTAGTCGATTTTAACCGCTTCGTCATTCTAAGCGCAATGGCGCTGACGAAATTTGCATTTGGCGAGCCTAAAGCATCGTAAAACATGCCGAACTGTATAATCTACAGTATAAGATGGATTTTAAAAATTATGAAGCTCAATTTTAGTGAACCAAAATCACTACTTTATAGATCTCATCGAGCCGGACGTCGTGGTGGTGTCCGTTTTTCAGTTTGACAACCCGGTTGTCTCGAAAAGCGTGAAATGTGCAAAAAGTTGCAGTATTTCGCGAAGAGTCCTTATATTTTATGTGCGAAATGGATCCAAACTTGTGGAGGAGGGGTTTCTCTGCGTTTTGGTTCTACAGTCAGGGACCCAAATGAAAATGCAAAGAGTTGAGGGCTAACTAGCATTTTGTGCAAATTGTAGTATTAGCAACATAGGGTTGCTTTAGAAACCCTAGCCTTTTCATTTCTATAACCGTAGCCTCCCCCACGACTCCCACGACTCCTCTGTGAGGTTTTCCGAGCACCTGCGCCGCCGGCCGCCTCCCCTGGTCGCCGGAAAAGAAGGAGATCATCCTTGATCTCGAGCTTGTGGGGATAGGAAGATCATCAGAGTCTTGGACTTGTGCCCAGGCCTCTCTACAGTCATCTGCGGCATCTAGAAGTCAGCCGTGGTGGTCCGGTACACCCCCGTGGCCACGCGACGCCAAGGAGACCACCTTCTTCTTCCTCAGATTCGGCAAGGTGAGATCTTGTTGTTCTTTATTTTTCTTGCTACCTAGACCTCCTGATTATCTCCATCACCTCTTGGTGAACCTCCCAGCCGAACCCCGAAGTCAGGAATGCTCCCGGTTGCTGGCGGGGAAAATGCACCCGCCGGAACCCTATTATGCTCCGCCCAAGCCGTTTGCCGCACCCGATGGCTCAAGCTCAGAACCAAAGTGATGGGCACCTTCTGTAGGGACTAGGGAACCCTTCCATGAAGTTTCATGGCGTTTGGATTAGGGTGCGCTTCGCAGTTTGATGCCCTAGTGTTGGGTTATCTCAGGTTCGCCCGAGGTTGCGCCGCCGCCGCCGTCGCTTGTTGCCGCCGGCCACCTGCCCAGTTTGCTTCACCAAGTCGAGACAAAGCCATTGGTACCTTTGCATGCAACCCATGCTGGCCTGTTGTGATTCCGCCATTAATGGTGTTTGCCCCGGCCGAGCTTGCGCCGCCGCCGTTGCTGATGCTCCTCGCCGCCGGCCATGCGTCCGGCGAGCTCCATGGAGTCAGTTAGCACCTACTGGTGCTTTTGCTTGAGACCCAGAGCCATTATTTAAAGATCCACCATTAATGCCTTCTAGTTGTGTATTTGCTTGTTGCACACCTTGTGTTCGGGGAAATGCCCGAGTGAGCCCAGATTGGTTTAGCCTAGTTGTTGATCATCCAGAAAGTGAGCATTTGACTCCTGCAAGCCTACTGAGCTTGATGCTCACTCTACTTCAGCAAATGACTGAGTAGATGTAAGGATCTAGCAAACCGAGCTTTATAAGCTTATGTTTTTGGAGCCATGTTGCTCCGGCGATGTCTCCGGTTTCCCCGAGGCACCTAGTTGGTGAGCCTTTGAACATTTGGGAGTCCCTGATCATGATGCTTGCATTTAAAATGCATTTGGTCGAGTGTATGTGTGAAGTTAGGCAATTTGAGCCTTTAAATATAGAAATTGTTGGCCCGAAGTTTTACTCGGGTTTCGCGTTGCTTCCAAAAGGTGAGCACGGTGTCCAGCAAGTCGAGGGCCACCTGCTGGTGGTGTCGGTTTGTTAAAATAGCACTCCGAAGTTAAATGCAAGCGAAAAAGGTAAGAAATTACTTTCTTTTATGCAATTTGGTAAAATCCTGGGGGCCTAAATGCAATTGTGACCATTCTAGCTGCTGTAGACAGTGTACATGTGGTCTCTAAACCTTTCGTTAGAGAGCCAACGGCTTTCGTTGAGCGGGAATTGGATCCCGAACCGTAAATCGGCAAAATCGTCGATTTAACGGCGATTCGGCGTTAATCACGCAATTCAAGAAATTTTAGTGATTAATTTGTGATGCCAGGTATCCGTGGCTGTTCCCGGTGCTGTTCTAAAGAGCCCGGTGATTTTAGTTTCTCGTTTGCAACTTCCGGAGCCAAAATGGGCTTCCCGGAAGTGTTTCAATGGTTATGGCATTGCCGGTGCACAGGATTACCCAGAGTCTGGTGTTAGGGCCTAAATGTCTTAAGTTAGACATTCTTGGGTAGCACGTGAAGTTTCACGAGTTTTGGTTATTGTTCAGCACATATTGGGTCATAGTGGATCTATCGGCGGATTTCCGAAAATTTCGGAAGATTCCGGGACTTCAGCGAAGTTCCCCGTTTAGCTTGTCTGCACACAGTGTGTCAGTGGGTTGGGTATGTGTGAGAGTCTATTTTCTGACCTGTGCATATGATTCAGGTCCCAACAGTCAGCCGCCAGCTTGCGAGCCATCCAGCAGCCACCGTGATCATTGAGGTGGGTTTATCTTTGGTCCGGGCTTTATCAGGTTGGCCCTATGGGGTGCCGTGGTAGGTCGGACCCCTGTTTTTGGTGTAGCCCTGAACCTATGCTTGAGCCTTTCTATTTGCTTTCATTCTAGCATTCAGTCATTACAGTTATGTTTGCCTTGATCTTACAGTCGAGCTCTCTATATGCTTTCATTCTTAGCACTTAGTATATATATACATACAGCTTGACATATACCATGTTTGTTTGGTTATCAGCCTAGTTATATCAGCATTTTTTGTTCTATGATACATGATAGAATAGGAGTACAGTTCTGCTATTCAGTTTCAGTTACAGTTCAGATATTCAGCTCATGTTGTTCAGATTCGTTTATATAGCATCCGTGATTGTTACAGCCTTCAGCATCCCGATAGGGATTTCTCGGCTTATTGCCGTGTGTGTGGTCTTTAGACCATGAGCTTGAGCATCAGCATTATAATCGCCACAGAGCCAGCTGTTCTTTCACGTACACTAGCGGATTGATCCCCCGCAGTGGTGTACTTTACCGGTAAAGTGGTCAGCAGTGGCGACCCGTGAGCCCAGAGGGTTATGACAGCAGATTGGTGTACAGGTGGCATTTAGCCTGAGGTTCTGTGAGACCAATAGTGGCATTTAGCCTGAGGTCCTTGGAACCAACAGTGGCAGGTGATTAGGTACTCTACTGCTTGTATTGATTCATGATTCATCTGTTTTGACTGTTTCAGTATTTTAGCATGACTGGCACATGAGTTTCAGCATTCTCTATTTACAACATTGATAGATTTTGATTATCATATTAGCTCTGCTCTATAGCATGACTAGCTCTATGTGTTGGATTTACCAGCTACTGCACGATTAACTTATATATTTGAGTACCCCTGCTTTTATCTTTGCTTTCACTTCAGCATGCTTAGTTTCAGTTCAGTATCTCGTTATTCAGCTTTCAGTTATATCCTGCTTTTACTATCCGCTTATCATTGTATCCGGTAGGTACGACTTGCTATTTCTCGGCCCGTCGTGCCCACTGGAATACATGTAGAGTGTATCTCACACCCCCTGGGTGACTGTTTTTCAGGTCAGTCAGGTGCTGGGAGATTGGGGCGATCCAGTGAGCTGTTCCGCTAGAGTTGTCCCCTGCTAGTGGCCGCAGTGGCCCAGTGCTAGTATTTTCAGTTACAATATCATGATCTTAGATTGTCTTCATATTTATGAGTTGGAGTATTTGTGGATTATGTTATGAGTAGTTGTGGATGTATTAGTTGTAGAGCTTTATGTTTTTGGATTTAGTTGTTGATTAAGTTGCTCTCTGATTGTATCATTGCACTTGCTTAGCCGAGCATGTATAGGGGAGACTCTGTCCGTATGGACAGAGAATTTCCTATGCATGTGGCGTTCTGCTCACGTCCTGAGTTTAAAGTTTGAACTCTGATTTAAAAAGAAAAAAAAAAAAATTTCTACCGCTGTTTTGGAAACTCGGGGCGTGACAATAACCATATAAACTCTAATAAGTTAGCACATTGCTTTCGTAGGGCATGTTTGGCCTCGCTTTTGCTTTTGCTCCGAATTGCAATTACCGAAAGTCAAGCATTTTGTAAAGAGAAAATCTGGAGTTTTGCTGTGGCAAGGAGTTGAAATCAGACTCTTAGCCTCCAAAGCAATAGCTCAAACTTCATGCTTTGGGGGATACTTTAGTAAGGTATCATGATCATGGTAGGTCATTGAAGAACATGATCATGAAGATGAGTATTACACTTTCTAGGTCATGATCATGATCATGTAAGAAACAGAACAACACCGACGGAGCTCATCTTAATGATCATGAACATGTAAAGTGGAACAACTAAAATTTTCCACCTAGGCTGCCTAATCAGTTCATGATCATGTTTTGCTTGCCTAGCTTTTACATTTTCATGCGAAAAGGTGGATGAACTGGATAAGGCAATTCCAGTCCTTGCCAGAGATCCAGCTTATTATTGATTTTCATAGTTCCATATTGAAATCCACAAGTCATAGTGTTGAGGCATAATTCAGATAATACATACTGTCTTTGTCTCCTTTTGCCTTTTTGGTTATACTTGATTTTTGTCAACTAACATGTTCTAATATGGTTAGGAAATACCTAGGTCCCTACTGTTATTTTACACATGGAATAGGGGCCATTTTGTGGTTTTTTATTGTGGGTAATTTTTTTTCCTCTGGCAATGATGAAAATGCAAAAAAGAACCAACTTTGGATGGCCTATTGTTTGAGCAACCAGTTGGACAGCTTGGTTGGTTCAGAGAGCAGCTGCTGCAGCCTTTCTCTTGGACTATGGGCGACATGACCAATTCACTTCTTTTCCTAAGATGTTTTAATTGTTCAAAATTTTCCTTATATTTTGTCTTTATTATTAATCTCTACTCTTTGCTAATGTGAATAAATTATCAACTTATATATAAAGGTATCGTTTCGTTTGAAAATAAATTATTCTTGGTTATTTCTGATGCATAAATAACTTTTGGGATTAACAGGAACAAGATCAATTTTTCGTTTGAATGAAAATTAGATTATTTCTGTAAATAAGAAAAATAACATTTGGATATTTAGATTGCAATAATAAGAATAAAAATAATTATAATTTTAAAATAATAATATTTTATCTAATTAATTAATAAAAAATATTAATTAAATAATAATTTATTTTTTTTAATTATTTTATATTCGCGGCGAAGCGCGGATTTGTCACTACGGTTTGGGGAGCAGCAATAACAGCATCATGTATAGCAACAGCAGCAGCCACAGCAGCAGCAGCAGACAGCAACAGCAGTAAAGTGGAAATCGGGCTGAATTGAAGCTTATAATTGCTCATTTGGGTCTTGCTCGAGGTTTACCTGAAGAAGGAGAGTTTGTGGATCATTTCGTCTAGCTGAATTTCAGGTTAGTTCGGGCGGAATTGAAGTATTTTGAATTTATGACCTGAAATAAGATTTTCGTTGGAGTTTTGTTAAATTCCTTCTTCTAATTCTTCTAGCTGAGCTATTGGTGGATTATGTCTTTCAATTCCGGTTGATTTGGAGCTACTCTTAGTTGAATTATGAGGTAGGTTGATTGAATTTTGTGTTATTTGAATTTTCGGACTTGAATCGAATTTTCGGTAGATTTTTTTAAATTCTGATTTTTTATACAGTGTTGTTGCTGGATTTTTAGAGGTTTTAGTGATCTTTCCTGTTGGTTTAGAGTAGTGAGGAGGTGCCTCAGGAATTCCGATTTCTTCCGTGCTTAGAATTGTGAATTGAGGTATATTTAATTTATCGAATAAAACAAAAGGAACTAATGGAAAATCAAGGGTATGCCTTAAAGAAAAATCTAACAAAAAATCAAGTGTAACTACTTGCTTCTTTTTGACATTACTATGTGTGTACACACTCATACACGTATAGGAACTAAATGTTTAAATACCAAACACATTTATGAACAAGACAACGGAATAAGCACGCAATAATATCATGTATTTGCAATTTATGTATGAATGATATAATATATTTACAGTGTAGATGGCGGGTGGTTCTTTCATTCGGAACTAATTTGCATCCGAGTCATCATTTAAACAAAGGTATGTCTCTACTTGAAAAATATAGACCGCTATTTTTATGCTTGAATTCCTTCTTTCATTGTGAATAAGTATAGTATATTGAGGGTAATTATAGTTTTACAACATTTGATGAATCATGAAAACCCATTTCTTTTGTGGGAATTCAAAACCAAATTCAAGAGAATTATATAGTAGACTCGTAACAATTGGGCAATTTTTTGTGAGTTGGCATTTCCATTTAAGATTTTTGTTTGATCAAACCCATGCTGTTATAACATTTAAGCAAAAAGAATATATAACTATATATATATATGTGAGGGCCTAAGCTGAAATATATATATATATATATATATATATATATATATATATATATATATATATATATATATATATATATATATATATATATATATATTAAGAAAAAAGTGGAGGTTCGTCCTCAGGTTCATCTGTATTACATTGTTGTTATTAAAAAGGAAGGGAGTAAATAGGATATTATGGTATAAGCAGTTACGGTTTAAATTATTTAATGTATAGTGGGCACGCTCTTCTTCTGCTCGGGGTACATCGTGCAGGTCATGGTGGGCGAGGACGAGCCCGAGGCGGTGCTGCTGCGGCACTTCGAAAGGAGGTCTCCAAGGCCGGGGTCATCCAGGAGTGCAAACGCCGTAGGTTTTTTTATGACAAGCAGGAGGAGCGCAAGCACAAGGTTCGCAAGGCCGGCAGTAGGAACTGCCACAGGTGATGCTGCATCTTTCTTCCATTTCTCTTTCTTTAGAATAATTTAGGGTTATCCTTAATTGATGCACTAATTTTGGTCCTAAAATTGATAAATGATCTTAGTAGCACAATTTGTCAGGAGTTATTCCTATACCTGTTATTCCAATGTTTCCTTTATTCCAAGGTCTACTGTCTTTCTGTGATATCTTTTAGCAAAATTTAAGAATATTACTCTAATGGTTTTAACGACACAATCCTTACTTTGAGGTTCCTGTATATTACACATCTGTATAAATCAAAATGTTCATTCTTTGTAATATCCAGGTGATGATCCAGAGGAAGTGAAGGCAAAGCTGAAAGTAATTCGTATGAAAACCTAATATAGATTTCATTCCAATTATTGTAATGCAGACTTTGGAGTCCCTCCGAGTGGCGTCTCTTTACATTCATAGGTTCGAAATTCAGCTTGATGGACTGATGATAACTTCACTAATGGACCAAAGAGGTCAAAAGTGAAAGGTGGACGCCTACAGATTTGTTATCTTGAAGCAATTGGCAGATTGTGTAGTGTTGCTCGGCGAGTTTCGTCGAAATGGGTTTTTTTTTTTTTTTCCCATCCACTAAATTGCTAAGATTAGTAAGCATATTCCTGTCAATTGTATTGAGGTTGAGTGGTCTGCATGTATTCTCATGGATGGCCAAGTTGGATTTTTATTGTTTTGTAATTTGAGGAATTGTGCAATGCTTTCCTTTTGGGATTCATATCGAAACCTACTATAAATTTTGAAGAAACTATGCAGATTTTGTTTCGAGATTTATGTGTGTTCTATTATTTCTTACTTTGAGAAGTTCTTTCTTTCGGAATACATCAGCTCAATTCGAAATGAACATTACTTTCTGTTTGGAATTGTTAAATTGTTAAATAGTGGAATTGAATATGTGTAATTTATTTGTAGTATTATTTTGTTTAAGAATATGTGTAATTTATTTATGATATTATTTTATTTAAATACCCGTTATTTTTTATATAATTTTTGATTTTTTATATAATTGTGTAAATACTGTTTGTTAATCTTTAATATGGCCAATTGATATTTAATTTATCTAATTATTTGATATTTGATATTCGCGGCGAAGCGCGGGGTTGTCACTAGTTTACACTATTAGCTGATTGATATATATATATATATATATATATATATATATATATATATATATATATATATATATATATATATATATATGTGCGCGTGTGTGTGAGTATATTTATACATATATTGCATTTGTGTTGTTCTCTTTTCACAGGTTCAGTTGAAAAATGTAACTAGATCGTAGTAATTTTTTGATGAACTACATGCATATACATACTAATCATCTACCTCATTTTTTTTTTCTTTCAATTGGAGCTCTTTTTACCTAAGTGATGTTAGGCGTGCTATATTGTATACTTCTCAATTTGTCTAAGTGGTTTTCTCTATTTTTCCATTTGTGTCGTTCTCTTCGATTCCTTCCAATTTTTTCATTTTTTCCCCTGTTTTTTTTTTTTTTTTTTTTTTTTTTTCCGGGCGATGATGATACATAATAAAAGCAGCAATTTTGGACGGTCTTAGGCGGTGAGCTACTGTTTAGATAACGTTATCTTTCAAATGAATAGCTTTCAAGAAAATATGCGGTGTAGGATGCCGCTGACCTGCTTGAAGTTGGGTTTCTTTTTGGGTCCTTACTTATTTTTTTAAAAACTTTTTTTTTAATTGGTTGTGCAGTTTTCTGAGCAGAAAAAAAAACACTTGCAATTTTTCGCTGGCAAATCTGGTTTCTTTCTAGCTCTGTATTTTTTCCTGTGAACTTCGCTTGCTTTAGGCTCGTTGTACATGTTTTACCTTCTGCTTTAGCCCTGTATTTCGGTTCATCCTGTTGATTTGTACTGGCTGGGTATTTTTTGTGGGCAGAAAAAAAAAAAAATGGGGTTTACCAACAACCTTTGGCAACCAGTTGCTGCATGCATGAGAAAAAAAAAAAAACCTGAGCCTCCTATTTTTTTTTATTTATTTTCCTTGAAGTCGGGATGCATTAATTGTATTTTTGTTGGATTATTAACTGAGCCTTTCTTCTTCTTCTTCTTCTTTTTTTTTTTTTTTTTTACTTCACTTCTTTCTTTTTCCTGTACTACTTCTTTTTCTGTTAATTATTCTTACTTTTTTTTTCTTTTTTTTTTTTTTTATTTGTTCCTTCATTTCATTTATTTTATTCTTTTATTTTCTTTTTTTCCCTTTTCACCTTATTTCTGGCACATTGTAGACAGAAAAAAAAACTTTTATTTCGAAGTCTTCAAAGAAATCAGGTAACATTCTTAGGGAAAAAAATAACTAAAAATAAAAAAGTGTTGTATTATATTATTACTTTTTCATTTCTAGCACATCTTTAGAATTCCTAAAAGTTAAAAAAAAAAAAAAAAAAAAATCAAATATGAGGGTCGGGCTATGCAAGCTTACAGTAAAATTTTAAGTTCATCTTTTTGATATTACAACTTTTGCTTACGAATTGGTTTCTTAAACGTTATATGATGCAAGGTCAACATTTTAAAACATTACCTTTCAATTCTAAGTTTTACATTACGATTTTCAAATTCCAGATTTTAAACTTCGATTTTTCGGTATTTTAAAGTGCAACAAAATTAAAAAGTGCAACAAAATTATAATTTAAAATTAATGTTCTAAATTGGGGTTGCACTTTTAGATTTCGACTATAAATTTTAAACTGAATTTTCAAATTAAGATTTAAAAATTGAAGTTTTCATTCCTAAATTTTATTTTCTAGTTGTTGTTAGTTGCAAGTAGTTGGTTTTGACATTTTATTTTCATAATGATATGTAGTTCTCGGGCCGATACTCTCTGCGTCTATATTTGCAATCTAGCTGCTACAAGCTTTCTTTTTCGGTAAGTTGTCTTCGTGATTCGTGTGTTCTTTTCGATGATTGCTGTTGACTATTCGGCCAACCATGGTACGGGGGCGGAGGGATATAAGATTTAGTCGCCCTAATCATCGGACAAGCATCTCGAACAACTGTTTCATTAACTTCGTCATGTTCTACTTAGCTTGCCTGTTAACATTGTGACAAGATATTAATTGGTGCTTGTTAACATTGTGACAAAATATTAATTGGCATGATTGTTTAACTATTGCTTAATATAGTTGCTCGATTCCACACTTTTTATTCTATTTGTGTTGTTTGTTTTCAATTTCTGTTTGTTGATATATAATTTACTTAATACGATGTCATGTAGTCTGTATTTGGGTATGTACATGTGTACTTGATCATATAGATTACACATCTAACTATTCAAAGATTTAGTTTCAGCTAAGTTTATTTTAAAAATAAACGAAAGCATGCTATCTTTCTCTCTCTAAAAAAAAAAAGAAAAAACTATTCAAAGATGTAGTTTGAAATTTAATTCTATTAAAATATATAGAGAATATAATAGTTTCTTCGAAAATTCTTCCCCTTATTTGAAAATCCTGATTCATTACTATTAATTAGTTTTGACTCTAACCAAAAATTAATTAGTTCTCTCTCTAACCAAAAATTTATTAAGTATTTTTTAATATTAATTTTTTTTATAAAATAAAATTTTATAAAATATATAAATTTCGAATAAAAATAAAAATTGATACACCGGGATAAAAAATTAATTAGTTCTCTCTCTAACCAAAAATTTATTAAGTATTTTTTAATATTAAATTTTTTATAAAATAAAATTTTATAAAATATATAAATTTTGAATAAAAATAAAAATTAATACACCGGGATCAAAATTTTTTTAATAAGACGATGTTAAAAAGCTGGCCACACATAAATTCGAAGTTTAAAATAACTTTCACAAACTTCTTTAATATTCAATTTTTATGAAAAAGACGTTTTTAAAATTCAATTTTATTTTATTTTATTTTTTTTTTATTTTTTTTATTTTTTTTCCTTCCACTTTCTTTCTTATATTTTTACGGTAGTATAAGACGACGGCAATATAGTAAATTTTTGTGAAATAAATAAAATTTTTGTGGTTTAGTTTTTAGACAACCATCCTGCACACGAATAAAAATCGTCGTGCGTTATTTTTTTTACAATTTATTTGATAAATAAATATACTTAATGTTATCTTTCATGTCACAATAAATAAATAAAATAAATATATCATAATTGATCTATCCGCAGCGCGATTCTATACTAGTAATAATAATTTTACGAAAATCCTTAAACCCTACAATAAAAGCGAGCTTCTAAAAGCCCTTACCACCTCTCCCCGTCGCACCTTCCTTCCTTGCAATGGCCATTTATTAGATTTCCTCCTGCTCCTCCTCCTCCTCCACCATGGCTTCCTTCAAGCTTCTACACCTCAGCGCTTCCTTTCTCCGCTCCTCCTCCTCCTCCTCCTCGTCCTCCTCCTCTCGACTCCTCTCCTTCTCCACCCTCCGACCCCTCTCTAAAACTCTAACTCCCAACTTCCGATTCTCCACCACCGCCGGCGCCGACGGCGCCACCTATGCCTCGCCGGCCGCGGCCGGGGCGGCGGCGGCAGTACACCCGTGGCCGGAGTGGGAGGGCTTCCTCGGGAAGCTGAAGAGCAAGGGCTACTTCTCGCGCTCAGCGGCGGAGGGCGAGGGCGAGGGCGAGGGCGACGCCGCCGCCTCCGCCCTCGCTACGGACGCTTTGGTGACAGCGGCGGCGGACGTGAATCGGGTGAAGAACGCTTGCCTCAAGTTCGCCCGCGAGCGCTTCGATATTCTTGGGTTCGTATCTTCCCCTCTTCTTCTTCTTCTCCTTCTCTTTACGGTTTATATGTGAGGAAAATTTCTCGACCATGTGCCATTTTAACAGACCTTTCAACTAATGTTTTGATTTGAATTACGTTTTGAAGCTGAATTGCGATTCCTTTGAATTAATGGCTCTGTTAGTTATTAGGCAATATTAGTCAACAAAATTTGCAGGCCCATCTGGTGAATAAGTGTTAGAAGAGTGAAATTAACAGAATAACTGTTAGGTTTACCAAAATCCTTAATATCATTGAACAGAGCAACTTAAATTGAAAGATCAAAACTTGAGGGCGTACAATGGAAAGAAAAATAGCTTAGCGTCGATTGTGATATGGAGTAGTTGTGGGGGTTCCTGTAAGCATTTACCTCTCTATTATCAAGTATCTTTGGGTTTCTTTTTGCATTTGGTTTCATCTGTTTAAGTATCTTATAATTATATTATTTATTGAAGAGCAAGATTGACTTGAATTCTTCAAATTACTGATTTGGATGGTATTGCAAATAAGAATTCATTGGTTGTGGTTGAATTGATTTTTTATGATTTAGAGTGATTTCGATAAAAAAGAAAATCTTTTCTCAGCGGCATGCATCCAAAGGTGCAGGTTCTGTTCCGGAAAGCGAGAGTTATGAGAGAAGTTGAAGATATTAGTCAATTCCTAACCATATGTATGAGAGACCCTACAAATTAAAGATCACTGTCACCATGGTCATATACATAACAGGAAAATTAACAAGAAATATTACAATCATCTTTTTAATCTGTAATAAAATAAATCTTCAAGAAATCTTGAAATCTTGTTTTGTTGATATAGTTGTAGGAGGAGAGGAATAAATATTTTTTTTCTCCCAAGGAGGAAAAGGGTAGAATGGTAAAAAGGTAACTTTTTACTTCATTAGAATTTTCTTCTCAACTCTCTCAACTCAAAAATGGTTCAAGAAAACTCTCTTACTTTGAGGATTTTACAGCCCATCAACTTTCCTGCACACATTGTACTTGCCATTTTTCTACTCCATGCGCATATGACTCTCCGATTACAAACATGTAGAAAATACCAAGTGACTATTACATGAAAAAAACCAAAAACCATTACTAATAACGAAGTAAACTTAATTTGGTTAACTCATTCTGACAACCCCCCTTAAACAAAATTTTGTACCATTAATCACTCCAAATAAGGTCTTTAGTTTGTGAAATAACTTTGAATCAGAGGGCATGGTGATAATGTTAGCGACTTGGTCTATGATTTGATGTATACCGATTGAATTTCCTTTCCTTTTGCTTGATGTGCTTTCTTCATTCTTGATGAACTGAGTTCTTCCTTAGTGCCGACTTTTTGTCCATGCAACCCTTCTACCTTTTTTTTGTTTGGCATCTTTACAATCCATATGAAGGCAACCAAGATGTTGTTCGTTGATCTACTAGTTCTCTTTGGTACCTCGTCTTTTATGTTAGACTATCTTCTGAAGATGGTGAGAAAGTAGGTGTTGGTGAAGATGGTTGCCATGAGCTGCAGTTTGTTACAGAATTTTATAAAAATTAGGTCGGGTAGTTAATTGAAACAAATTAAAGGCTTATATAGTATTATCAACTTTCTGAAGTTTGAGTGGCTAAGTACAATAGGGCAAAGTTTAGGTGTATTTAGCATAATTTTCCTTTAAACAAATTAGCAACAATACTTTGTAAAAATCAAATAAATTAGCAACAAAACTATGCAAAGAAATTAAAATCTCAAATTTTGCATCCTATGTACAGTTAACAAAAAGAAAAAAAAGAACAAATTCAACTCAAATCAATTCCTTGTAATATCTAGTGAAGTAATAGGATTGCCATCATACTTTTACTTTTCACAAATCAAAGAAAGAATAAAAGACTTTGAGGAAAAACTAAAAGGTTAAAAAGTGTGGAGACCCCTCAACTATACCCATGTTGAAATAGACCTCTTAACTATTTTTCCTCTGATTGAGACCCCTCAACTTTTTAATTATTTTGATTTGAGTTATTGCACTTAATTAAATTAAATTAATGACTCTATTTTTGGCTAACCCTTAATTGCTCCAACTTTATTTGCTAAAAGGTGATTAAATTTATTAAATGTGATGAAATCACTAATGAATTTGATAAAAAAATCCAATTTATTTGACTACAATCATTCAATTCTAAAAATCAAAATTTAAAAGGGTCTTAATCAAAAAAATTGAAGTTGAGGGGACCATATCAAATAGCCTGCAGTTGAGGGGGTCTCCATGGATTTTTTACCAAAAGAAAAATTCAAATTGTATGTCTTCAAAAGATATGAACTAAGATAAAACCTAAATACTGCAAACTCACAAAGAATACCATTTATCTATAGAAAATGGAAAAAAGAAAAAGCAAAAGCATTACTCCAAAGTACAAACCCTAGATATTATGTATGATTTTGCGTTTGAAGTGGATGAACAATTTGCGAAATCTTATACCCTCATTACGTTAAGCAACCAGTTTTGCACTTTTGCTTTATGTTACCCATGAGAGAGAGAGAGAGAGAGAGAGAGGTGGGGTTGGCGATAGGCCACAGTGGTCAAATTACCTACCATGGCAATGACAAGCCATGGTAGGTTAGGGGTGCGAGAAAGCATTCAAGTGATTGAGTGTGTGTGAGATCAAGTGTGGAAAGAAAGAGACCTACCATGGCAACGACAAGCCATGGTGGGTCAGGGGTGTGAGAAAGCATTCAAGTGATTGAGTGTGCGTGAGAGAGAGAGAGAGAGAGAGAGAGAGAGAGAGAGAGAGAGAGAGCCCACAAGGGAATGATCGTATGGAGTCTAAGAGGATGCCTTAGCGTATTTGCAATTTTGGATGAGAATGAGGTATCAAAGAGGGTATTAAGGTTCAAAAGGGGCCTTTGTTTTGTTTATTAGCAAAAAATAATCCAGATAGCCGAATATGGTAATTTTAGAATGCTAGGCCCCTGGAGTTGATGAGATTACTACCCATTTTCTAGGAAATCCAATAATTAGATAATGTCATATTACCAGGTGAGTTCCAATATAGATTAAGAAAAACTTAGTAATTCTTGCATTACTTTATCACATTCCCGGCAATATAGAGTGAACTAAACGACACCCAATTATAATCAAATCTGATGACTTGAGATCAGATTTGTCTCGGATTGTGTTTCCTAGGCATAAGACAAACCTTTACGAGCCATGTGACTAAAGGTAAAAAGGAAAAGTGAACAATGAAATTCAAGCCAATCCCATTCTATCTGTAATCCAAACAAAATGCTAAATGCAATTCATTTGAATTTGGTGAATTGCAAATCATTTGAACTCTTATCTTGATTTGGTATCAAATAGTGTATTATCAAATGTGGGTTAAATTGCAATTCACTCCAAAAAGGCCAATTCTTTCTCAAATTCTACGTAGCCTTTTTAGCTTTTGCTTTTGTTGTTTCTATACGTTAAGTCTTGAGGCATTATAGTGGTCATCAATTGCTTGGCCCCTTGGCTATTTCCTTTAGACTGTTTGATTCTCTAGACAAAGCCTTCTTGCTTTTACTGAAACTTTGTTTTCCTCTTGGATAGCATATATAGTTTAACTTTTCATAGTAATGTAATAGAGCCTTTGCTGTCAATGAAAGTTAGAAAAGAATTCCGTTGCAGATGTTTGATTCATCTATAGGAGTAGAAAGAACAAAAGTTTCCTCTTTGATTTACACAGGAAAATTAGGGTTACTTGGTATCCTTATGGCTCATCTTTGTCAAGTCATCAATGGGTAAATGATAGGAAGGACACAGAATGATGAGCTACTAGCTTTAAAGGTTTTGGAAAAGAGTTGGCATAAAAGAATGCTAATCTGAGTTGTACCTACTGTCTCATATTGGAGGTAGTTTGGGTGGGCTTGTGTACTTGCTTCTTTAATTTGAATCCTTTTGGTTTGAGATGAACATGCAGGAGGAGTTTGTTATGTTTTAAACTAGTTGTATCTTCATATCATGTTAATTACTTTAATAATCTACTCTCATCCAGTAGACCTGTTGTTTTATCCGGATCCAACCATGTAGGTGTGGGCTCGATAGCTTTGGACCGTAGCTATACCTAATCCCTTATTATACATAAATTGGTATGGTTTGTTTTCTACTCTCTGTAAAATATACTAGTTTCTTAGATTTAGTAGTATCTAGACCCTACTCGGCTTGATAGACTCACTAGTCAGCAAAGGTCATTAATGACGTAAAGCATCATAGAGGTCGAATGACGCAGTTGATAATTTGTGGCAATTTTGTAATTGGATTATTTTAAAGTCATTAATATATAGTAGGGAGTTTATTTTGTTTGTTTTGATAGTTTAGACGTAAAGGAGGAATATCGGAGTTTCAAAAGGAGTTGGAATAAGAAGACTTGATCGCTGGTTTTGTTTGCGAAAACAAATGACTGGACTTGCCAAACGGTTTATTGATCTTTTTTATGCTAAACACAAAGTTTACGAAGGAATAGTCCAGTTGATAGACAATTGGCTAATCTACCACTAAGCATGACCATTGATTGCTCTACTTATTGTACTGAAGTCATGCCCATTGAGTGCTCCTAGGGATCAGCTACAAGATTTAGTTTCCTTTCTAGTTTTTAGCATATCTAGGATTGGTCTGGAAGATATTAAGTTGCCTATGAGATATGGCTAACATATGTAAAAGATTGAGTTAATTCTCTTCTAATTCGGATTCCATTTTTGGCTAGAGGGGCCCGGGTCCTCACATTCTGTAAATCAACTGGATAAAAATAAAATTATTTAAGTGCTTTGCTTCTCATGCCTAAGAGATAAGTTGCCTAAGAGATATGGCTAGGATATGTAAAAGATTGAGTTAATTCTCTTCTAATCCGAATTCCATTTTTGGCTAGAAAGGCCCTGGTCCTCACATTCGGTAAATCAACTGGATAAAGATAAAATTATTGAAGTGCTTTGCTTCTCATGCCATTATCTCCCTCTACTCATTACTTCTATTTTTCTCCTGTATTGAGATCTCATAAAGCGTCTAAACCCTGCTTTTCCGGCTTCCACTATCTTGTTCCAACTCTTCCACTACATTGAAGGTCCTGATTCTCTGTCAATCAGCTCTCTGAAACGCTGTGCCTTGGATTGTACAATGCGAAGATCAACATTCCAATAGTTGGACTTTGAGGTTGGCCTATGCTAGATACCGAAGGAAGCTTTCTATCCTTGTTCATATATCCTTCATTGCACTAGATGCATGTTCTATTCCTAGGTTTGCATATAGCTGAAACTCTAGTGGCTGCTTTTGTTGCTGTTGCCAAATCAATGTTAGATTGAGTTATTGATTATTTGTTCCCTTTTATAGTCGATTTCTTGTATTTGAAATGGTTGTAGAAATTTATGTTTTACTGTGGCAACACACACAACTTGTTTATTCTCTCCGTCTTTAGCCTTTTGAACCTTTTAGGCCTTATTTTGGTATTGTCCAGGTGCCTTCTTTTTTTAACCTCTTGTCATCTTTCCTAAAATTCTGTGTGATGAACGTGTTGGCGGATAGACTTCTCTATTCTAGTTATTGTTGGTTAGTTTGCAAACTCAAGTTCTTCAATATATATATATATATAAAATAGAGTCTGGCTTCTATGCTATCGATAGCACCAAGAACTTGGTGCTACCAAGTTTTCCGCCGTTAGATCTTCCGCCGTTAGATCTACCTCTTTGACTATTTGCATCTCTTAGATCATACTATTCCACCAACCACCTACTAAACCACTAAACCACACGTTCTTTCATCCAAGGGCCGAAAACCTAATAGCACCAATGACTTGGTGCCATTAATAGTACTAGTTAAGGAATCCGTGCTTCGCAACAAATTTTTTTTTGTATAGATTGTTGGAAATTTGGTACTCGTTCCAGTACCATATTTTGTGAATCTGCAACCCGCTCCGGTACCGATTCTTGGGATTTCGCAACGAAAACGTAAAATCGAATTTTTACCATAAATCCGTCCCCTCAACAAAAATTGGAACCAATACAATTACAAAAGAGAAGAAAAATCAAAAACAAAAAATGCGGTTGAAATAAGTTTCATTGAACTTGATTCCTCTTCTACACAGAGTAGCTTCAACACGAGCCTTCCGCCTGAATCTCTCTCACCTTTCTCTCATCTTCTATAAACCTAGAAGACTTCTCTCTTTGAACGCACCTGTACGTACATCCAAAATCATGGACATGGTGTTAATAGATAATTTGTAAAAAAAAAATCAACAAATGCAAAAAAAAATTTAACAGAAAACTTAGTCTCCTGTAGTAAATTTTTTAACAAATGAAAAAAAAAGCTTTAAAAGAAAAGCACTATCATAAAGTAAATGTTTTAGTACAACATATATAATACTATTAAATACGAAAATTTTAAAACTAATTTTTATCACAAAATATTGAGTGCCTACTATATAATTTGTATTCGAAAATTCTAAATAAATTACAGATTTGAAATATGTCTTAAACTAATATGTATGAAATTGAACAGAAAGACTTTGAGAAAACAAGAGTATGCAACCACAAAGAATAAACGAAAGTAAGAATAGAGACACTTGCAGAAATAAAAAGGAATAAAATATAATTAATTTTAATATTAAAAATAAATTTAATGAAGAATTATTATTTGTAAATCGTAAAAAAAATTTTGCCAAATAATTTTACAAAATCACTTCAAAAAAATCGCTTTCAATATAAATTGAGTCAAACACTACATAGCTTTTAACCAAAATTAATTCTCCAAATCAAAATCAATTATATAGAAATTATTTTTTCATAATTTAAGCCAAATGGGCTCTCAGTATATGACAAGACAACTGCAAGATTAAGCAAATAGAAATTCACAACAACAAAGTTGTACATACATTTTTCTTTAGCAATTTAAAAGCTTGACAGCCGATAGTAAAACATTTTGTATGCTTTCGGGCAATATGCTTCTCTAGAAACATTGAGAATTACTTCAACTTCAACTTAGTCATTGTCCCAATTCTAATAGTTTGGCACAAAAGACAATATTAAAGCCCATCAAGAATGGCAAAGTAAACATAATATTAAAAGAATATTCTAATATAAATAATTAAAAAAAGCTGTGATCAAACATAAAACAAACAAAAGAAAATTACCACACTTGTTATTTTCCGAGCCCTCTAACACAAAAGGAGACGGAGGATGCTTTCTAGGAAGTGGAATCTTCAGTGATTTGCCAGAAAACATCTGAAGATCGGTTATCGAGCCATTCAACTGTCTAGTATTTGCTACCTAATCCAACAAAAGTGCACTACTTAGCTTATGAAGTGCACCCCAAAGATTAAAGAAGAAAAGAAGGGAAGAAAGAACAACGAACTAAATATAAGAATTTGATGAAATCGGCCATTGAAACAAAAATGTTCAAACTATAAGTTCATCCATATAATGTAAAATTTGATTAGCATCAATTGTGCAATAATTATAATAAGCTAGAAACCGAGAATATTTAAACAATTATCACTTATTTTTCAATAAATATCCCATTCATCTGTTCCCTTATAATATTAAATACATAAAAAATTTCTATGCTACTACCACTTATAATGATACTGTTAGGATTTGGTTAGTTTTGTAATTAAAGCTTAATTGGATTAGGATTAATATTTAAATCTGTTAGAGATAAATTAATTTAGATTTAAATATTAATTGGAGTATAATCCTAATTTAAGTAGATTTGGGTTTATCTTGAGCGGAGTTTATATATATCTCTAATGTAGAGAGCATATATATATATAAGTACGTATGATCTTGAGGATGATTGTACGATACAAAAAGAGAGAAAAGAGAGAAGTCTTCTAGGTTTATAGAAAACGAGAGAAGGTTGAGAGAGATTCAAGAGAAGGGTTCGGATTGAAGCTACTCTATTGCAGAAGAAAATAGCAGTCGGTGTAATTTTTTTCTTGGTTAATGAATCTTATTTCATCCGCATATTTTCTGTTTTGGTTTTTCTTCTCTTTGTGGTTGTATTTGCTTCAGTTTTGTTGAGATGATGGGTTTTGGTAAAAAATCCGATTTGACGTTTCCGCTGCGGAATCCCAACTCTAGGCGGTACCGAAGTGGATTGCGGTACCGGAACGGGTTGCGGATTCACAAAATCTGGTACCGGGGCGAGTACCAGATTTCCCAACAATTGGTATCGGAGCTAAAGGTTATCGATCTTCGAAAAAGATTGACGGAGATGGCCACGAAGTTCGAAATCGAGAAGTTTGACGGCAAGAACAATTTCGGCTTGTGGCATTAAAGTTCGAGCTGCTTTAGTACAACAGGATTTGGACCAAACGTTGAACGGGAAAGTGGCAAAGCTGGCGGAGATTACGGATGAGGCATGGGAGAAGATGGAGCGAAAAGCGTTGAGTACGCTTCATCTATTATTAGCAGATGATGTTTATTACAACATAGCCAACGAGTCAACACCGGCAAAGTTGTGGAAGAAATTGAAAGATCTATACATGACCAAGTCCTTGACGAATAGATTGTATCTGAAGCAGCGATTGTTCACGCTGCGGATGCAAGAAGTGGCTAGCCTACATGAGCATCTGAACGAGTTCAACAAGGTGGTGACCCAGTTGACCAGTATCGCAGTCAATTTGGATGATGAAGATAAGGCGCTTATTTTACTTTATTCGTTACCGGTGACATATGAGCATCTTGTGACCACATTGCTTTATGGTAAGGAGACCATAAGTGTGGAGACGGTCACGGCGGCGCTTCTCTCGAATGAGATGCGAAAGATGACTCAAGAGTCCGGCATGCAAAGTCATTACACAGCTTTGACAGTAAAAGCAAAGAAGGATGTAAAAACATTGGCGACCGAAAGTAGACAAAATAAGCCGTTATCCGAGGTGGAGTGCTTATATTGTCACAAGAGGTCACATTAAGCGCAACTGTCATAAGCTTAAGGATGACTTGAATGAGTTAAAGCGGCAGAAGGGAAAAACTGTCGCGGATCATGACAATCAGACGTCAGCGATGGCGCAGGCGGCAGAATCGGAGATGATCGATTCTGATGTGCTATATGCGGCGACCGGTGATACTAAAATTTCGGATGATGTATGGGTGCTCGATTCGGTATGTTCCTTTCACGTCTGCCCGAAAAAAGAGTCTTTTGCTATCTATAAGGCGATAAAAGGCGGAAAAGCTCTTATGGGGAACGGGATGGCGTGCAAAGTTTTAGGAGTCGGCACGGTGAAGATCCGGATGCACGATGGGGTTGTGAAGACGCTGACAGGTGTACGACACGTTCTTGGTTTGAAGCGGAATTTGATCTCGTTAGGTGAGTTGGACTCGAAAGGTTGTAAAATTTCAGCTTCAGGTGGAGCTATGAGGGTGCAAAAACGAGATCGAGTCGTGTGCGTGGCGAACAAGCGCGGGAACTTGTATGTTCTGAACAGGAGAACAATCAGAACCGAAGCAAAAGCAATTTGGGTTCCAAAAGTTCGCGGAGGCGCAATTGCTCAAGATGGAGCGAAGGATGCGGCAACATCGAGCGGCGGAGACAAGCTCAAGGTGGAGCTTGCGTGGTGAGCTTGATGTAGCAGTTAAAGATTACAAATCAAACCAAGGTGGAGATTGTTAGGATTTGGTTAGTTTTGTAATTAAATCTTAATTGGATTAGGATTAATATTTAAATCTGTTAGAGATAAATTAATTTAGATTTAAATATTAATTGGAGTATAATCCTAATTTAAGTAGATTTGGGTTTATCTTGAGCGGAGTTTATATATATCTCTAATGTAGAGAGCATATATATATATAAGTACGTATGATCTTGAGGATGATTGCACGATACAAAAGAGAGAAAAGAGAGAAATCTTCTAGGTTTATAGAAGACGAGAGAAGGATGAGAGAGATTCAAGAGGGGGGCTCGGGTTGAAGCTACTCTATTGCAGAAGAAAAGAGCAGTCGGCGTAATTTTTTTTCTTGGTTAATGAATCTTATTTCATCCGCATATTTTTTGTTTTCGCTTTTCTTCTCTGTGGTTGTATTGGTTCCAGTTTTGCTGAGATGATGGGTTTTTGGTAAAAAACCCGATTTGACGTTTCTGCTGCGGAATCCCAACTCTAGGCGGTACCGAAGTGGATTGCGGTACCGGAACGGGTTGCGGATTCACAGAATCTGGTACCGGGGCGAGTATCGGATTTCCCAACAGATACAAATATTAAATACATAAAAAATTTCTCTTTAATAACAAAAATACCTCTCACATAGGAGGCGCTGGCGGCGGCAGAGGAGCAGGGGAGGGCGGCGGTGACGTCCCAGTTGCATCGGCGAAGCTTTTTCCAGAGAGGGTTGACGGCGACGAGGCGGCGCGAATCACAGAGGAGATGCCGGCAGCGGCAAAGGAGCAGAGGAGGGTGGTGGCGACATCCCAGTCGCACAGGCGGAACTTCTCCCAGAAGGGGTCAATGGCGGCAAGGCGGCAAGGTGGCAGAGGCAATGCCAGGCGGTGGAAGGGAAGATAAGGGAGCGAGCGGGGAGGAGGAAGCGAATAGAGAGTGAGGGGTTGTCGGGGATGTGAGTCTGAGTTGCAGAGAAGAAAGAGAGAGAGAGAGAGAGAGAGAGAGAGAGAGGGGGAAAGAGAGGGAGATGGGAGTTAGCAAGGAAGGATCTGGAAGGTGTACGAAAACTATGAAGAGGGATGGAGGGGACAGTGACAGGTTGTTGGAATGTGAGCCTGAGTAGCAGAGAAGAGAAAGAGAGAGATGAGAGTTGGTAAGGAAGGATTTGCAAGATGTACGAAAATTGTGAAGAAGAATGGAGGAACATGCAGCGGGTCCCACATGAGAGTTCTTCTCAATTCCAATTCAATATTTTTTATGGTAGCATCGGTGCAGCCGTTCTTTTCTTCAAATGGAGGAAGCCCAGGAGCATGCCACGTAGCCCAAAATGCCCCCAAATACGAAGAGGCCTTCTTTGGGTTCCCCTTTTATAAAGTATATAAATAGTAGCCTATATAGCATCAAGTCATTGGTGCTATTAGGTTTTCGGTCTTGGATGAAGGAATGCGCGGTTAGAATGATAGTGGTATCCTTGGGTTTAGTGGGTGGTTGGTGGAATAGTATGATCTAAGGAATGGAAATAGTCAAAGGGGTAGATCTAATGACGGAAAACTTGGTAGCACCAAGTGTTTGGTGCTATTGATAGCATAGCAGCTGGACTATATATATATATATAAGTGGTGATAAAAGTTACTAAAATCTTTTTATTTTTTTTTGTTTCCAAGCAAGATCCACAGATGTTGACTCTGCAAAGAATTTGTGATCCACCTTGTATTGTTTTGCTTACCCAAGTGTGGTAATGACACTTGGTTTTGAAGTATCTAGCAGCGTCCTAGTAATTAGTGTGACAGTTGAACTTATCCAACCATAGTACTTGTTTGATATCCATATATAATCAACCATCCAAAGTACATCAAGCTTTTCAAAATTAGGAAGTAAAGTATGTTTAGATTAAGGATTTAAGTGCCGTGGCACGGGATCGTGCTGAAAACTTACCGGCAAGGTACGGCACGGTGCGTGCCGGGTTATGCTGATAAGTGTCAGTCACAAAAAAATACATGTGTGCTGCCACATAATGGCATGAAATATTTATTTTCTTTAGCAACAAAATTTTCTAATTGTTTATTATTTATCTTTATCAAATCTTTTGAATTTTATTGGGACAATTATTTTGTAATTTAAAGAAAAGAGGGTTTTGAGCTGTGTCATTGACACGGGAATTGTATCGTGTCGGTATCTTGTTGGCACAATACTGCATGGTGGATATGACCCGTGCTGATGGGTACTTAAATCCTTGGTTTAGATAACTGTTATATCACCCTTGACCTGGTTGTGTTATTTTACTTGTTTAGATTTCCATTGCTTAGATTTCCATTAATTGGTATTCTGGCTAATGTTATGGTTTTCCTTTTTATTATTGACTGACTACACAGATCCCTCCCTAGACAAGATATTCAAGCTGTTGTTGAGTGCGGATGTCCTAATCTCTTCCGTAAAGCGGTCAATTCGGCAAAAAGGTTGAGAGCATTTCTGCAACTTGATGAAGCTGATGTAAGTTGAATTTTATTCTTAAACTCTAATATTTATATCTATTTAAATTCCAATAAAGATGGTCTCAAATCAGTTTGAGGGATTTTTTTTCCTATTATCAAAATTTTTCTGCAAGTATTGAAGTAATGACTTGTAAAACTGAAGTTGGAAGTACCAGCCTTCATTACTTGAAGAATGCGTAATTATTGTTACTAATATAATTACAGGTATGTAGTGCTTGCAATCTACGAGGGTCTTGTGACAAAGCATATGTTATAGCGAAGGATAATGAAGGAGCTCGAACTGTGGATGTTGTGCGTATATTGTTAAGCTATGCAGTAAACCCTGTTAGCCTCTCAGGAGAATATTCTGTCAAAGAGAATGTTCAGGAATCTGCACGAAAGCTACTGACAGAGCTTATTAAACTTAGTGACACTGCGATTCCGTCACTTCCAAAACCTGCAGTGGTATCTCCCAGCCAGAAAGAACCTTTCCAGAAGGTTGTAGGGAAGGAGAAGCAATCAGTTGGAAAGGATAAGCGATCACCTGCCATTGAAATGAAGAGGGGGGACTGGCTATGTCCTAAGTAAGTTTTCCCTTTTTTTTTGTTCTATTTTTTGAACTGCATTGACTCTTTTCCTGATTTCTCATTGTTGATTATATTTGCTGCATTAATATTAAAGTTGTATCGAATATTTATTTTGGCCATCTCTTTATGCACCTCATGATTGGAGTACTGAAATTTTAAGGAACTAAATTCATAAGAAGTCATAAGAAGATGCTTTATGTCTGTCTTTGAAACCTTATGGTAACAAGAATTCGGGATTCCTGTAGTTTCTGAAAGTAACTAGGGTGAAGGTATTTAGTCAGAGACGAGTGAATTTTTGGTAACAAAAGAATTAGAAGACTGAGTTTCAGCATTATGCCTTTGTTTTCATTGGCTTCAAATAAATCTACTCAAGGTAAGCCAGATGAGGTCCCTGTGGGGCATCTTATTTGCTGTGATATTGCTTTTGTTGATCATTTTGATGGATGATTTAATTCTAAGGATTGTGTGGATATGATTTAGTCTTTTGCCGTCACCACCATGTAAGTAGACTTTCTGGACATTGATTTTCTTTTGTATGCATTCATTCGATGAAGTTTATGGCTTTGTATGAGTTACAACTAGCACTGTTAGAACAATATGCCAATAGACTAAGATTAGCCTAATGCGCTTGTGCTTGAGTTTTGCTAGGAATTTGCACTTTTGAGATTACAATCTAAAAAATCTAATAGTTTTTTTTTTTTTTTTTTTTTTTTTTTTCTTTTTTTAAAGCTGCAACTTCCTAAATTTTGCTCGAAATCTCCGTTGCCTAGAATGCAAAGAGGATGGACCAAAGAGAGTAGACTTTGGAAATGCTGAAATGAAGTTGGGGGACTGGACTTGTCCCGAGTAATACTTTCTTTTCCTTTTTTTTTTTTTTTCAAACTTTACTCCATCAAGTGCTCTTAAAGTTGAATTAAGCTCATTCTATGTCTGTCTGTGCAGATGTCAGTTCATGAATTTTGCTCGCAATAAAAAGTGTTTCCGTTGCCTTGAACCTCGACCTAAAAGGCCACTTAACCCTGGGGAGTGGGAATGTCCCTCGTACGTCTTGTGCCTTTTTACTATTTTAGCTGGCATTTGACATTGTTAACATAATATGTTTTTCTTTTCTAGTAAGCTAAGGTTAACAACATTTTTAAATGGACTTTGTGTTTATGTCTTTGTTGGTTTATCTACAACCTGTTTATTCATGCTTTTTTCTTTCCATTAATTATTCATTAAGAAAAAAGTAGGTAAAAATGTATGGAGACCCCCTCAACTATAGGCTGAAATGGCCCCTCATCTCTTTGTTTTATTTTATTTTATTTTGATTGAGATACCTTCTCCTTTCGAATTCTTTGATTGAAATGATTTTGGATAATTAAATTGGGTATTTTATTCATTTCAGTAGTGATTCCATTAAATCAAATGGCTTTAGCAACTTTTTAGTAAATGAAATTGCAAGAATTATCGGTTAATAGCACAGACAAAATTTCAATATAACTAAATTTAAGAATATTTTTCTTTAAAAAAATAGAAGCTAAGCGGTGTCCATCAAAAATATGAAGTTGAGGACTTGGGAGGCCTATATCAAAATGACCTTTAGTTGAGGGGTTGTGTCTACATTTTTACCAAAAAAGAATGTATGAAAGAATAAAAAATAAATATTAAATACTTTTTAGCGCAAAAAACTTGAGGGACAAAACAATAACAGAAAACATAAAGCAATGCTAAACAATGCCTAGTCATCTTCTCATTCTTTTCCAAACTTTTGAGAATGAACCAACTAATTATGGAGTTCTTTTTGTGGCTTGCTTGTGTAGATGTGATTATTTGAACTTCAGGAGAAACAAGGTTTGCCTGAAGTGCAACTGCAACCGCCCTGAAGAGGAGGGAAGTCAAGATCAGATTGAAACACATGCGTGGAGAAGGCCCAAAGATTCCAAAAATAACACCATTTTTAAGTTTGGAGATGATGAGGATGAAGAGGAAGATGAAGATTTGGATGATATCTTGCCTCTCGAAGGAGAGCGCAAGTTTGTGGTAAGCAAAAGAGCTACTCCAGCAGAGAGGAGATTGACTTCTGCTAGAAGACAGAAATATTCATCGTGAGCAATGCATATCGATCACTCATGCCGACAAAGGTGATGTATTTGTGACAATTTCAATTTTAACAGAGGATTTAAGTGTTGGAGCACGAGGTCGTGTCGAAAACTTGCCGGCATAGTATGAGACACGGTACGTGCCGCATCGTACCGATGTGTGCCGGCCACAAAAAAAAAATGTAGGTCGAAACATAATGATATGAAATATGTATTTTTTTTTTAGCAATAAAATATTTTAATTGTTTATTATGTATTTTTATCAAACCTTTTGTACTTTACTTAAAAAATTACTTACTAATTTAAAGAAAAGAGAGGTTTGAGTTGTGCCATCGGTACGGGACTGTATCGTGTCGATATCTTGTTGGCATGATACGGTATAGTAGATATGGTCCGTGCCGGGCACTTAAATCTTTGATTTTAATAAATTCAGTTAATTGTCTGTCTATTGTTTGTTTGCTTAGGTATTTCTAATAATAGCCAGACTCGTATGTTCCTCATGCAATATAGTAGTAAAAAGAGCTTTGGCATCTTTCTACTAGTGAGGTAATACACAGATCAGAAAGCTTCTGAGTAGATTATCATGCCTCCTTTTGTTCTATGCTATTTACGAACTTGGCTTTAAAAAATGTACAGATTGCGAGTTAAACTGGAGCGGTTTGTGGAATAGTCAAATTGAACTGAACTGAAACTAAAAGTGCCTAGTTTGGTAGCTCTGTTTGGTTGGTTTTGTGTACACTTTCTTAGTATAAAAAGAGTGTAAAACATGATATCTTAGTTTGTAATAATAAAAATTGTCAGATGAATTTGCTTTTTGCAGAGTATACAAATCTGATTCTGGTCCTTCCTCTGTTGTCGTCTTACACATTAAACAATCATGTTTCAATCTCATGTTTGAGCAACCGTTACATTGTTTGGATGGAAAATAGAGCCGAGGATCAGAATGTGGGCATTTAGCTTTTGGCCCTGATCCAATGAGTCGAGAGGGCAACAAGACTCAGACCCCACTCCAACTTGCATGGTAAATGGCTCAGTCTGTTGATCAACCTGTTTTTGAGGTTACTTTGATCGTCGATGATAATTGTAAAAGATAGGTGTTGGAAGAAAAAGAGGGTAAATGAGAAAGGAATGTGAGAAGCGAGTGTGTTATGCATTGTGTCGTGGTTAGTCGGGTCTAGGAGCTTTTGATGTGTGGAAAATTTATGAAAGTTTGTTGGATCATGACATGGATTATATGTATCTTACTGGGTGTTTATTTGTTTGATTTTGATCATTTTATGCCGAATTCTTTCTTGCCATACGTATGTGCAGTATTTATTTGTTAGAGTTTTTTTTTTTTGAATTTGACCATCCCGTTTTTATTTTTTTTTATTTTTTTATTTTAAGATTAAAAATCCAAAAGGTTTCTAAACTCTAGGATTAAAGGGTGTAATTAAGATGCATGTTCTATTTTGTGCTTACAGCTATATAGTATTTTTCTTAAAATTATATGAAGTGGGAAGAAATACTCAAGTTTTTCTTGTAGTTTACTCTGCAATATGCCGATCCGCATGAAGGATCATATCTATAACTATTCATACTAGCAAACCTTCACAGATATATTCAATAGTCAATACAAAGGATTGTTGCCACGAGTATTCATACTTCAAACCCTCTTCTGGTATATTCAATACTGATCAATGAGTAACAATAGTGTTCAATATGAAGGATAGGAGATCAATAAACAATATATCACACAAACCAACTTATACATAATATATATTCCTCACATATAATAAGCACTTCTACTAGTGAAGCATAAATAACTATATATATATATATATATATATATATATATATATATATATATATATATATATAAGCCTTGATCAATGATATGCTATCCGTATTAGGTGGCCGTGACGGCAAGCTTCATCCCTGATTGGCAATGGCTGGCCATGCTGCAGATGAAGTAAGTCGTCCCGCGACTGAGAGTGATACGGTCGCTTCCCGAATTGAAAACTTTTGCGCTGTTTGGAGCACTGCATCCACTGTAGCCCGCCGGATCGACTTCGACCAAGTTGTGAGCCGAAGGGCTGTAGTTGAAAACTGCCATTTACAGGTCAATAAGTTAAACTTATACACGTAAACAAGCAGATCTAGTCAATTATATAGAAAATATGCATGAGAGATGTTGGAGATTTCAATCGGCGCTCACCGAGCGTGTCGCCGGCCTGAAACTTCTTTCCGTTGGTCCAGTTTTTGATGCCGAAGCTCCATCCATTGCTGTCGCCGACGGTGTAGGTTGCTGCGTTCGAGACCTCGCTGTTGAGAAGAAGGCATAGGAGAGCCAGAAGAAGAGTAGCCATTGCTTGAGCTACACTGCCTCTTCCCTTGGCCATCACTCTTTAGAGAGAGAGAGAGAGAGAGAGAGAGAGAGAGAGAGTTCTCAGAGGATGGTGCAACACTGGAGTGGAAGCAGATCTTATAAATAGAGAGGAGTGGCTGTTTGGAGGAATGGGGCCAAAGAGCTTTTCGATCCTGGGCAAGTACTGGGAGTTTTCGCAGTAGTTAAGAGGATGTCAAAGGCCAATCAAGATATTAATTGCAACTTCTTTCAGCATCAGCTTCTAGAATTACTAAAAAGTTGTTGCTCACATGTTATTAGTTTTGTCTGTGATGGAGGTTGTGATCTTTTCTTTACATGGTATGGAATTTGCTTGGTAAGTCAGGTGCCTACTAAAGTGATTACAGCAGTCAAGAAATAGAGCTATGTACCCTACGATCAACACATTATGCGTGACTGGTCCCCACATTTTCAAGAAAATTATTCCAAATACATGGGAGTTTGAAAGATTCCTACCCGAGAGTAAAAGTAAGTAACAACTTATTACCTACGCCTCTTTAATTGATTACAATATTTAAAATTTTTTCAATTGTTCAATCAGACGTCCACCATTAGTTGAACGGTTACGTTCAGAATTGATAATTCATAGTAGAACTCATATTCGTATTCAACAATAATATTAGACGTGCTAACTTTTAGAATTGTATTTAAGTATTTATAAACTTAATTTTTAATTTTTTTTTTTAAAAATGTTTCATGTCGTATTATTTTCGGATATGACAAGTTTTTTTTGTGTCGATTTTGTATCTTCTTAGTAAAATTAGTTTAGGACGTGTTTAAATTGTATTATTGAATCATGTTTTGAACACTTTGAGTTGGTTATGATTTTTTGAGATGACATATATAAATCATGCATTATGTGTTTGGGTGAAAAATAAAGAATAAGACACAGATCCAATATAAATTCTATGCAACCACCCATAAAAAGATGAGATTGGATAAGAGAGCGGTTGCTTATAGAGCTTTACAGAGTATAAATAACCGTATAGTGTACTTAGAAGACATAGGAGACAAAAGCAAGTACAATTTGGGTCCATTTGGCTTGTGTTTGTGTATTATTATGATTTTGTATTTTTGTGTTTTTGTTGTAGTTTGTTGTTTTGTTTAATAAGGATACTGAGAGGACATGATGAAGTGACAAAGTGGAACGAGTGGGAGAAAGATGATATCTGAATCCTTTGTTCTGGTGGAAGTTATGGATGTATGTCCGTTTAGTTGCATAATATATATATATATATATATATATATATATATATATATATATATATATATATATAAAATTAAGTTTTTATATTTGTAAAAATATCAAATTATTGGTGCTTATAGATTTTTAGTCCTTAGATAAAAAGATGTGTGGTTGGAATGATAGTGAATCCCTTAGGTTAAGTGAATTGTTAGTGAAATAGAATGATCTAAGCGATAAAATTAGTCAAAGGGATAGATCTAATAGTAGAAAACTTACAAGCACCAATTGCTTGGTGCTTGTACGAGCATAGCAGCCGGACTATATATATATATATATATATATATATATATATATATATATATATATATATATATATATATATCGTAGAGTTTATATATTTTTAAAAGCACAAGCCCAACTATATTTGTTAATTTTTATTATTGAATTTGTATTGAGATTTGCGCTGTTGTAAAGTCAACTAAAAAGAGAGAAAGAGAAAGTATAACAACACGGATCCTAATAAAAATTCAATGGTATAAAAAATTTACAAACATAATTAGGCTTGTATTTTTGAAAGTATATAAGCTCTACTATATAAGCTCTACTATATATATACTACGTGGCCGGCCCGTAGAGTTTCAGGCGTGAACAGTAATGGGCCGGCCCATTACTGTGGCAGCCCGAAAAATTTCGGGCGCCCGAAAGTGAGGACACATTGGGAATTTTCCCAATTGTTCTCTTTAGCTCTATAAATAGCCAACCCGAACCTCTTTCTTTGGCTTTTTTCTCCCAAACCGCACCTCCTCTGCCCGAGCTCCCTATTGATGGAATTTTTCCCTCTTAATCCTTGATCCATCTGCAAAGTTTCAGGATTTTAGGAGGCTCGAATCCCGAGGTTCCCCATTTTACGGCGCGGCGCGACGTTGCATTCTTGTGTTCTTCTTCGGCGCAGCGACAGTGTTTTAGCTCCCCTGGGCTACCCCGAGATTATTTTGCTGTGATTCTTGCGCCGACAGACTCCTAAGAGGTAGGACTTCATCTTTCGTTTTGGTCGCGCTTTCCCGTTTCGAGGTTTTGGCACGGATCCCGAGGCAAACAGTGACCCCTTTGTCTGTGTGGATTTTCTTGACAGCACTGAGGTATTTTGGCCGTATCTTCGCGCACGAGCGTCAGACGGAAACGAGCTTATACAACTTTTTCATCTACGGATCGCAAGGAACGCGCTCGTATTTTTCTTGGATTTTCCAGAGAATTATTTCGAGGTGAAAATCACTGTTTTCTCAGTGAACAGTGCACAGTCTTTAGCACAGATTTTTGTTTGGTGGTACCCTCTTCCCGAATTTATATCTTGACTTACCGAACTCAGATTTGGGCGTGCAAGGTACCGTTGCGAAGCTATCGACGCGAGGATCGCCGTGATATTTTTCTTGGAATTTTCTGGGCACTTTCTGCAGGTGATAATTTAGCAGTTTTGAATCAGATATTGTAGGTAATTATAAGAGCAATATTTGGGAGCCTAAGTGTATTTAGTGGACTTTTTATTGTACCAGGAGTAGTACGGGTGTGCTGAATTTGTGGGAGCAAGGAGTTGGAATTTTGGTATTTTCATCTGTACGGGTCCGGACAGTTCGCACTTCAGGTGGGTGGTTGTTGTACTCCTCTCCTTGGTGTGCCCACTAGGAATGTCAGAATTTTCCCTGATTTGACGATGTTAACTGTTATTGGTAGACTTGCATGCTCTAGGGGATTAATTAATTGTTATTTGATTCATGTGGAATTTGTGGTAGCATGATTATTTTAATTGATCGCTTAATTATTCTGGACTGCATGTTTAGGGGCAAAATAGAAACTGAGGACTATAAAAGTGATGATTGTTCATATGTGACTGTCACCTTAGCCTATATTCCCTAAACTGATTATTCTTGGAAAATGGACAAAATTATTGGAACAATGCATGATTAAACGGGTCATATAATTATATCATCTTTTACTGCTACACTATCTTTTGGGACTTGACTTAGGAGAAACCATGCATTTATTCTTTTCTTCTCCTATTATTGATAGACTTGAGGCATAGTTGCTCGGGTTCGAGCGGGTGTTGGACAGTGTAGTCAGGTATTGGGGATTTGGGACAGGTTGGATTTTTGACAGGGTGTTGCGGCGACCACGGATCTTGGGTGGTTGACCGGGTTGTTACTATTGCATCAGATTGGGTGTTTTGGGGATCGGGCTTTCTTTAGTGGAGGTTTTTCCCACTTTGATCATAGTCATGATCCAGTCCTGCTATTATGAGACAGTGGTTACAGGGATGCTTGTTACAGTGATACTTTACTCGTGTGGGTCGCTCCCCTCGAGTGCCACTCCGGAGTAGGCTTTCCACGGTGCAGAGCGCCGGGCACCAGGCTGGTTTCTTGAGTTTGACAGCAGAGCAGGCAGTGCCAGTGTTCACTGGCGGTCAGATTTGGGTCATTTTGACAGGCTTCTTGATTCTGATGCATCACTTTCTCCATCCTTATTGGTTGGTCATGTAGAGGCATATTAGGGGTAGCACTTCATCAGTTGTCATTCATAGCTTCACCCCCTTTCTCTTCTTCCCCTTTTTGCCTCTGATTACCTGGTGGGCATATCTGAGCTGAGGCTTTACCCACTAGGGGAGGCTACTGTTTATAGTAGTACTTACCCCCATTGTCTTTTCTTGTTCCTTTCTTCCCCCTTGTTTTGCAGAGTCCTCCGTGGGAGTTGCTGGGCCGTCAGCAACTGATCGAGGCAAGTGGATTGCAGACTAGATAGAGAGCCTCCCGAGGGTTGTAGCTGGAGATTTTGGGTACCTGGTCTTCTCAGACAACTTTTATTTATTTTCTTTTGGGTCTGGCTTCTGCCAGCTGTTTGTATTTTTAGTGGTGAGCTGGGAGAGACATCTGTATTTTATTTTACTATTGTACTTTTTACTTTCAGCTTCTGTCTGAGATACAGTAGTTTTAGTTTAGCTCTGATTATTATGCTCTTTTATTATTATTTCTTATATATGAGCAGGTTACCGACGCTTCGTGTATGTGGGAAATACCGCATGCACGGCGGATCTGTAGACGGGCCCGGGTTCTGGTTTACACCCGGGGCGTGACAACAACACTTAGTATTTATGGATTTTCTCGGTGATTTGTGCATGGATTTTGGAGTTTAAAAACTTGATTTGAATCTACTCTCAAGGAGAAATGCATTGAGACCCTTCTTGTTGGATTTGGAGTTCGTTTGCCCAGGTAACATTTTCGATCTTCATGACCCTGTGACAGAGGTTGTTGCAGCTTGTTGATTTGGGTTTTGTTTTGATGATTGGACCTTAGGAAGCAGATTTCGTGGGGATTTCTTAGTTATTTTTGGGATTTTAAAGTTTGAACATCTTTTTAAGATTAAGGTGAGCAATTTCTCTTTTGATTTCAGTGGGAAATTCCTTTTGATTTAGTCTCCACACTTCATGGAAGTGCATACCGATTTTTTTAAGCAATTTTTGGACAACATTGTGATGTTTATTAATTTGTTAATTAAGGAGAATTAAAGATGAATTTTTGAGACTTTGGAGATGTTCATGGGACAGAGGAAAACTTATAATCTCAGTTTGGAGCTTCATCTTGAGGTGATTAATGCAGATTTTGCATTCCTTTTACTATGTGGTTGTATGCTGAAATTATGGGAATGTTTGTGTAGCATGTATTGTTTTCGCGATTGCGATCAATCCGACGAAAGATTTTCGTTGATTCTTGCTGCATTGGATTCTTAAGAGGCTGAGAATTAAGCACACTAAATTTCAGCCATATTGGATATCGAATCGAAGAGTTTAAGGTGGGTTGGATTTCCTCTAAAATTAGTGGACTGCTTTCTAATTCTATCTTGTAGTGGATATGCATGATAGATTTGTGTTTCATGTATTGGTTGCGATGAATGCATGATAGAGTTAGTGTTTTATTTATTGCCCATGATGAATGTAAAATTATGGAACCTTGATTAGCACCCCGTCATATAATTGTATGTATTTAACCAGATAATTAGAAAACTCTTACTTGGGTTAGTTATTGTGTTTCTAGCTTTCCTACACACTCTTGCATGTTTTCCTTGAGTTAGAGTTTCTACTCGCCCGGATAGTGGACCGAGTGGTTGGGATAGTGTAAGACGCATATTACGCTCGTGCCTAGGGGTCGAATAGAGTCTGGTAGTTGAGGCTAGTTATGTGCTAGTATCGAAAACTGTTTGGGTAGACGGTGGTCCCGGATCGTCGAGTATTCTCCGATAAGTTGTTGCCACTGAGTTCGTGGCAGAGTTGGGTTTGTGATAGCAGGTCGTTGAACTCAGGATGATTTTGGATACACATGGGTTTAGTAAACCAATGTTTTCTTTCCGGATTTCGAATGGTCGCCGGAACCTATTCTTGTTTGATTAAGGTGAAGGCACTAGCCCTTCGGGGTTTGGAAAAAATAAAACTTGTTTTAACTAATTTCTTTACGAACTAAAATTTACTAAATGAGTTTCCTCAAATCAGGATGGTTTTCTAAAAAGGAGCTACTTTTATCCTCACTCTGAGAGGGTTTAAGTGTGTTGAGACCAGAATTTTCTAGCACTCACGAAGGCGTCACGTGGCGGATATTGTCAACAGATGGTCATCAGCCTACAGGGTTGAGTCAACAAAAGGGGCTCACACTTTGATCAAGACCAGCCTCAAGCATAGAGGTGAGGTGTGTACAATGCATCGGCCGAAAGCATCAGCCGATAGAAGGAGCAGCCGACAGAGAGGACCAAGGCCTCATCTAGGACTAGCTTCGGCTACTATAAGGCATTCGACCTGAACGGTCGATGACGAAGGCAAAGTCAAGATCAATCCTTTGTTGCCCGGGGATCTCGAAGGAAAGATCTTGAAAAGAATGAATGTGAGATTCAGGCGCGAATCTCGCAACAGACCCCGAAGCGGCAGGCGGCGTCCAGCAAAGAGAGACGCAGAGGATCACGCTTCATTACAAACAATTAAGGGGTTCACCCAGAAGGGCAAGCGACGCTTAGTGTCGGAAGGCACCGAGAATTACGCCTTGGCGAAACAAATCAGGGGATGAACCTAAACAGAAAACACACTCTATCCATTCGACTCAAAAGGAGGCCGTTGAGGACTTCACGTCAATTCTCCCCAAATTACGCCTATTATTCGAAATTCAAAATCGGCGCCTAATAGCATGGTTCGGGATGTGTATAAATACGCGAACCATCGAAGGGATCGAAGTCCGGCAATCCTCGTAAGTCCGGTACCACCCCAGCTCTTCATTTATCTAGGAGTAGGAGTAACTTGACTTTTTTTTTCTTCATTTTTACTACTTTCCTAGGAGTAGGCTTAATTAATCTTTCTATCATTTTTTCCCACTTATATCCCCTTCTTTTATCAATATAAAGTGTAAATCAGCCTTTTGGTCGTGTCTTTATTTATCTTTGCATTTAGAGTGTAAATTGACCCTGTGGTCGTGTCTTTATCCGCCCTCGTATATGCTTTAATGCTTTCATCGACACATTAGTCGTACATTTATCCATGAGCGTTTCGACTCATCTAAGTCGAAAATAGTGATCCCTCTCTAGCTCCGCGAACCTGCTTTCGGCAGTCACTTGTCACTTGCGGTTGCTAGAGTTACCAGATGTAGAACCCGGCCGAGTAGATACCTCCTCGGCCCGATCGCTTGATTGTTGGCACGCGGCGCACTTCGACACCTTCTGGAGGGTCACCCAGCAGGGGTTGATTGCGCGTAAACCACATTTTGGACTCAACAGAGTGAAAATAGTTTTTAGAAATAAATATCATCTTTTCATATAAACCTCCTCGCCCGAAGAGGGTTCGAGTGATCTGGGTTCCAAGGGCTGTTTCCATATTTGGTTCGAGAGCTACAAGAGGCTATGCCTAGAACCTGTTTTTGTTTGATTGGGGTTGTGGGCGCCAATCTCCGGGAATTTTCGGACCCTTCGCTATTGTTAGCCGTCGAGTCGGTGAGCGATCCAGGGCCGTTGAGTGTTCTCCGACCAGTGTGTTAGGTTGTGTGTTGGTTGACTCTGATTGGTTCCCTCCGGATGTTTTACCCGTGGAGGAGCTGATTTCTCCGAACTATAAGGGGTCGAGAACTTTGAAAGGTTGGGCCTGGAACCTATTCTTGTTTGATTGGGGTTCTAGGCACCGACCTTTCGGTATTCTCGGACCATTGCTGTGTCGATTGGTCCTTTCTAGTCTGTGAGTTGGGAGTTCTATTTTGGAAGCCATATGGGTTGATGGTGGTCCCGGTTGTTGAGTACCTCCGGCTAGTGAGTTAGTGTTGTGAGTTGGATATTGTCGATATGATTGATCGTAGATTTGGACTATAGTCTGCATGAGCCATATTGAGCTCGACAGAGATGCGCGGATACTTCCCCGGTGGGGTCGCTCCCCTCGAGTGCCGTTCCGGAGCTGGGCCTGTTATTTTGCTATCGCGACTTGTTTACGCAGTTCGTGTGGGATGCCCTAGGTAATTCCCGTCCCGATGAGGATGTGTGGAAGTAGGTGGGCGTAAGTTTGACTGGGCTCTTTTTGGGCAGTCATTACGATTGGGTCGATCGAGCACCTCGAGTTCAAGTGGTTGCATATCATCATCTGCTTCACCCTTTGAGCATCGTAGATAGAGGCATGATAGCTGTAGATTTCTTTCCAGCTTATCCTTTCATTATTACAGTATTTCTGTTATCTTATTCCTCTAGTAGACTTAGTGGACAGGCCGTTGGGCTTGGAGACGGTACCTACTGAGAACTATTGATTGACGTAGTTCTCACACCTTCTTTTGGTGACAGTTTTGTAGAGGTTTTTCCTTCCGTTCCTATTCTAGCTAGCTTGACGGACCGAGAACAGTGAGTCGCGAGATAGATCCCTACTATTGTTGTTTATTATGGTGAGATAGATATACCATTTCGGATTGTGAAATTTTATTGTACACTGATGTATTTTGTTGTTTTAGTTTACATTCCTTTTTGGATTTATAAATATTGTATAGAAGAATTTTATTTGTACTATGATTCAGTGGAACAGATCATGTATTATTTATCTTTGGGAGATGGATCTTGTACCTTTATTCCAGTTGTACAGTGGTTTGGATTTTTATTACAGCAGTTTATTTTTCAGCTGTGTTATCTATATAGCTGTTAGTTCTATCTCTTGCAGATTTGACGCTTCGCCTATGCGGATTTTTTCATATGGGTGGCAGATTTGTTGGTGAGCCTGGATCACAGTTTCTATCCCGAGGCGTGACAAACACAGCCGACAGCCCAAGCACCTCAGGCCGGGCTCGCCGAAATGGCTGGGGGCGGGTACGTCGGGCAGGTCCCTTCGGAGGGACCACCTTAACTTCAGGCCGGCCCTTACGGGCCGCCACCTCCACCAATGCCACCGGCAGCTCTGGTACCTTAGGCCGAGCTCGCCGAAAGGGCTGGGAACAGGAATGCTGAGCAGGTCCCTTCTTAGGGACCACCCCAGAATCAGGTCGGCCTACACGGGCCGCTACCTCCACTGGCGCAACCGGCGGCCCCAGCACCTCCATTGGGGCTCGCCGACATTCACGCCCATAAAGAGCAAGTGATCCACAACACCTTCGGCATAGAGGCCAGGTCGGCAATTTGGCCAGTGTTCAGATCTCCGTATCCCTCACATGTTGATACGGACTACCTATACCCGACTAACTAGAAGATGCCGAAGTTCAACAAGTTCTCGGGCGAAGAGAACGAAAACACGATCGAGCACATTGCTCGATTTACGGCCCAATGCCGAGAGGCGGCCGCAAGCCCATTCCTCAAAATGAGGCTGTTCAGTTTGTCGTTGACAAAGACGACGTCCTCATGGTATACGAGCCTGCCCCACAACTCCGTCCGGGATTAGGACGAGCTCGAGGCCAGGTTCCACAAGCAATTCTATCGGGCTGTGCCCGAAATATCGGTTGCCGATTTAGCATCTTATCGGCAGAATGCCGATGAAGCGGTCGAGGAATACCTTAATCATTTCAAAAAGGCAAGAAATCGATGTTTTGTGATGATGCCCGTGGCCGAGTTTACGAAGATAGCGTTCAACGGGCTTTATGTCAAAACCCGCGACCATTTCGAGGGTCGCTATTTCCCCAATCTCTTTGATTTGGGAGTTCGGATTGCTCAATATGAGCAATTCTAGAAGAACAATAAAGAGGAACGGTCGAAATGGGGTCGCAGACAAGATTGGAGGATGCTGAAGGAACACAAAGTTTCCTTTGTGGAATGCGGCTCGGCTCACGGGGAGCAGAGCGAAGAGAGCAAAGGTGAGTCTTCGGTTGAAGAGGCTGAGCAAGGCCCGAGAGTTCAAAACTCAGGCGTCGGCTAATGCTTTCATGTTTGACATATCCAAAATCGATCAAATATTCGATCGGTTATACAAGAACGGTCGAATCAAGCTCCAGGAGGGGCAATCCTCCCCTACGAGGAGCTCCAGAGGCAGAAATACTGCAAGTGGCACTATTCTGGGAGCCACCGAACAGGCGAATGCTTCGCCTTAAAGAAGCAGATTCAGAGAGAAATCGATGAGGGTCGGCTCATTTTTGCCGACCAAGGAAAGAAAGGCATAGAAGTTGACACTAACCCTTTTCCTCCCCGGGTAAACATAGTGGACCCAAAAAAGAAGAAGTCGATGCAGGGGCCCAAGTCCCCCACAAAACAAAAATCGGCACAGAACATGTTTCGGCTCTGCATTCGCTGCAAGGCCGAAAATGACTGAGGGAGATTGGAATGCTCTCCTCCTCGAGCCAAAGGAGGTGAAGAAATAGTTTGCCTTCATCAATCATGGGGGAGGCGTGGACCGCCACAACTATCGGCCGGATCGAAGTTCGGCCGATGGATCCAACAAGAAGTCCTTTGAAGGAGAGGACAAGAAAGAAGAACAAGACCTCCCCTTCCAGAGGGTCTTGCGAAAGTTCTGCGGCCGAGAGAGGTCGAGGCCGACCCTAGTCGGCTATGAGGGGCCACGAGCCCCACAGCGGCAGCAAGGTCAGCGTCCCCACAGGGGCACCCCAGAGACCCTTCGGCCAACAGGCCGAAGGGGTGCTAGCGCATGGGCCCTTGCGATGACCAACACAGATCGGGCCCCACCAGAGGCTCGAACCGCTGGGAGCACCGAGGAGCCCAGCCAGCGAGCCACCCTTGGAGTGGGCCGACACCACGACCTCCTTACCAAGGGACGTCGGGGGCAGAAGAAGTTCATTCGGTCCCTGATGCAGATTTTTCTTGGCTTACCAAGGGAGAGGTGGAGACCTTGGGCGTTCAGCTAGCTCAGCACCTCCAAATCTAGCCATGGTCGAAGCCGTGGCAGAGAAGGGAAATGAACCCACTGGCCGACGTGCCGATCGAGAAGTGATTCACATCTAGGGGACTAGCTAGGTGGTAGGGGCCGGTCATAACAAAGACGCAGAAGCGTCGAATACAAAGGCTGGAGGCCGAAGCTCGTAATAACGGCATCATGACCTAGTGGCTGCGGCCGAATCCAAGGCGGGAATGGCTCACGCATCGGTGCCCCTTCGCACCGATACACCATAACCAAGAGGTGGGAGGTGTTGGGTTGTATGAAATATGGATCTAAATAGGGGAAAAAACACCTAGAGGGGGGTGAATAGGTGTAAACAATAAACACTCAAAAAATCATTGCGCAATAAAACCCAATGCGGAAAAATAAATGAACACGCAAGATTTTTACGTGGAAAAACTCCAAACCGGAGTAAAAAACCACGGGACCGATAACACGGTGAAATCCACTAGAATTAACACACGTACAAGGTGATATAACGTACTCACAGACGACTCAACCTTTTACCATACGCTCCTAGTAGATCTTCTCCGCTCGCTCCACGACGCTTCTCGAATCCACGATCTGCGCCCAACGCCGAATCCTCAGCGTCCAACGTCGAGTCCACGACATCCGACCGAATCCACGATCTTCACCCAGTAGCACGCTTCGAATCCACGAACGTACCTCGCTCCGAATCCACGAGAGCGGTTGCACCTTGAATCCACAAGGCCACGCGAGTCCACGCGCCGATTTAGGATAAATCATTGTTTTTGGGTGGTGATGATCCGCCGAATACTTAGATTAGAAATAGATCGGAAATACCATCTAAGTATTCATTGATTTGATTCTACTCATAATTTGAGTTTGGAAAATCTAGAATCAAATCAATCAATATAGATGAAGAAACATAGAATTAATTCTATTGATTTCCTTTCTTCTCTATATGTGGATTTTTCTTTTTTCGGTCGTATTTTTCTATTATATTCGGATACCCTAGAAAATGAATAAAGGGTCTATTTATAGGTTAGAAACCATTGGAAGAAGATAAGGATCAAAAACTGCCTTTTCTGGAAATTTTACGGACGGCGATCCGGATCGGATTTGGCGATCCGGATTGCAGTAGCAAGAAAGACGGTTTCCAGAAAAACAATAGTTCGGGATCCGGATCGAAGTTCCCGATCCGGATCGTTCATACAGTTTCACCAAACACCAACGTTCGGGATCCGGATTGCAAAGCCTGATCCGGATCGTTCAAATACAAAGGTAAAACTAGTGTTCGGGATCCGGATCAAAGGATGCTGCGATCCGGATTGAACCAGTGTATGAACGAACACCCTTCGGGATCCGGATTGGAAAGTCTGATCCGGATCCTGAACATGTCCCATGTCCAGTTTTTGATTTTTATGCAATTAAAAATTCTTCCAAGTGTTTCTACACTACAAGAAGTATTCGGATCACCAAAAATCTTTAGTTAAACATACCTGATCCTTTTGAATTCTTCTTTCTTGAGATTGAGGTACATGATCCAAACTTTTCTCATCTTCAATCTTCAAGACTTAACACTTTCCACGAAATACGCCAACTCAAATTCCGTAACAATCTCCCCCTTTGGCGGTTTCGTGACAAAACACAAATCCACTAAAGAAAATTCAAAAAGGATATTTTTGTTGCTATCACCATACAACAAAAATTTACAATGGAGATCCAAAAATTAAATACATGAGATAAACTCCTAAAACAGACTCTAGACTTAGACATCTGTACTCTCTGCAAAAAGAAATCATTCTTGACAAAAAGAGATCGTTAGATACCTCAAGAATATTTAGCATTCAAAACCTAGCAGAGATAGAGTTTATACTCATCATGACATTTAGTAAGATCAGATATGTAATAAGATCAGAATCAAACATTGACATATCTTCTAAGCAATAAGATTCCAAATGTCATAACTTTGCTTTGTTAGTAATCAAACAACTTGTTAGTAATAATACATGTCCAAAAAGTTAGTCAAATAGTTAGTAGGGACATGCAACAAATCACCAAATAAAAATCAAAAGTTGTAATACTTACCTTCCACCAAAGTCAAAGTTTGAGTTCGTTCAAAGTTCTCACACAAAGTTTTTTCTACTCTCTCTCCCCCTTTTTGTCACAAACAAAGCCAAAAATGTAGTCAAAACTACAAAGTGTAAGGAGAGTTAAAAAGTTTAAATATCAAGAAAAATCTGAGAACTAAAACTAAAGCAAAGTGAGAACAAAACTAAGTCCTAAAAACTGAAATCCTGCACACAAAGAAATGTTTAATCCGAGGTGTCAGAACTGGTGCAACTGAGCTTGCTCAAAATCCCTTTGAGCAATTTTGATATATGTGAATACTTCTTCTTGATTTTCATATGCTCAGATGAAATGTGCCGAAGTTCTTTGGAAATCCTTTCTTGTTCAGCAGAGAGTTTTTGCTGCTCCTGACGAATGGATGCCAACGCATCTGTTTCTGAAGTCATTCTCTTGGAGGTTGATGGATTTTGCGTAGACGCAGATGGTGCGTTCTGGCCCTCAATCCATGGAGATTTACTCTGTTGAACTTCAAAGAATGAGCGTGCTCTAGTACGAGGCTCATTAAGTAGAATGCCGCCTTCTTTGACATTCTTCCGTCGTGTGTATTATTTCGTCGTTGAGGCAGATTTCAGTAGTCTTTTGCCTTTCAAATATTTTCTGTCTTCCTCATCACATTTTTGTTGATTTATCCTGAGGAATTCTTCCCACTCCTTTTCGTCAAAGTCTGAGCTGTCTTCATCCGCTTCTCTTGTCTTGTCTCGAGTTGGGTCAACCTGTTCCTCTTTGACTGTTGCACGTGTGTGCACCATCGAAACCAAGAGAAGAATGATCCATGAGAATTCCATTGCTGTGCGTGCTTTAAGAAGATTGAAATCCTGTGAAGAACAACTCAAGAACATGAAAATTTTCAGTTTTTAAAAATTTAAAAAATTGTACCCAAACAATCATAATCATGTAGAGAAGCCAAGAATCAAATTAGTTTTGCAAAAAGAATTTTAAAAGTGGATCAATTGCATGATTTTCAAAAATTCCTCTTATATGCCCTAAAACAGAATTTTCAGAAATCGAAGCCCAAAAATTCGTTAATCTTGAGAAAACCCAGCATATAATCAAAACTAATCTACTCAGAGTTCTTATTTCAAAAGAAATTTGACCAAAAACCATTCACAAACGAAAAAGATAGAGAAATTTCCTCACGTTTTGGTGAAAATATAGAAAACCTGTGAAAAACCGAGATTTTGATCAATAAAACTTACTTGGAATCGAAGAACTTTGAGTTTGAAAGCTCCAAGAAGGAAGAAATCTAGAGAGAGAAACTCTAGAGGCTTAAGAACAAAAGATTGTAGCAAAAGAAATCAAAACCCTCTTGTTCTTATCAAAACCCTAGCCGTGATCCGGATCGGATCGTGAATGTGATCCGGATCGGCTACCTGCAGGAAAAAGCCTGCGTTCGGGATCCGGATCACTTAGTCCGATCCGGATCGGCTTCAACTTTTTCTCTAGAAAAATTTAGAAAAATTCCATAAAATCCAGAAAAAGTATGTAAGCACTTTTAGCATATCAACTTTAAACAAAAAATCATCGTTTCATACAACAAGAAATAGATTATACCAAATCTATCAAAAATACTCAAAAATGAAACGAAACTTTATGGAAATTAAAACTCTTAAAGTTGAACAACTTCAATCACATCTAACCTGATCTTATGCGTAATGCCTTTATCAAATCATCAATTTTGGTAAAGAAAATGAAATACCAAGATCAATAGATGTTTGAAATCCCAGATAAGTTAGATAATATATCTAGACAATCTGTTGAAGAGAGTGGCTCTTTGAGCATCTTTCATAAAAAATCCCACCTTATACCAACCTTGAAATTTGACAGAGTCAAATATTTCAATATGCATTTCAGCATCAATTTTTAAACACAAAAATTTGCTTTGCATACATGGGGTATTTTTATTTTTTTTCTTTTCTCCATGTGGTGGTAGTTTTCACACTCCTCATTGGGATGTAACTCTTTCCACATCTTTTGAGCATTTTACTTTTCTTTGACTCCCCCTCAATTGGCTATCAATTATTTAATATATAAGGTATTCAACCAAAAATTGATCTCGCATTCATACTCGACTAAGCAATCAAATAAGATAATGACTATACCAAGAGATCATTGAGAGAGAAATTGACTTTGATCACTTAAAAGATGACTTAATTAACATAAATGATCATTGCAACATTGAAATATTATGATATCAAAAGCATAATAAATTTCTAAATGCGTGAAAAGATGCAATTAAAGTCAATTATGATCAATGCTCAATTAATGTCCTATGTACAAACATAGATAAAGAACAAAAACACAAAAACAAAACCTAACCTAAGCAAAAGTTTCAAAAGAGGTTATTTCAAGGAAAGCATGCCAATTGCTTTACGCAAGTGAATAAAACGTTTTTGATCCAAAGGTTTTGTTAAGATATCAGCTAATTGATCCTCAGTTGAAATATATGACAGTTGAAGAATATTTGATTCAACTAGCTCTCTAAGAAAATGATATCTAAGTTCAATATGTTTTGTTCTTGAGTGCAACACAGGGTTTTTTGAAATGTTTATGGCACTAGTGTTGTCACAAAGAATTGTTACCGAAGATGCTGAAATCCGGAAGTCGCTCAACACGCTTTTCATCCAAATCAGTTGAGTTGAACAACTTCCCGCTGAAATATACTCCGCTTCGGCAGTAGAGAGTGCTATGCAGTTTTGCTTTTTACTGTGCCATGCAACAAGGCAATGGCCAAGATAGAAACATGCACCACTCGTGCTCTTCCGATCATCCACTGATCCTGCCCAATCGGCATCTGAGTATCCAACAATATCCAAACTTGTTCCCATAGGATACCAAATTCCGAAATTTATTGTTCCTTTGATGTATCGGATGATCCGTTTCACCGCTTTCAGGTGAACCTCCTTTGGTGCTGATTGATATCTCGCGCAAATCCCAACACTAAAGGATATATCCGGGCGACTAGCCGTGAGGTAAAGTAGACTTCCAATCATACTACGATAAAGTTTCTCGTCTACATTCTCACTATGTGATTCACTTCCAAGTCCCTTATGGCTAGTTCCCATTGGAGTCGGAAAATCCTTAGAATTTTCTAAATCAAATTTCTTGACCAACTCCATTGCATACTTGGATTGACACAAGTGAATACCTTCATCATTTTGTTTAACTTGTAATCCAAGAAAATAAGTCAATTCGCCCATCATGGACATCTCAAATTCGCTTTCCATGGTCTCCGCGAATTTAGAAGCATCATTATCTCTTGTTGCGCCAAATACAATGTCATCGACATAGATTTGTGCTACAATGAAATTGTTTTGATAATGCTTCACAAAGAGAGTCCTGTCAGCTCCCCCTCGAGTATAGCCCTTTTCCAAAAGGTGCTTTGTCAACCTTTCGTACCATGCTCGCGGTGCTTGTTTCAGACCGTAAAGAGCCTTTTTCAAACGAAAAACATGGTTAGGTTGTTTATGGTCTACAAAACCTTTCGGTTGAGCCACATAAACTTCCTCATTTAAAAACCCATTTAAAAACGCGCTCTTAACGTCCATTTGAAATAATTTGATTTTAAAATGACAAGCTATCGCGAATAAGATACGAATGGACTCGAGTCTAGCTACAGGGGCGAAGGTTTCATCAAAGTCTATACCTTCTACTTGAGAGTAGCCTTGAGCAACTAGTCTTGCCTTGTTCCTGATGATAGTACCATCCTCATTTTTCTTGTTCTTGAAAATCCATTTGGTACCTATCACATTGTGTTGCTTCGGAGGCTTCGTTAATTCCCAGACTTTGTTTCGCTCAAATTGATGGAGCTCTTCCTGCATTGCTTTAATCCAGTAGTCATCCTGAAGAGCTTCATCGACATTCTTTGGTTCGATCAAAGATACGTAGCAAGCGAATCCACAAACCAATTGTCTCCGAGTTCTGACTCCTTCTTGTGGATCTCCAATGATGTTCGATTCAGGATGATCCTTGGAGATGCGTAACGTTTGAGGTAATGGAGTAGTCGGAGGTACTTGAGATGATTCCTCCCAAAGATGGTTGACGAGTTGGCCCCATTAAGTCCATGTGCAAAAGTTCCAAAGGCCGTTTTGTACCAATGTGGTTCAAGTTCTTGTGTGCGGTCCTTGACTGTTTTCCCTTTTGGCAACCGCCACACACAATGTTTTGTTCAAAAGAAAGTTTAGGAACCCCCTTGACCACATCTTTGTTTGAAATTCTAGCAAGTTCCTTAAAGTTTATGTGACCTAGCCTTTCGTGCCAAAGTGTTTCATTTTTCAAAGAAGCTAGGTTACACTTTTCAGAAATTTTATGAGGAACTACATAGCAATTGTTTTCTGATCTAACCCCGTTTAAAAAGAAAACATGGTTCTTGTCAGTTACAGTACATTCATCAGATGAAAAATTAACTGAATAACCATTGTCACAAAGTTGACTTATGCTTATGAGGTTAGTCTTAAGGCCATTAACAAATAACACATTATTTAGAACCGGGCCATCCGGAATAGCGATAGTTCCTTTTCCAACAATCTTGGAAGACCGACCGTCTCCGAAAACAACAAGTCCTCCGGAGATTTTCTCAAAGGTTTGAAAACAGTTTTTGTCACCGGTCATGTGACGGGAACACCCGCTATCCAGATACTAAGACGAACTATCATATGCATGCAAGGAGATATTGGTAACGAGACACGAAAAAATTTCACCTTTGCGCACCCAAACCTTTTTGGAATGCGTTGGTAATGGTCGTGAAGTTAAACGCCTAGGTGAAAGCGTCTTGTTAGCGCGATTGCTGCTCCTTGATGAAGTCGTCTTGCGTGGTGAACTACCAAGGCTCTTTTCCCTCAAATGGTTTGCAATTGACTTGAGAGGAATCACCTTTGTGGTAGTCGTTGCAAGAGGTGCTTGAGGTGAGCGTTTGGCTCCCGTCTTGCAAAATCTTCTTATGTGCCCTGAAAAGCCACAACGAAAACATACCTTAGTTCTTGACGATCCCAAAGAGGACGAAGTAGGCTTGTTGTCGTTGGTGTTGGGTTATATAATATGGATCTAAATAGGGGAAAAAACACCTAGAGGGGGGTGAATAGGTGTAAACAATAAACACTCAAAAAATCATTGCGCAATAAAACCCAATGCGGAAATAAAAATAACACGCAAGATTTTTACGTGGAAAAACTCCAAACCGGAGTAAAAAACCACGGGACCGATAACACGGCGAAATCCACTAGAATTAACACACGTACAAGGTGATATAACGTACTCACAGACGACTCAACCTTTTACCATACGCTCCTAGTAGATCTTCTCCGCTCGCTCCACAACGCGTCTCGAATCCACGATCTGCGTCCAACGCTGAATCCACAGCGTCCAACGTCGAGTCCACGACGTCCGACCGAATCCACGGTCTTCACCCAGTAGCACGCTTCGAATCCACGAACGTACCTCGCTCCGAATCCACGAGAGCGGTTGCACCTTGAATCCACAAGGCCACGCGAGTCCACGCGCCGATTTGGGGTAAATCGTTGTTTTTGGGTGGTGATGATCCGCCGAATACTTAGATTAGAAATAGATCGGAAATACCATCTAAGTATTCATTGATTTGATTCTACTCAAAATCTGAGTTTGGAAAACCTAGAATCAAATCAATCAATATAGATGAAGAAACATAGAATAAATCTATTGATTTCCTTTCTTCTCTATATGTGGATTTTTTTCTTTCGGCTATATTTTTCTATTAAGTCCCGTGCCCTAAAAATGAATCATAGGGTCTATTTATAGGTTAGAAACCATTGGAAGAAGATAAGGATCAAAAACAGCCTTTTCTGGAAATTTTACGGACGGCGATCCGGATTGGAATTGGGCGATCCGGATTGCAGTAGCAAGAAAGACGGTTTCCAGAAAAACACTAGTTCGGGATCCGGATCGAAGTCCCCGATCCGGATCGTTCATACAGTTTCACCAAACATCAACGTTCGGGATCCGGATTGCAAATCCTGATCCGGATCGTGCAAGTAAAAAGGTAAAACTAGTGTTCGGGATCCGGATCATGAGATGCTGCGATCCGGATTGAACCAGTGTATGAACGAACACCCTTCGGGATCCGGATTGCAAGGCCCGATCCGGATCCTGAACATGTCCCATGTCCAGTTTTTGATTTTTATGCAATTAAACATTCTTCCAGGTGTTTCTACACTACAAGAAGTATTCGGATCACCAAAATTCTTTAGTTAAACATACCTGATCCTTTTGAATTCTTCTTTCTTGAGATTGAGGTATATGATCCAAAGTTCTTTCATCTTCAATCTTCAAGACTTAACACTTTCACGAAATACGCCAACTCAAATTCCGTAACAATCTCCCCCTTTGGCGGTTTCGTGACAAAACACAAATCCACAAAAGAAAATTCAAAAAGATATTTTTGTTGCTATCACCATACAACAAAAATTTACAATGGAGATCCAAAAATTTAAAAACATGAGATAAACTCCTAAAACAGACTCTAGACTTAGACATCTGTACTCTCTGCACAAAGAAATCATTCTTGACAAAAGAAATCGTTAGATACCTCAAGAATTGAAACATACAAAACCAAATACAGAGATAGAGTTTATATCTCATCATGACATTTGAAAATTCAGATATGTAAGAGAATCATAGACAAAAACCAACATATCTTTTATGCATTCAAAAACCAAATGTCACAAAATGTTAGTCCAACATCAACTTGTTAGTCATATTACATGCCCAAATAGTTAGTCGAATAGTTAGTAGGGACATGCAACAAATCACAAGATAAAAGCAAAGTTGAAGTTGATGAAGTCATACTTACCTTAATGTTCACACATTCACACAGTTTTCACATCATCATTGTTCATGTCATTGTTCAAGTTCTCTCTAAACTCTCTCCCCCTTTTTGTCACAAACAAAGCCAAAACGTAGTCAAAACTACAAAATGTAAGGAGAGTTAAAAGTTCCATTAACATGAAAAACCTGAGAACTAAAACTAACGCAAAGTAAGAATAAAACTAAATCCAAAAAAATCCTGCACAAAAAGAAAAGAAAGAAAATGAGTCAAAAAGTAATCAATCATCAGAATCCGAGTCTTCAGAGCTCGTGCAACCCATTTTAGAGAACATCTTTTTCACTCGCTTGTTCATTGAATTGACCTTCTTAGTTATGGTAATATGAGCTGCCGTGATGAGTTCAAGCTCATTGGAAATTCTTTGCTGTTCCTTCAAAATCTGTTCTTGCTTGACGGATAGTCGTTGTTGTTGCTTGAAAATCGAAGTTAGTGATGCTTCATCATCTGCGTCGGGTTCTTGTTGAGACGGTGAGGCCGAGGTGCCGACACAAGGTTTCTTTCCAGAGGAAGTTGTCGAAGTAACATGTGGTAATTTGTGAAGTGACTTCACAATTGTTGACTCATCTATCATCCCGCAACTGTGTTGATATGATGTCGAGCTTATATCAATGTCAAACTTTTGTAAGATCCTCATGATGATAATGGAAACGGAAGTCGCTCAGAGGGATGAGGATGCACAATATATCTTGACATTCTATTCCAAATTATGTAGGGAATATTCATGTTCAATCCTACAGCCTCAGAGGGATGACCTATGAGATATAGGAACAGCAGTCTCTCCCATCTCACGACCTTGGTCTGCATGTTAGGTAGAATGTTGTAACACGTGATGAAATTTAGAAAACGGTACTCCAGTCGAAGATGTTTGGATTTTACACTTTTACCATCAGCTGGTTTAGTCCCTTCCAAACAAATTTTGTCTATCACAGTTTGCCACAAGGCATTCGTCAAACTTCTTCCCTTCAAAAAGTTGAGCCCCGATGTGTTAGATTCCATTCCAAGGACTTCGCCAATTAACTGCGGTGTGATTTTAAGTTTCATCCCTTGGATATTTGTATAGAAATGCATTGATCCACGTTCATCTTCTTGAAGATGTCTTGCATTCGTGTAAAAGGTCCTTACACGATACAGACAATACCCAAGTAATTCGGGGAATCGGCAAACTTGGATGAGATTTGCTTGTTCAATTAAAGTTCCAAACTCTGGTGAGTGATTCCGGAGAGCTTCAATGTTGACATGTCGTTCTCCGATGCATTCACGACGTTCAAAAGCTCGAAGGCGATCCATGCTGACGAACACTCCTTCCACACGAGGCGGGGAGTCAGGAACTTTTGGCGTGTCAACATCAGCGTCTCGTCGTAGTCCAAAGCGTTTAGTTAATCGTTTTCTTTTCACAGAGATGGTTGGTGCAGCCATAGGTGCTTTTCCTGTGTCCATGGGTGCTTTTCCTTTTGAACCATCAGAAGCTTTTCCTTTTGAACCATCAGACGCCTTTTGTTTAGGCAAAGGGTCATCATCATCTGTCAATTCAGTCCAATCTACCTCATGATAATCTGCTTCCACTTCGGTGTCACTGATCTGAACAAACTCACCTTTTCTTTGAAGTTTCTTGGCTCTTTTCAATTTGTTTGTAGCTCGAGTATGTACCATAGAAGCCAGGAGAAGAATGATCCAAGAGAATGCCATTGAACAAAGTGCCTTGAGTTTAGAAAGTGTCCTGTGAAAACCAACTCAAGAACACATGAAAAATCGTCAATTTTCAAAAATTTGAAAAATTGTACCCAAACAATCATAATCATGTAGAGAAGCTAAGAATCAAATTAGTTTTGCAAAAAGAATTTTAAAAATGGATCAATCGCATGATTTTCAAAAATTCCTATTATATGCCCTAAAATAGAATTTTCAGAAATCGAAGCCCAAAAATTCGTTAATCTTGAGAAAACCAAGCATATAATCAAAACTAATCTACCCAGAGTTCTTATTTCAAAAGAAATTTGACCAAAAACCATTCACAAACGAAAAAGATAGAAAAAATCTCATCACGTTTTGAAGAAAATAGAGAAAACCTGTGAAAAACGAGATTTTGATCAATAAAACTTACTTGGATTCGAAGAACTTGAGTTGGGAAAGCTCCAAGATGCAAGAATTCTAGAGAGAGAAGCTCTAGAGACTTGAGAACAAAAGATTAGGGTAAAAGAAATCAAATCCCTTTCGTTCTATTAAAAACCCTAGCCGTGATCCGGATCGGATCGAGATTTGATCCGGATCGGCTACCCGCAGGAAGAAGCCTGCGTTCGGGATCCGGATCACTTGCCCGATCCGGATCGGCTCCAACTTTTTCTTCAGAAAATTTTAGAAAAATTCCATAAAATCCAGAAAAAGTATGTAAGCACTTTACCATATCAACTTTAAACAAAAATCATCGTTTCATACAACAAGAAATAGATTATACAAAATCTATCAAAAATACTCAAAAATGAAACGAAAATTTATGAAAATTAAAATACTTAAAGTTGAACAACTTCAATCACATCTATCCTGATCTTATGCGTAATGCCTTTATCAAATCATCAATTTTGGTAAAGAAAATGAAATACCAAGATCAATAGATGTTTGAAATCCCAGATAAGTTAGATAATATATCTAGACAATCTGTTGAAGGAGTGGCTCTTTGAGCATCTTTTATCAAAAATCCCACCTTATACCAACCATGAAATATGACTGAGTCAAGTATTTCAATATGCATTTCATCAACAATTTTTAAAACAAAAATTTGCTTTGCATACATGGGGTATCTTTTTCTTTTTCTTTCTTTTTCTCCATGTGGTGGTAGTTTTCACACTCCTCATTGGGATGTAACTCTTTCCACATCTTTTGAGCATTTTACTTTTCTTTGACTCCCCCTCAATTGGCTATCAATTATTTAATATATAAGGTATTCAACCAAAAATTGATCTCGCATTCATACTCGACTAAGCAATCAAATAAGATAATGACTATACCAAGAGATCATTGAGAGAGAAATTGACTTTGATCACTTAAAAGATGACTTAATTAACATAAATGATCATTGCAACATTGAAATATTATGATATCAAAAGCATAATAAATTTCTAAATGCATGAAAGGATGCAATTAAAGTCAATTATGATTTATGCTCAATTAATGTCCTATGTACAAACATAGATAAAGAACAAAACAAAAACAAAACAAAAACAAAACCTAACCTAAGCAAAGGTTTCAAAAGAGGTTATTTCAAGGAAAGCATGCCAATTGCTTTACGCAAGTGAATAAAACGTTTTTGATCCAAAGGTTTTGTTAAGATATCAGCTAATTGATCCTCAGTTGAAATATATGACAGTTGAAGAATATTTGATTCAACTAGCTCTCTAAGAAAATGATATCTAAGTTCAATATGTTTTGTTCTAGAGTGCAACACAGGGTTTTTGAAATGTTAATAGCACTAGTGTTGTCACATAAAATGGTTACCGAAGATGCTGAAATCCGGAAATCGCTCAACACGCTTTTCATCCAAATCAATTGGGTTGAACAACTTCCTGCAGAAATGTACTCCGCTTCGGCAGTCGAGAGTGCTATGCAATTCTGCTTTTTACTGTGCCATGCAACAAGGCAATGGCCAAGATAGAAGCATGCACCACTCGTGCTTTTCCGATCATCCACTGATCCAGCCCAATCGGCATCTGAGTATCCAACTATATCCAAACTTGTTCCCATAGGATACCAAATTCCGAAACTTATTGTTCCTTTGATGTACCGGATGATCCGTTTCACCGCTTTCAGGTGAACCTCCTTCGGTGCTGATTGATATCTCGCGCAAATCCCAACACTGAAGGATATATCCGGGCGACTAGCCGTGAGATATAGTAGACTTCCAATCATACTGCGATACAGTTTCTCGTCTACATTCTCACTATGTGATTCACTTCCAAGTCCCTTATGGCTAGTTCCCATTGGAGTCGGAAAATCCTTAGAATTTTCTAGATCAAACTTTTTGACCAACTCCATTGCATACTTGGATTGACACAAGTGAATACCTTCATCGTTTTGTTTAACTTGTAATCCAAGAAAATAAGTCAATTCGCCCATCATGGACATCTCAAATTCGCTTTCCATGGTCTCCGCGAATTTAGAAGCATCATTATCTCTTGTTGCGCCAAATACAATGTCATCGACATAGATTTGTGCTACAATGAAATTGTTTTGATAATGCTTCACAAAGAGAGTCCTGTCAGCTCCCCCTCGAGTATAGCCCTTTTCCAAAAGGTGCTTTGTCAACCTTTCGTACCATGCTCGCGGTGCTTGTTTCAGACCGTAAAGAGCCTTTTTCAGACGAAAAACATGGTTAGGTAGTTTATGGTCCACAAAACCTTTCGGTTGAGCCACATAAACTTCCTCATTTAAAAACCCATTTAAAAATGCGCTCTTAACGTCCATTTGAAATAATTTGATTTTAAAATGACAAGCTATCGCAAATAAGATACGAATGGACTCGAGTCTAGCTACAGGGGCGAAAGTTTCATCAAAGTCTATACCTTCTACTTGAGAGTAGCCTTGAGCAACTAACCTTGCTTTGTTCCTGATGATAGTACCATCTTCATTTTTCTTGTTCTTGAAAATCCATTTGGTACCTATCACATTGTGTTGCTTCGGAGGCTTCGTTAATTCCCAGACTTTGTTTCGCTCAAATTGATGGAGCTCTTCCTGCATTGCTTCAATCCAGTAGTCATCCTGAAGAGCTTCATCAACATTCTTTGGTTCGATTTGAGATACGTAGCATGCGAATCCGCAAACCAATTGTCTCCGAGTTCTAACTCCTTCTTGTGGATCTCCAATGATGTTCGATTCAGGATGATCCTTGGAGATGCGTAACGTTTGAGGTAAAGGAGTAGTCGGAGGTACACGAGATGATTCCTGCACATCAGATAAACTTGAAGAACCGTTAGATGCATCATTATTATCGAAAGAATTGTTAGAAGAAGATGCATTAGCAGGTGTATCATCATCAAGAGAGATATCGAGGGTAGATTTTTCAGATTCAAAGTGAAAAGCTTCATCTACCTTAACATTTATCGATTCTACGATCGTCTTAGATTCTAAGTTAAAAACTCGATATGCTCTACTGTTTGTAGAATAACCTAAGAAAATCCCTTCGTCACTTCGAGAGTCAAATTTTCCAAGATTCTCGCGGTCACGTAAAATAAAACACCGACTCCCAAAGATACGAAAATATTTGATGTTCGGTTTTCTACAAAACCATAGTTCATATGGTGTATTCAAAGTCCCCGGGCGCAAATACACTCGATTAATTACATAGACAGCCGTGTTCACCGCTTCAGCCCAAAAATATAACGGTAGGTTCCGGCTATGAAGCATAACACGTGCCATCTCCTGTACGACCCTGTTTTTGCGCTCGACTACACCATTCTGTTGAGGTGTATAGGGTGCTGAGAATTCATGTTTAATGCCATTTGAAGTGCAAAAATCAATGAATTTGGAATTTATGAATTCTCCACCTCTATCACTTCTAACACGAGTAATCTTTTCATTCTTTTCAATCATAATACGATGGCAAATCTCGTGAAAAGAATCAAAAGTATCAGCTTTCTCTTTTAAAAATACTACCCAAGAATATCTAGAGAAATCATCAACCAATAAGAAAATATACCATTTACCTCCCAAAGATGGTTGACGAGTTGGCCCCATTAAGTCCATGTGCAAAAGTTCCAAAGGCCGTTTTGTACCTATGTGGTTCAAGTTCTTGTGTGCAGTCCTAGACTGTTTTCCCTTTTGGCAACCGCCACACACAATGTTTTGTTCAAAAGAAAGTTTAGGAACCCCCTTGACCACATCTTTGTTTGAAATTCTAGCAAGTTCCTTAAAGTTTATGTGACCTAGCCTTTCATGCCAAAGTGTTTCATTTTTCAAAGAAGCTAGGTTACACTTTTCAGAAATTTACTAGGAACTACATAACAATTGTTTTCTGATCTAACCCCTTTTAAAAAGAAAACATGGTTCTTGTCAGTTACAGTACATTCATCAGATGAAAAATTAACTGAATAACCATTATCACAAAGTTGACTTATGCTTATGAGGTTAGTCTTAAGGCCATGAACAAATAACACATTATTTAGAACCGGGCCATCCGGAATAGCTATAGTTCCCTTTCCAACAATTTTGGAAGACCGACCATCTCCGAAAACAACAAGTCCTCCGGAGATTTTCTCAAAGGTTTGAAAACAGTTTTTGTCACCGGTCATGTGACGGGAACAATCCAGATACCAAGACGAACTATCATATGCATGCAAGGAAACATTAGTAACAAGACAAGGGAAAATTTCACCTTTGCGCACCCAAACCTTTTTGGAATGCGTCGGTAATGGTCGTGAAGTTATTCTCCTAGGTGAAAGCGTCTTGTTGAAGAATTGCTGCTCCTTGATGATGTCGTCTTGAGCGGTGAACTACCAAGGCTCTTTTCCTTCAAATGATTTGCATTTGATTTCTGAGGAATCACCTTTTTGGTAGTCATTGCAAGAGGTGCTTGAGGTGTGCGTTTGGCTCCCGTCTTGCAATTTCTCCTTATGTGCCCTGAAATGCCACAACGAAAACATACCTTAGTTCTTGACGATCCCGAGGAGGATGAAGTAGGCTTGTTGTCGTTGCTTGTCGTGAATTCCGGTGTCGGAGGAGGAGATACCGACTGAGGCACAAAAACTGTCCCACTCGAACTTGGAATGTCTCCAGTTTGAGTGTATCCGAGGCCGAACTTATTTGTTTGACCAAGACCAAGAAGCCTGTCCAACTTACTCCTTCCAGAAGAAAATCGCTGTAAGTCATCTTTAGTTGGAGAATGGTCTTTGTCATTTCCATTTTTCCTGTCGAGCCTCGTCGTAGAGCTTTGAGAAATAATTCGCTTTATCCACCAATTTCTCATGTTCTTTCTCGAAAAGCTCATTTTTCTCTTGAAGGGAAACATTTGCTTTGACTAGATTATCCCTTTCCACTTCAAGAGCGTTTGAGAGAGAAGATGCCCTTTTTGCTTCTTCTTCGAGATCCTGCAATCTCCCTCTCAAACTCCGGTTTTGCTTTGCCAGTTTCTTTGAATCCCTCAAAAGCTTATGGTAGGCAAGAGCAAAATCTTCACCTTCAGAATTGCTCGATTCGCTGTCCGTTGCGTTCTTTTCAACAGGGAGGAGTTGGACAAGGAATCGGAGGTACTTGCCATCAAGCACATGAAGGGTGAAGATGTAGTGGACGCGTGGAATGCTGTCGCGTTGTCTTCTTCATCACTTGAGGATGACTCATTTGACGTGGAGTTGTCATCCCAAGTAACGACTTGCATCGCTTTCTTCTTTGCCGGATTCTTGTTGGGACACTCCGTTGCAATGTGGCCGTAGCCTCGACATTTGAAGCACTGTACTTGTCCCTCTGAACTTTTCTTATCCTTTGAGAAGTTCTCTTGCTTTCTTGACTTGTAGCTTGAAGAACCCTTGCCTTTCTTGGACTTTCCGAAGGATGGAGTTTTGCTTGAATTACCCCTTCGAAAGTTGCGGCGAAACTTCCTTGTCAAGAGAGCGAGCTGCTTCTCAAAGTCCTCCATAGATAGGTTCTCGTCATCGTCCGAGGAGGATGAATCCGCGTCTTCTTCCTTAGTTGATTTCAATGCATAACCTGAAGACTTAGAAGAGGATGCCTTTCCAGAAGAATAGTTAGTAGGAAATGTCATTTCATAAGTTTGTAATGCACCAACTAATTCTTCTACACGCATTTCGTCCGGGTGTTTAATTGTTTCAATGGCTGCGACCTTCGGGCGAAATCGTTCAGGAAGAGTTCTTAAAATCTTTCTTACAACTTTAAATTCTGGAATCTTCTCTCCCAAGTTAGCACATGAGTTTACGATGTCTTGCAATCGTGTGTAATAGTCAGTGAAAGATTCATTTTCTGCCATAGAAATAGAGTCAAACTTGCTCGTAAGCATTTGCAGTTTCTGAATCTTCACAAGGTTAGTTCCCTCATGCGTAACTTGAAGAACATCCCAGATTTCTTTCGCAGTCTCACATGCCGAGACGCGAGAGAACTCTGTTTGTGACAAAGCATTAAATAGAGCATTAATTCCTTTGCCATTGTAAGAAGATGAATCTATCTCTTCCTTGGTCCATTTCGACCTAGGTTTTAAGGTGCGAACATCAGAAATAATTTCAGTTGGATTAGACCATCCTAATTCAATTGATTGCCACACCCTTTCGTCGATGGAAATTAAAAAGGCTTTCATCCGTACTTTCCAGTACGCATAATTTGTTCCATCAAAGAAAGGGGGTCGATTGATGTTTCCACCTTCAACCATTGTTTACAACCCTATTCCCGCTCTGATACCACTTGTTGGGTTATACTAATATGGATCTAAATAGGGGAAAAAACACCTAGAGGGGGGTGAATAGGTGTAAACAATAAACACTCAAAAAATCATTGCGCAATAAAACCCAATGCGGAAAAATAAATGAACACGCAAGATTTTTACGTGGAAAAACTCCAAACCGGAGTAAAAAACCACGGGACCGATAACACGGCGAAATCCACTAGAATTAACACACGTACAAGGTGATATAACGTACTCACAGACGACTCAACCTTTTACCATACGCTCCTAGTAGATCTTCTCCGCTCGCTCCACGACGCTTCTCGAATCCACGATCTGCGCCCAACGCTGAATCCACAGCGTCCAACGTCGAGTCCACGACGTCCGACCGAATCCACGGTCTTCACCCAGTAGCACGCTTCGAATCCACGAACGTACCTCGCTCCGAATCCACGAGAGCGGTTGCACCTTGAATCCACAAGGCCACGCGAGTCCACGCGCCGATTTAGGGTAAATCGTTGTTTTTGGGTGGTGATGATCCGCCGAATACTTAGATTAGAAATAGATCGGAAATACCATCTAAGTATTCATTGATTTGATTCTACTCATAATCTGAGTTTGGAAAACCTAGAATCAAATCAATCAATATAGATGAAGAAACATAGAATTAATTCTATTGATTTCCTTTCTTCTCTATATGTGGATTTTTCTCTTTTCGGTCGTATTTTTCTATTATATTCGGATACCCTAGAAAATGAATAAAGGGTCTATTTATAGGTTAGAAACCATTGGAAGAAGATAAGGATCAAAAACTTGCATTTTCTGGAAATTTTACGGACGGCGATCCGGATCGGATTTCGGCGATCCGGATTGCAGTAGCAAGAAAGACGGTTTCCAGAAAAACAATAGTTCGGGATCCGGATTGAAGTTCCTGATCCGGATCGTTCATACAGTGTGAAGACCCCAAAACCTTTGTGAATTGTGTCTCTAGGGGATTAGTAGCTCGTCGGCACTTTTTGAGGTGTGTTAGTGTCGTCGGTGCGCGAAGAGGACGTGAAAATCGAATCCAGCGCGAAAAACCGCATAGTGGGGATGTACGGATGTGCGGTGGTTGTTATATTTGTGGTTGGGAGAGTTTGGCGTTACTTTTTCGGTGTGTCGGAAGCCTCGGTTCGCCAAATGGACGAGAGAAATGGACTCAGGGCGAAAAACGGTGCAAAATAGGCTTTTTCTGGACATTTTGGGCTTAAAACGGGGTTTTTGGTGTTGCTGGGATGGTGGACCGGGCTCACGGTGGCCGGCGCACGGCCCATGCACCGGTTGGTGCACCGCGGTGCACGGGGGAAGGCGTGCACCCGGTACAGAGGCGGCGCGGGGGAGCTGGCGCACGGGCGTGGACCGGCCGGTGCAGCGCGGTCCACGGCCGCGCTGCACCCGGTCCACGAGCACGGGCGAGCGCCCGGTGCACGCGCGGTGCACCGGGCACCGCACCGCGCATGCGCGCGCGCGCGTGGCGCGCGGCCGAGCCCACACGTGGAGCTGGGCCACGTGGCGCAACCCGGGGTCGGTCGGACCATTTGGTCCGACCAGCCTTGCACCGGATCGGGTGCAAGGATTTTGGATAAGTTAGGGGGAGTTTTGGTGTTTTTCTTCCCTTTGGCCAGCTCTTTGAGGGTGATTCCGAGCTCTCCTGCACCTGAGGTGTGAAAGGGAAATGTTCTTCTCCCTCTCCTCCACCAGCCGACAAAAGTTCAGCATTTTTGGAGATCATCTATTCGACTTCATCTGCGACGCGGCGCACAGTGACGCTTCTACTCCGAGGACCCGTTTCGTCGCGTTTTAGTGCGCGGACTCTCCCGACTCACCCCGACCTCCGTTTTTACCGATTTTTGCGCCATCGGACTCACGACTGGTAGGACTTTAACTTTGATATTCAGAGTTTTCTCAGATTCTTTACGGATTTTGGGGGTATTTGAGCTTTTTGTTGCCCCTTTTTCTTCGCGGATTTTTGGACAGCGTTGCAGAGTTTTGGCCATAACTTTGCGCACAGACATCGGATCGAGGTGATTCAAGAGGCAAAATTCATCTACTTCTCGCGAGGAATCTCCTGGATTTTTCTCAGAATTTTATGAGGTTGCTTCGAAGGTGAGAATAGTGTTTCTTTCCGAGTTCTTATCTGTGAAAATTGGTACAGTTAGAAAAGAAGTGTTTCTCTTGCCGGATTTATATCTCAGTGTAGGAAACTCGGAATTGGACGTGCAGGTATTCGTTTCGAAGCTATCGACGCGTAGATCGCAGGGATATTTTATTTGGATTTTTCTGAGGACTTTCAGCAGGTGATTTTTGTGCATCTTCGCAGCTGAGTTTCAGTGTAAATTCTGGCAGTTTTGGGAGGAATGTTTGTGTAACGACAGCTCTGTTTTTGTACCCAGGAGCAGTGTGGGCTGTGCTGGACCTGTTGGACACTGTGTAGCTGCTACTTTTGGTATTATCAGCTGTAGGACTTTTGACTGTTCGTCTGACCAGGTGGGTGGCCTCGCTTTCAGGATTTACGATCTGCACACTAATTCTAGCTGTTTAGGGATGTGTATGTATTATTGTTACCTCCAATACAGCATGTTAGAGAGCATGAGTTGGGATTGCTTACCAGTTCAGTTCAGCATGTGTTCCTTATCATTATTCTCCACATCCTTATTTATCGCAATCCTTGGACTTGACCTAGCACCCCCGTCATATATTGCATGTGTAACCAGACCAGTAGAAAACCCTCACTTGGGCTAGGGTTATTTATGTTTAGACATCCACACCTTATGTTTCATTCCTGGACTTAGTGTTATCCTCGCCCGGGTAGTGGGCCGAGAGGTCGGGACTTCTTTTTAGTGTGGGATGCATTTGCACTCGTGCTTGGGAGCAGAGTGGAGTCTGGTAGTTATAGCGGGTCGCTTGTCTGTACCGGGAACCGTTTGGAGTAAACGGTGGTCTCGGGAGGTCTTGTTCTCCCTGTTTGGGTCGTCGCCACTGGATTAGTGGCGGTAGTTTACTAGTGTTAGTCGGACCTAGAACCCAGAACCCTTTTTGACATACACATGATCTTAGTCTAACAATGGTTTCTTTCAAGCATCGAAGGGCCGCTGGAGTCTGTTCTTGTTTGATTGGGACAAAGGCATCAGCCCTTCGAGGTTTGGGTAAAACAATTGTTTCTAACTATTTTTCTAAAAAGAACTAAAATCAGTAAATATGGATTTCTTCCAGATCAAAATGGTTTTCAATAACAAATGTCACCTTTTCCCTGTATATCCCCCCACTCGAAAGGATTCGAGTGATCTGGGTTCTAGGGGCCGTGCCTTGTCGGGCCGAAAGTCACGGGGGCCGAGCCTGGAACCTGTCTTGTTGGTAGGGTTGTAGGTGTAGGTCTCCCAGAACTTTCGGGCCCTGGTTGGTGTCTTCTGCGTGTTTTATCGGGGTTGATGTGTCCCTGAACCATAAGGGTCGGGAACTTTGATAGGCGGAGCCTAGAGTCTGTTCTTGTTTGATAGGGTTCTAAGCACCGGCCTATCGGGTTTCGAACTCTTGTGGCGTGGGTCTTACTTGTGAGTTTAGGGTTCTGTTGTGGGAGCCGTCTGGTGGGCGGTGGCCCCGGCTGTGTGGTTTTCCAGCCTGTGGTTGAGCATTGGTGTTGTTGGTCGATCTTGTTGATCGTGGGTTGGACTATAGCCTGCATGAGCCATTTTGAGCTCGACAGAGATGCGCGGATACTTTACTCGGTGGGGTCGCGCCCCTCGAGTGCCACTCCGGAGTTGGGCCTGTTACTTGCTATCGCGACTTGTCGACGCCGTCCCTCTGGCTGGGCCAGTTTTCATGGACACCCTACGGTAGACCCGTCCTGTTGAGGATGTGCGGCAGTAGGTGGGCGCAGGTTTGACTGGACCCTATGCGGCAGTCAGTATAGATTGGGTGAGTGTACTGTGTGAGTTAGTAGTTGCATCATGTTATCATCTGTTTCACTTTTTGAGCATCTAGATAGAGGCATAGTAGCTGTAGAGTTACTTTTCCAGCCTTTCATTTCAGTTTATATTATTGTTACTTATGCCTCTAGTAGACTTAGTGGGCAGACCGTCGGGCTTGTCGGCGGCACCCACTGAGAACTACTTGGGACGTAGTTCTCACACCCGTCGTGGTGTCTTTTCCCACAGGGACTACTACTCCTGGTCCCGCTGCTCCTGTTGCTGCTTCTGCTGATCGAGGTAAGGGAGTCGCGAGATAGATCCCTACCAGATGTCGTCCAGAGAGTAGATGTACCCCTCACTTTTGAGAGTTTATATTGAGAGACTTTGTAGTGAGGTATAGAGTTGTACTTTTATTTTACTGCTTGAGAGATTATGTACCTTTGGTGAGGTTGGTTTCTATTATCTGAGAGATGTAGTTGTTCATTGAGCTTTTATTTCCAGCAGTTTACACTTCAGCTCTGATATCTGTATAGTATAGATGTTCTTTTGCAGGTTAGACGTTACGTTCATACGGGGCTTCCCGTATGGGCGGCGGATCTGTTGGCGAGTCCGGGTCGCAGTTTCGACCCGGGGCGTGACAGATTAGAGTGGTATCAGAGCCTAGGTTGTAGGTCATGTTGGACATAGAAACCCTAGGCTTGTGGTTGGACATTAGGATGACTACGTGAGAGTCGTGACTGTTAGCGAGAGTCCTGATTGAGTTTTATACCTCTCCCAAGGGATGGGATGAGTGATTGGCATGTTTATTCTCCTAAGTGATTATGTTGGCTGCAGACAACATAATGCTATGGAATTGATGACATGTCTTAGACTCTCGCTGGATCGGGTCGAGTGTTGCTTGGTACTGTCCTGATGTTTGCATGTGTATTGTAGGAGGGTACGATGCCTCCACGACGCAGGATGTCCACGCGTTCGCAGCCTTCTTCCTCGGTACTCGAACAGGAGGACTCGGGACAGGGACATCAGGATGAGGTACAGGAGCTCCGTGCTCAGGTGGCACAGTTGTCTGAGGTTATTCAGCGTCAGGAGGGGACCTTGCGACGCCAGGAGGAGGCTTCTCGCCGTCAGGAGGAGGCCTTGGGCCGGATGATGGTTCTGTTAGAGCAGAGGTCGCAGTCAGCGGTAGCACCTCATGATGGTTTGCCTATACCTTCTTCCCCAGCTGCGGCACCCCCTATTGTTCCTCCAGCACCAGTAGTTCCTGAGGAGTTGGTTCCTTGCAGACCACCGTCTGGGTCGACGGGACCTCTGTCTTCAGCTGAGCAGCGGGTGGTGGTGGATTTGTTGATGAGGTTTCGCCAGTTCGATCCACCCCGATTTTCTGGTATGGGAGCTGAGCCGTGGGAGGCCGAGTCTTGGATTACGACCATGGAGCGGCATTTTGAGAGTTTGTTCATTGAGGATCGCTTTCGGGTTCTCCTGGCTTCCCACTTCTTGGAGGGGAACGCCGAGGCGTGGTGGCGGCGTGTGCGACCAGCTGGGCCGCCGGGGACGCAGTTTCTCACATGGACGGAGTTTCGCAGCCTTCTTTTGGGAGCTTTCTTCCCTGAGAGTGTCCGTCAGAGATTGGAGGAGCAGTTGAGGAGTCTCCGCCAGGGAGATCGGCCCGTGCACGTATACATAGCTGATTTCAATCAGTTGTTGGCTAGTATGCCTCACGTGGCCAGGGATGAGGCTCATCAGATCTACATGTTCGAGCGAGGATTGCGTCGGGATATTTATCAGTTTGTTCGCTCCCGCAGACTGCAGACTTTGCAGGCCTCGATGGAGCAGGCTTTATATGTTGAGTCAGGAGAGGCAGTGATGGCAGAGGTGGCGCCAGCCCCTGTACTGACTCCAGGGGCGAAGCGCCCGGTACCGTTGGATGAGGGGCAGTCGAGTCAGCAGGGACCTCCGAGACCTCCACGATCTCATCCTCAGGGTCGTGGGTTGCGTAGGCGTCAGAGATCAGGTGGGCCCCAGCAGCAGCAGCAGTATCAGCAGCAGCGGCAGGAGCGGTGCGTCATCTGTGGCGGGCCTCATCCACCGTCGCAGTGTGAGCAGAGACAGGGGCGGTGTTTCCTCTGTGGAGAGTTGGGACATTTCCGCGCAGCTTGCCCCCAGGCCATCTTGTCAGTGCGGCCGATTGCGACAGCACCCCCCTTGCCTATCCATGCAGCGGAAGCCTCTCCGGCACACCGTCAGACAGAGTGGGCCACGACGTCGGGACAGACGGGACGACGATCTGCGGCACCCAGTGGACGGGTTTATGCAGCCCTGGTGGAGGACACCCCCGCAGCAGATCATGTAGCGGCAGGTATGACTTTATTTCTGTTAGCTGAGTTGAGCTTTTCGTTACCGCTGCATTTTCTGCTTATTAGTAGAGCATCTGCATCAGCATCTTTGCATGGGTATGGGTTAGGAATTTCTGCTATTTGTTTTAGCGTTTGGATTCTTCCCTGTATCCCACTATTAGAGGAGGATCGCGGTGTTTGATCAGTGCAGTTGAGACTCGTAACTTTACCGGCTGATTTGATGATTCAAGGACAGCTCCAGAACTTGGATTGAGCACACAGGTTGGACTGGTTGGTGCGGTGCAGTGCTATGACTGATAATGGAATGAGAGTTGTGACCCTTCGGCGAGTTAGACAGGAGGAGTTCATTTTCTCGGATTGCCGGCGTATCCTTCCAGCAGCATTGACTTCAGCAGCATTGGACAGACGCCACCTCGGGGGCAGATGGGAGGTTTAGGACTAGAGGTTGTGTCCTTAGGAGTCTCGGTTAGTGATAGCTTTCGTTTTTGTTGCCACAGCAGGAACGGCACCAACACTTCTCTCTCTTTTCACGCCTTTGTGCTGAAATTTACGAACATGACGAAAACTTCGAAAGATTGCTCTAGAAATAGAGACAGTGCCCGAACTTGTTCTTGTTTGATTGGGGCGAAGGCACTGATCTTTCGAAATTTTCGGACTTTTCGCTAATTTCAGCTGTTTTCTCAATCGAGGGTTGTGGTTGTTGATCTTCCTGCTGATGGGACCTTACCTTCCTTGGTCGTTTGCGTAGTTTTGTTGGTTTGGTCTTGTTGTTGTGGATTGTTTTAGTTTCGGGGACGAAACTTCCTCTTAGTGGGGGAGGATGTGAAGACCCCAAAACCTTTGTGAATTGTGTCTCTAGGGGATTAGTAGCTCGTCGGCACTTTTTGAGGTGTGTTAGTGTCGTCGGTGCGCGAAGAGGACGTGAAAATCGAATCCAGCGCGAAAAACCGCATAGTGGGGATGTACGGATGTGCGGTGGTTGTTATATTTGTGGTTGGGAGAGTTTGGCGTTACTTTTTCGGTGTGTCGGAAGCCTCGGTTCGCCAAATGGACGAGAGAAATGGACTCAGGGCGAAAAACGGTGCAAAATAGGCTTTTTCTGGACATTTTGGGCTTAAAACGGGGTTTTTGGTGTTGCTGGGATGGTGGACCGGGCTCACGGTGGCCGGCGCACGGCCCATGCACCGGTTGGTGCACCGCGGTGCACGGGGGAAGGCGTGCACCCGGTACAGAGGCGGCGCGGGGGAGCTGGCGCACGGGCGTGGACCGGCCGGTGCAGCGCGGTCCACGGCCGCGCTGCACCCGGTCCACGAGCACGGGCGAGCGCCCGGTGCACGCGCGGTGCACCGGGCACCGCACCGCGCATGCGCGCGCGCGCGTGGCGCGCGGCCGAGCCCACACGTGGAGCTGGGCCACGTGGCGCAACCCGGGGTCGGTCGGACCATTTGGTCCGACCAGCCTTGCACCGGATCGGGTGCAAGGATTTTGGATAAGTTAGGGGGAGTTTTGGTGTTTTTCTTCCCTTTGGCCAGCTCTTTGAGGGTGATTCCGAGCTCTCCTGCACCTGAGGTGTGAAAGGGAAATGTTCTTCTCCCTCTCCTCCACCAGCCGACAAAAGTTCAGCATTTTTGGAGATCATCTATTCGACTTCATCTGCGACGCGGCGCACAGTGACGCTTCTACTCCGAGGACCCGTTTCGTCGCGTTTTAGTGCGCGGACTCTCCCGACTCACCCCGACCTCCGTTTTTACCGATTTTTGCGCCATCGGACTCACGACTGGTAGGACTTTAACTTTGATATTCAGAGTTTTCTCAGATTCTTTACGGATTTTGGGGGTATTTGAGCTTTTTGTTGCCCCTTTTTCTTCGCGGATTTTTGGACAGCGTTGCAGAGTTTTGGCCATAACTTTGCGCACAGACATCGGATCGAGGTGATTCAAGAGGCAAAATTCATCTACTTCTCGCGAGGAATCTCCTGGATTTTTCTCAGAATTTTATGAGGTTGCTTCGAAGGTGAGAATAGTGTTTCTTTCCGAGTTCTTATCTGTGAAAATTGGTACAGTTAGAAAAGAAGTGTTTCTCTTGCCGGATTTATATCTCAGTGTAGGAAACTCGGAATTGGACGTGCAGGTATTCGTTTCGAAGCTATCGACGCGTAGATCGCAGGGATATTTTATTTGGATTTTTCTGAGGACTTTCAGCAGGTGATTTTTGTGCATCTTCGCAGCTGAGTTTCAGTGTAAATTCTGGCAGTTTTGGGAGGAATGTTTGTGTAACGACAGCTCTGTTTTTGTACCCAGGAGCAGTGTGGGCTGTGCTGGACCTGTTGGACACTGTGTAGCTGCTACTTTTGGTATTATCAGCTGTAGGACTTTTGACTGTTCGTCTGACCAGGTGGGTGGCCTCGCTTTCAGGATTTACGATCTGCACACTAATTCTAGCTGTTTAGGGATGTGTATGTATTATTGTTACCTCCAATACAGCATGTTAGAGAGCATGAGTTGGGATTGCTTACCAGTTCAGTTCAGCATGTGTTCCTTATCATTATTCTCCACATCCTTATTTATCGCAATCCTTGGACTTGACCTAGCACCCCCGTCATATATTGCATGTGTAACCAGACCAGTAGAAAACCCTCACTTGGGCTAGGGTTATTTATGTTTAGACATCCACACCTTATGTTTCATTCCTGGACTTAGTGTTATCCTCGCCCGGGTAGTGGGCCGAGAGGTCGGGACTTCTTTTTAGTGTGGGATGCATTTGCACTCGTGCTTGGGAGCAGAGTGGAGTCTGGTAGTTATAGCGGGTCGCTTGTCTGTACCGGGAACCGTTTGGAGTAAACGGTGGTCTCGGGAGGTCTTGTTCTCCCTGTTTGGGTCGTCGCCACTGGATTAGTGGCGGTAGTTTACTAGTGTTAGTCGGACCTAGAACCCAGAACCCTTTTTGACATACACATGATCTTAGTCTAACAATGGTTTCTTTCAAGCATCGAAGGGCCGCTGGAGTCTGTTCTTGTTTGATTGGGACAAAGGCATCAGCCCTTCGAGGTTTGGGTAAAACAATTGTTTCTAACTATTTTTCTAAAAAGAACTAAAATCAGTAAATATGGATTTCTTCCAGATCAAAATGGTTTTCAATAACAAATGTCACCTTTTCCCTGTATATCCCCCCACTCGAAAGGATTCGAGTGATCTGGGTTCTAGGGGCCGTGCCTTGTCGGGCCGAAAGTCACGGGGGCCGAGCCTGGAACCTGTCTTGTTGGTAGGGTTGTAGGTGTAGGTCTCCCAGAACTTTCGGGCCCTGGTTGGTGTCTTCTGCGTGTTTTATCGGGGTTGATGTGTCCCTGAACCATAAGGGTCGGGAACTTTGATAGGCGGAGCCTAGAGTCTGTTCTTGTTTGATAGGGTTCTAAGCACCGGCCTATCGGGTTTCGAACTCTTGTGGCGTGGGTCTTACTTGTGAGTTTAGGGTTCTGTTGTGGGAGCCGTCTGGTGGGCGGTGGCCCCGGCTGTGTGGTTTTCCAGCCTGTGGTTGAGCATTGGTGTTGTTGGTCGATCTTGTTGATCGTGGGTTGGACTATAGCCTGCATGAGCCATTTTGAGCTCGACAGAGATGCGCGGATACTTTACTCGGTGGGGTCGCGCCCCTCGAGTGCCACTCCGGAGTTGGGCCTGTTACTTGCTATCGCGACTTGTCGACGCCGTCCCTCTGGCTGGGCCAGTTTTCATGGACACCCTACGGTAGACCCGTCCTGTTGAGGATGTGCGGCAGTAGGTGGGCGCAGGTTTGACTGGACCCTATGCGGCAGTCAGTATAGATTGGGTGAGTGTACTGTGTGAGTTAGTAGTTGCATCATGTTATCATCTGTTTCACTTTTTGAGCATCTAGATAGAGGCATAGTAGCTGTAGAGTTACTTTTCCAGCCTTTCATTTCAGTTTATATTATTGTTACTTATGCCTCTAGTAGACTTAGTGGGCAGACCGTCGGGCTTGTCGGCGGCACCCACTGAGAACTACTTGGGACGTAGTTCTCACACCCGTCGTGGTGTCTTTTCCCACAGGGACTACTACTCCTGGTCCCGCTGCTCCTGTTGCTGCTTCTGCTGATCGAGGTAAGGGAGTCGCGAGATAGATCCCTACCAGATGTCGTCCAGAGAGTAGATGTACCTCCTCACTTTTGAGAGTTTATATTGAGAGACTTTGTAGTGAGGTATAGAGTTGTACTTTTATTTTACTGCTTGAGAGATTATGTACCTTTGGTGAGGTTGGTTTCTATTATCTGAGAGATGTAGTTGTTCATTGAGCTTTTATTTCCAGCAGTTTACACTTCAGCTCTGATATCTGTATAGTATAGATGTTCTTTTGCAGGTTAGACGTTACGTTCATACGGGGCTTCCCGTATGGGCGGCGGATCTGTTGGCGAGTCCGGGTCGCAGTTTCGACCCGGGGCGTGACATACAGTTTCACCAAACACCAACGTTCGGGATCCGGATTGCAAAGCCTGATCCGGATCGTTCAAATACAAAGGTAAAACTAGTGTTCGGGATCCGGATCAAAGGATGCTGCGATCCGGATTGAACCAGTGTATGAACGAACACCCTTCGGGATCCGGATTGGAAAGTCTGATCCGGATCCTGAACATGTCCCATGTCCAGTTTTTGATTTTTATGCAATTAAAAATTCTTCCAAGTGTTTCTACACTACAAGAAGTATTCGGATCACCAAAAATCTTTAGTTAAACATACCTGATCCTTTTGAATTCTTCTTTCTTGAGATTGAGGTACATGATCCAAACTTTTCTCATCTTCAATCTTCAAGACTTAACACTTTTCACGAAATACGCCAACTCAAATTCCGTAACAGGAGGCTCAACAGTGCCGCCTCAGAAGAAGACGCCGATCATCCAATCGGTGGTGGTCAAGCCGACGGACGAAGCTGTATAGTTGGAAGTGGAGACTCGTTTGGAAGCCCTGGAGGCCGCTATGAGGTGCAATCAAGAAGTGCCTGACCAGCAAGAATAAACCAAAGGCTCTATTAAACGGGACCTCAGTATGGTGGCTCGATGCAAGAGATGGCCACCGAGGGATGACAAAGAAGTTCTCACTCCATTGTCGGCCGAGGTAGAGGCCAAAAGGAAAAAACCATGGACCGACACTGTCATGCCCCGGGGTCGAAACTGCGACCCGGGCTCGCCAACAGATCCGCCACCTATACGAAAACCCTGCATAGGCGAAGCGTCCAACCTGCAAGAAAGGTACTACAGCTAACAGATATCAGAGCTAAAAAGAAAACTGCTGTAAAACTAAAATCCAACAACTTACAACTGTTACGGCTTTTTGGTGTTGGCATATTTCGTGAGTCAAGTCAGTGAGTTGAGTCGGAGTCTTAAAGGGATCAAATTGTCAATCAGCAATCGAAGACTTAGAGAAGATTCAACAAGAGCCCAAGTTGACACTCAGTGTTTTGAGTCTTGAAGATTGAAGGTGAATAATTGTGGATCAATTACATCAATCTTAGAGAAAATGGATTCGGATTGATCAGGTACGTTTAACTAAATAATTTTGGTGATCCGAATACTTGTTATAGTGTAGAAACACTTGGATGAATTTGTAATTGCATAAAAATCAAAAACTGGACATTTTACTTGTTCAGAGTCCGGACCGGGCATTACAGTCCGGACCCCGAACAAAGGTTGGTTCATGAGCAATTCCAGTCCGGACCGTGGAATTTCAGTCCGGACCCCGAACGTGAAATTTGAAGGAATTGCATGAACAGTCCGGACCGTGGAATTTCAGTCCGGACCCCGAATGTCCTCTTTTCTGGAAAAAGTCTGTTTCGCTGAGACAGTCCGGACCGCCAAATTCCAGTCCGGACCGTCGTCCTGAAAAATTCCAGATATGGTTAGTTTTTGATGCTTATCTCTTTCCAAAGATTTCTAAACTATAAATAGACACTTAGGGTTTCTCAAGAGGTACCGATTAATTAAGAAAACACTCGTGAGCAACCCTAGAGGCTAGGTTTTTACCGTTCTTCTTTTTAGCCTCTTTTAGGTCAATTCGACGGTTCTTCCAAGATCTATCTTTTGTCGAATTGATCTAAACTTTGCTTAGAATTTCTTTCTACGGTTCTTCAATGATAATCTAAGCAAAGGATCACCAACAAAGCCTATATTCTGTATCGGCTAAGTTTGCGTCGTGGATTCGACGTAGCATCATGGATTCGATGTGTTGAAGGCGTTTCGTGGATTCGAAACGTGTGCTCGTGGATTCGAGTGGCGTTCGTGGATTCGAACGTGTGCAGTGGACGTGCAATCGGTGGAGCGCAAGATCCGAAGAAGTTGAAGGAGGGGTTTGAGTCTGTGGAGTCGGTAATCACCTTGTTATTCTTCTTTTCTTAGTTATTGCGTGTTGGTCCCGTGGTTTTTCTCCTGGATTGGAGTTTCCACGTAAATCTCGGTGTGCTGTTTTTTATTTCCGCATTGGTTTTTATTTTTTGCACTGAGATTTGTTTTTAAAATATTACACCTATTCACCCCCCTCTAGGTGTTTGATAGTACCTATTTAGATCCTTGTGGATCCTAAAAACCAACAATTGGTATCAGAGCGGGTTTTAGGTTTATCTATCATGTCGGGTGAAAGTGGTAATATTTTTAGACCTCCTCTTTTTGATGGGACCAATTATGCGTATTGGAAAGTACGGATGAGAGCTTTTCTCATCTCAATTGATGAGCGGGTATGGCAAACCGTTGAATACGGTTGGGTGCATCCTGTTGAGGAAGTAGGAAATTCTACTACCCCAAAACCTCGCTCTAGATGGTCCAAAGAGGAAATCGAAAGATCTTCTTACAATGGGAAAGGTATGAACGCTTTATTTAATTCTCTTTCCTCGACTAAGTTCACACGAATTTCTGCGTGTGAAACCGCGAAGGAAATTTGGGATATTCTCAAAATTACACATGAGGGTACTAATCTTGTAAAAATTCAAAAGCTCCAGATGCTTACAAGTCAATTTGACTCTATTCATATGGAAGAGCATGAATTGTTTACAGATTATTACACTAGACTTCAAGATATAATCAATACATGTGCTAATTTAGGAGAAAAGATCCCGGAGTCGAAAATTGTAAGAAAGATTCTTCGGACTCTTCCGGAACGGTTTAGGGCAAAGGTTACCGCCATTGAAACCGTTAGTCATCCGGATGAGATGAGTGTAGAGGAATTAGTAGGTGCTTTACAAACTTATGAGATGACTTTTCCTACTAATCAAATTTCTTCCAAGTCTTCTTCTAAGCTTACAGGTATTGCGTTCAAATCAACAAAGGAAGAAGATGACGAATCAAGTTCCGATGATGAAATCTCTTTTGCCGATTTTGAAGAACAATTGGCGCGGATCACAAAGAAATTTCGTCGGAAATTTTGGAAGAATCGAACCGATGGATCTTCATCCACGAAACCATCTAAAGGATCATCGGGTTCTAAATCCTCTAAACTCAAAGGCGTTGCAAAACCTTCTAAAGAAAAAGAAAAAGATGATTTCGAAGGGGAAATCCGATGCTATCGATGCAAAGGCTACGGCCATATTTCAACGGATTGTCCTTCTAAGAAATCATACAAAAAGAAGGCTTTGCAAGCAAAAACTTGGGACGATTCTAGTTTCGATGAATCGACCTCAAGTGAAGAGGAAAAAGAAAAAATTGTTGCTTTTCATGCCTCTCAAATTCCCTCTTCTAATTTGTGTTTATCATCTTTAGTCACTGACTCTACTCCTTTGATTTTGTATGAAACATCAACAACCGGCGGAGAGTCATCAAGTGAGGGGGAGTCGGACGAAGAAGAACTCGTTGAGGCATACCAACAACTTCTTGCGGAATCTAAGAAGATGGCCAAGCATATCAAGAAGTTGAGGAAGCAACGACTTGAAGTTCAAGACGAGAATCAAGTTTTAAAGATCAAACTTCATGATCTCGAGGAGGAACAAGGGCGTTTATTGGATAACAATAAAATCCTCCAAGAAAAACTAAACCAATCGGAGACGAACGCAAAATTATATATGGACAAGATTGGTTTTCTAGAAAAGCAGTTTGAGGAGATTCATGTCACCAACCAAGCTTTGACCAAGCAAGTTCATGAACTTAAATCCGACATACAAAGGCTTTCCACCGATTCCAAGAAACTTAATTGTATGTCCGGATTAGGTCAAACAAGCAAGGTTGGTTTGGGATTTAACAAGGACCAAACTGTGCATGCTTCAAGTTCCACAATGAAATTGAAAGGAAGAACTTGTCACTTATGTGGACTTGAAGGACATTTGGTGAAGAATTGCCCGAAAAAGAGAAAGAAGAATCCTTCGGCAACTTCATCTACGGAGCGAACTCAACGGAATCAAAAGACACATCAAGTCAATGGAGTTCACTCAACCCACCAAAGGTCCGAGCCACAACTTCGATCATACAAGTGGATTATTGCGAGGCAAAGACCTAAGGTGGATCAACAGTCAAAGCGGACAACCCCCGGCCACAACGAATCAAGACAACCCAAAATCCAGCGATTTTGGATTCGGAAAGGTGATATCTTTCCTTGTCTTAAGTTCTAATTAGCTTATGACTGTATGTAATGCTTTGATTGGTTTTCCCTTCATATTTTTCTTAATCTTTGCATTACATGTTTTTCAATGCTCTTCGTGTATATACTTTGTTTTTGAACAAAAGGGTTTTTATTGAACAAGTGCATTGAATAAAAAGGGCTTCACGTTCATTCACTCCAATTTAATTTTATATGGATTATCAGCTTTACTCCATAATCATAATCTTGAAGATATTTCATTATAGGAGTTTTTGATAGTTATATACATCAAATTTTAGTAATCATGTGTGATCTTTAGATGCTTAACCTATCTCGGTTGTGTGAGTTCATTGTGATAAATATGAGACAACCGATTGACTAAAATTTGGGATTTAATTCTTTCACGTAAGAGATTGCATTCTTACAAGGGTAAATAAATGAATTGTAAAAGATGTGGAAAGAGTTACATCCGAAAGGAGTGTGAAAACTACCACCACATGTTGGAAAGAGCTGCCACCCCGGTCGTCCGGTTTGTGTGTGAAGCTACCACATGTTATGGATGCTTGGAAAATATTTTATGAGAATTTCTAGTTGAAGCATTCGAAGATTTAAATTCAAAGTTCTTATTTTGAACAATCTCCCAGTTGGTATAAGGTGGGATAATTAAAAAGATGCTCAAAGAGCCACCCTTAGATATTTTAGTGCTTATCTCAAATTTGAAAGGGTAGAATTCAAAATTGATGTCATTTGGAAATCTCCGTAAGTCATCTTTGTAAATCCGTTACATCTTGATAGAGTTTGGATCTCAAGATTATTTTTGATGACTTGTGTTTGATGAATATAACATGAAAAACTGTTTATAATGTTTTACCTTTGTTTTTCATGATTTAGGAGTAAATCTTTTTAATTTTGTGAAATTAATTGGATTGAATGGCATCTGTGTGAATTCGTTGTTTAAAGCACTTAAATTAATTTCTTGATAGAATACAAATTGGTATTTGAAAAGTTTTTAAAATTTGAATTTGTTTCAAGAATTTTTGTGTTTTTTGCCTCCGAGTACCGGTACGAAATCTGTGTTTTTGTTATATACCGGAACTGAGCTTTTATCTCTCTTTCTCTATGAACTAATGCTGTTAGTGATTTTCTTTTGTCTAGTATGGTCACTGTTTGACAATTTGTGACAAAAAGGGGGAGAACATAGATGCTCAAGACATGGGGAGAACATGGAGAACATGTTAGAGATGCTCAAGATAGGGGAAATAATGATCGTATCACAAAGGGGGAGAACATAGATGCTCAAGATAGGGGGAGATAAAGAAAAGATTGAAAGAGCCGAAAAACAATAGAATCAAAAGGACGAATCAAATGTAGGATTTTAATTTCTAACGACTAACGTTTGATTTTGTTTGGAGTTTTGTTTTGCAGGAATTACATCACTTTAAGACTCCAAGTCCTAAGTCATAGAGTATGTTCTAGGACTGTTTGGTTCAAATGTAATTTTGTATTTATTGGATCTTTCACGCAAAGAAAATCAATGTTTTGGTGATAAAATTGAATTTCGACTTTTTGGTTTAAAATGAGTGACTTGAGCGCTTTTATGTATTTTTGGGTTTTGTCACGAAATTGCCAAAGGGGGAGATTGTTACGGCTTTTTGGTGTTGGCATATTTCGTGAGTCAAGTCAGTGAGTTGAGTCGGAGTCTTAAAGGGATCAAATTGTCAATCAGCAATCGAAGACTTAGAGAAGATTCAACAAGAGCTCAAGTTGACACTCAGTGTTTTGAGTCTTGAAGATTGAAGGTGAAGAATTGTGGATCAATTACATCAATCTTAGAGAAAATGGATTCGGATTGATCAGGTACGTTTAACTAAATAATTTTGGTGATCCGAATACTTGTTATAGTGTAGAAACACTTGGATGAATTTGTAATTGCATAAAAATCAAAAACTGGACATTTTACTTGTTCAGAGTCCGGACCGGGCATTACAGTCCGGACCCCGAACAGAGGTTGGTTCATGAGCAATTCCAGTCCGGACCGTGGAATTTCAGTCCGGACCCCGAACGTGAAATTTGAAGGAATTGCATGAACAGTCCGGACAGTGGAATTTCAGTCCGGACCCCGAATGTCCTCTTTTCTGGAAAAAGTCTGTTTCGCTGAGACAGTCCGGACCGCCAAATTCCAATCCGGACCGTCGTCCTGAAAAATTCCAGATATGGTTAGTTTTTGATGCTTATCTCTTTCCAAAGGTTTCTAAACTATAAATAGACACTTAGGGTTTCTCAAGAGGTACCGATTAATTAAGAAAACACTCGTGAGCAACCCTAGAGGCTAGGTTTTTACCGTTTTTCTTTTTAGCCTCTTTTAGGTCAATTCGACGGTTCTTCCAAGATCTGTTTTTTGTCGAATTGATCTAAACTTTGCTTAGAATTTCTTTCTACGGTTCTTCAATGATAATCTAAGCAAAGGATCACCAACAAAGCCTATATTCTGTATCGGCTAAGTTTGCGTCGTGGATTCGACGTAGCATCGTGGATTCGATGTGTTGAAGGCGTTTCGTGGATTCGAAACGTGTGCTCGTGGATTCGAGTGGCGTTCGTGGATTAGAACATGTGCAGTGGACGTGCAATCGGTGGAGCGCAAGATCCGAAGAAGTTGAAGGAGGGGTTTGAGTCCGTGGAGTCGGTAATCACCTTGTTATTCTTCTTTTCTTAGTGGATTGTTATTGCGTGTTGGTCCCGTGGTTTTTCTCCTGGATTGGAGTTTCCACGTAAATCTCGGTGTGCTGTTTTTTATTTCCGCATTGGTTTTTATTTTTTGCACTGAGATTTATTTTTAAAATATTACACCTATTCACCCCCCTCTAGGTGTTTGATAGTACCTATTTAGATCCTTGTGGATCCTAAAAACCAACAACAACTGAAAATAAAGGTACAATATCCATCTCTCAAAAATGATCATCAAATAATATCCTTGATACAAAATCCAAGAACCCAAACGGGGAGATAAACTAAAATCATAATGCACCAGTGTACAGGCTCTCAGTACAAGTCATATCCTCACTACAACAATCTCTCAAAAGCAAAAATAAAACTAATCTATTGACTGTACTACAAATCTCCAAAGACAGGTAGAGATCTAGCTCATGACTCCCTCGCCTCGAACAGCAACAGCAGAATCAGCAACACCCGCAATGACTCTTCAAAACAAATGAGAGGAAAGAAAAAGGAGGGGGAGAACCCCCAATGGGTGTGAGAACTACATCAACACGTAGTTCTCAGTGGGTACCGCCACCAAGTCCGACGGTCTGCTCACTATGTCTACTAGAGGCATAAGATAACAATGCAGTAAAAACTGAACAAGAAAAGCTGGAGATACTCTATAGCTATCATGCCTCTATCTAAATGCTCAATGGGTGGTACAGATGAAAAGATATACAACTACTCGCACCCAAGGTGCCCAATCGACCCAATCGAACTGACTGCCACATAGGGTCCAGTCAAGCCTGCGCCCACCAACTGCCACACATCCACAAGAGAACGGGACTTACGTAGGGCGTCCCACACGGACTAACTCACCCCTCGCGCAAAACTGCCTCAACATGCCCATCATCGCATCCACTGCGGAAAAACTGCCTCAACAGACCAAACATTGCATCCACTACGAAAAACTGTCTCAACAGGCCAAACAGGCCAAACATCACATCCACTGCAAAAAAACTGCCTCAACAGGCCAACCATCGCATCCACTGCGGCATCTCAGTGGGCGCGACCCCAACTGAGGAAAACGGCGCGGCATAGAGTATCGAACATTGGCACATGCAGGCTATAGTCAAAATCCACGCTCACTCTCAGAACAGAAGGACTCATGATCCCCAAATATTTTGCACGACGGTCGGAGTCCTCTCAACGACTCAGCGAAATAGCTCTCACGAATCTTGAGACACTAACGAACTCAACCAACTCGTGGCACAAAACACACTGGCTGGAGATACTCCACAGTCGGGACCACCGTCGACCCAAATGGCTCCCAAAACGAAACACCCAACTCATCACGCTAAACACACAAGCTGGAGATATTCCACAGCCGGGATCGACCCACAACTTAGGGCTAACAAAACTGTTCGGACGACACTCAATGACCCGGGACCATTGTCTACCCAAATGGCTCCCAACAGCACTAGCACAGGTCTAATCTCAGCTACCAGACTCCACTCAGCCCCCAGGCATGAGTGCAACAAAGTTCCACAATAACCCGACCACTCGGCCCACTACCCGGGTGAGGAAAAACTAAGTCCAGAAAATATGCAAGGAGTGGGATGTCTAAAGCATAAAAGAATCTAGCCCAAGTGAAGGTTCTCTACTAGTCTGGTTAAACATGCATCATATGACGGGGTGCTAGGTCAAGTTCCAATAATAGCATTTAAATAAACTGAATCATAAGTAGGGAACATTAACAGATATGATCACCAAAATCAGTCAAAATAAGCCTCATCTCCCTCAACATGCTCTCAACTAGCATAGGTGAAAACAATCATTTAATATATAAAAGATCTCGAAGGTACCCCACATGTACAATAAGCCAGGTAAGCCTCGATTCACATGAACTATATCATTTAATAGGCTTGCATCTCAATGCTATATGTGGTACATTAAATTATGCATGCTCTCAATCTCATAGGGGAACTCTACACCTATGTAAGCTCTTAATTACCATAACATGGATGTCAATATCGTGCAAGCTCTCATTTAATATAACATGAATATTTTATCTTGTAAGTTTCCAATAGGCATATCATGAATATCATATCTTGCAAATTCTCAAACAAAATACCATTACCAAGCTTACATCTCAATCATATATCGGTACACTAACATGCATGCATTCTATCAGATAGAATTAGAGAACCGTCCACCAGTTCTAGAGACGAAGCAACCCACCTGAATCGCTTTCCGCAGGCAAAGCTGAAGTCGATGAAGTGGGCAGTCACTCACTGACAAAATCTACCGAAACTGCACCCTCGGCACTCAGTCGCACAAGCCTCTGCTCCAACCAACATCACAACCACAACACACTGATCAATACCCCCCACACACCAAACAGCGTTTGCTATTTTTACAATCCAGCGAAGAGAAAGGGATTTTCACCTGCGTGCAACCCTCCGAAAAATCCAAAAAAATTACTGTTGCGATCCTCGCGACGAGTAGATCCAAATCGAGTATTTATACTCCTTATTCCGACACCTGTAGGCCAAGATACAAATAGAACATCACGGTAAGCCAAACTATCCACGATCGCAAATCTGCAGAAAATCAGTCCCAAAGAAGCTTAAATATCACCTTCAAAGAGTCCTCCAAAAATTCCAATAAAAATACGGGTTCGTTCATCTCGAAGCGTAGATGTCGATCGAGTCCTCATACGTCTCGTTTCGATGCCCGTAGGTCGATAAATCCCAACAATACTCCATTTCTGTCCAATACCTCACAGCGGTACAAGGGGTCAAAAGATACCTCGGGAACCATGCCAAAAACCCAAAACGAAGCGAAGTCATCAACATGGAAATCGAAGAGGTACCTCTCGTGAACGTGCTACCGCAAAAATCAGCTCAAAACTCCATCGGGGTAGTCCAGGGGGACTCGCGGACTGAAAAGCGACGGAAGAAGCCAAAATCGAAGGAGCGTCGAAGTGCGCCGCATCGCAGAAAATGTCGATGCCGCGGCCTCCAAAAATACCCAAGATCCATCAAAAGGTGGAGGAGAAGATATAGAAGAGCTCTGCTGAAGAAGGGGCTCCCAGAAATCCAAAAATCCCGCACAAATGGCCCCCAATGCCTATTTATAGGCTGAAATTCCAAAAAAAAGCCCACATTTCGGGCCCAAGATTCGGGCGCCCGAAAGTTTTCGGGCGCCTACAGTGGTCCAATCGCAGCTGTCCATCCAGTGCCCGGATCGTCCTCGTTGCCCCACATCGCCCCGTAAACAGCAAACAGCAATCCGGGCCCTCCGCACTGCGCCACGTGGCCCGCGCCCCCCCCCGTACGTGTGGTTGGCGCCAGCCAACCACGCGCCGACACGTGGCGCGCCCACGCGCGGCCCACCTGCCTGCGGTACGGCCACCTGCTCGCGCCACTCCGCGCACGACCCGCACAGTGGCCGGCCCAATCCGCAGCTGCTACGCGTCCAACGCCTCCGCTTACTCCGCCCGGTGCACGCCCTACCGTGGACCGCGCCATCCTGCAGCGCTGCGTGGACCGCGCCGTGTGAGCCGGCCACTCCCGTTTCGCCACGCGTCCCTGCGCCGGTCCATGCACCCGGCCGTGCGACTTCGTGGACCGCGCGCTCTACGCCGGCCAATCCGGTTTCGCCACGTGGCACCCGGCGGTCTACGGCTCCTCCCGTGCACCCGAAAACACTGAAAACTTCCGGGTGTCCGTTCTCGGGCGTCCGGACTCAGGAAAAATACATTCAAATAGCTAATTTTCATCGTTTTCCCACGCTGAATCCAAAAACTGCCTCGTTTTGCCAAATTCCACTTCTAAAATTTGTCGAAGGCTTCTGGTTAGGCAAACTTGCTCCCGTTTTCCATACTGAGTCCAATTCTTGGGTCCAATATGCGCACAAACACCTCCGACACACAACACGGGCCTCCAGAAGCTGCTGATCCAATAGTAATCCTCTTGCGGGGATTCGGATCCTCTCAGACACTTTGTCGATCGATGAAGACGCGACAGAGATCGGCATGGTCTATGTTCTACCGACGTCCTTCGGGGCAACGGCGTCTCAAGAAGACATCGATTAGCAGACCTCGGACGACGAGGGTCTGCCTGTAGCCGAGCTCCATCTAACGGAGCGCAAGGCGGGGGCCGAAGTGGTGGTGTTCGAGAAGCCATCGGCCTTCTAGACCAAATTCATAAGGTCATTATATATACAGTCCTTGATTGAGGGGCGGCCAGTCGGCCGAGTAATGGTAGATGGTGGGGCCATGGTAAACGTTATGCCCACCGCTTTCTCGAAAAGGATCGGCAAGAGAAAAGAGGAGCTCAAGCCAACTGACACAACAATGACCGACTTCACCAGCGGCGGTAAGGCAGCAAGAAAAGTCCTAACGACCGAAATCACGGTCGGTTCCAAAACCTTAAGGACTGCCTATTTTGTTGTGGATGCGACAAGCCACTACGACATGCTGCTAGGGCGAGACTATATTCACGCTAATGGGTGCATTCCCTCCATACTCCACGAGAAGCTTTTCCAGTGAATAGGTGACCGAGTGGAGGAGGTAATGGCCGAAGGGAGGCCACAGCTTGTAGACGTGAGCATAGAGTCAATCGGCCATGTGAATTAGGCCGTTGAAGACCTGGACCGGATATTCTTCGTCAGGGTGACTGAAGATGGGGTGCAAGTGAAGCTTCTCGATGAAACCAGCCGAATAACGACAGGTGACGAACCCCCAGCTTGGATCGAGTGGCACATAGGAGTCTAGTGAGTGAGGCCACATCAAGGTCTCTGGGAAACGAGCCGGCACGAGAAACTGACAAATTCAGTCATTATAACACAGGCCGAAGAAGTCAGTAGGCGAGGGAACATCAACACAAGGAGTCAACGAAATAAACTCAACTATGGCGATATGGACCAAGGACTCGGCCAAACAAGGCCAAAGAAGAAGTTAAAGAAAACTGTGCATTCGATGAATGCGCGCCAGGTCCTTTGGCTCAACTTCGACAATCACCCGACGACACGTCAGGAGATTGCCGAGGGGGCGTTGTTGAGACCAAAATTTTTTGTCACCTGAGGAGGTGACACGTGGCGTATACTATCAGTTTAGGGCCTTAGACGATAGGGGAATAAATTAGTAGAGGGGGACCTGTGTCTTGACCAAGACCGATCTCAGTCACGCAAAAGTGTGACAGTGACACATGACGGCTAAAAGCATTAGCCGATAAGAGAGGTAGCCGACATGAGGTATCGTCTCGTCCAGGGTTGGTCTCGGCTGAAGGCGGGATATCTGACCGCCTCAGTTGAGCGACGAAGAAGGCGAAGTCAGAGTCAATTCTCGGCATCTTGAGCCAAAGAAGGAAAGGTGTTGAAAGAAAAGAATGCTAGATTGGGGCACAAATCTCGTAACTGACTCCGGAATGGCAAGCGGGGCCCAACATTGGGAAACACCGAAGATCACGCTTCAGCATGTCGAGAAAGGAATGAACTTGGATGGAAAAATGGCTACTATCCTTTTTGAGGAAGTTTGATTCAAAATGAAGTAGTTGAGGATTTTCCGATAACTCTCCCCAACTCACGTCGATTACTCAAATCGGCGATCATACTCGTGGTTTGGGAGTGTATAAATATCCGAACCATCGAAGAAAAGCGGGCCCTTCAACCTCGGAAGCTAGATGCCACCCCTGTTTTTCATATCTTTCATATATGCATTTACTACTTTCTTAGGAGTAGAGTTTATTGTAATTGGCTACCAGTTTTCTTTGTAATCTTTCTTCAATCAATACAAGTTTCAATCGGCTCCTTAGCTGTGTCAAACCTCTGTCTCTACATATCGGTTGGGCTACTTTAGGCCGAACTCTCTCTCTTTATCTCCACATCCCGATTCGGCTAATTTAAGCCGGACGGCCGTGAGAGTTGAACTGAGAAGAACCCGGCCGAGCGGATCCCTCCTCGGCCTGATCGCTTGATCCATTGGCACGCGGCGCATCACATATAGAAGGTCAACTCTCCAGCGGGGTCGATGGCGGTCGACGGTTTCCGACCCCAACAGGATGATAGTGGTCCCCCTAGGGTTTAGTGGGTTGTTGGTAAATTAGTATAAACCCTAGGGAACCACTATAATCCTAACTACACATTCTTTCATCCAAGGGCCGAAAACTTACCATTACGAAGGGATCTATACTCATAAAAATATAGTAGTCGAACTCACTCTCTCTCTCTCTCTATATATATATATATATATATATATATATATATATATATATATATATATATATAGTAGAGCTTATATGCTTTTAAAAGTACAAGCCAAATTATGCTTGTGAATTTTTTACCATTGGATTTACACTGAGATTTGTGCAATTGTAAAGTCAACTAAAGAGAGTGAAAGAGAAAGTACAATTGCACAAATCTCAATGCAAATCCAATGGTAAAAAATTCACAAGCATGATTGGGCTTGTACTTTTAAAAGCATATAAGCTCTCTCTCTCTCTCTCTCTCTCTCTCTCTCTCTCTATATATATATATATATATATATATATATATATATATATATATATATATATATATAGAGTGGAGCTTATATGTTTTTAAAAGTATAAGCCAATTTAGGCTTGTGAATTTTTTACCATTGAATTTGCATTGGGATTTGTGCTATTGTAAAGTCAACTAAATAGAGAGAAAGAAAAAGTAAAACATTAAAACATAAAAATCTCAATACAAATCAAATGATTAAAAATTTACAAGCATAAATAAACTTGTGCTTTTAAAAGCATATAAACTCTACTATATATATATATATATATATATATATATATAATTTTTTTAAAAAAATATATAGTATTTGGGAGATGGGGAGTGTCATCAAATGATTAAAATAGCATACTATATCGATTTTTAGTCATTTTTGTAAAATAATATAAATCATTTCGTAGATGTAATATGTTATCTTATCAAATTGTTAAGATTCTTTAAGAAATAAAAATCAAATTTTTAACTTTCAATCACGAAGAAATTTTTTTTGCGAGAAAAGTTATTTCTAGATAATTTAATCTTACATCTAAACGGTGCTGTTTGCTATTCATGACCTCAAATTTTTTGGTCTACTTAGTAGTCCGAATAAATTATTTAGTAAAATATTGTTTATTGTGATCATTTTTATTTTTATTTTAGATTTTTTATGATTTTAAGCTAAAAGTTAAACTTTAGGCATTTGCAACATTTAGGTTGTCATATTATTTATTAAGATAGTCCACACTACCTACCGAATGATTTTTGCCAATTTAAGTCTATTCTACCTACCAAATGACTTTTCTTATTTCGAGAAAATAAAATTAAAATACTACGGCTATCCTTGCAGATATCTAAACATTCTTTTTAGTCTAGTTTGGATGTCAGAATAAGTAATCATCAGATAATTTATGCGTATGGAGATTTTTTTTGTGTGATTGAAAGGAAGGAGCTTGATTTTTTCTCCCTAAATGCAACCATGATGTAATTAAACGGATAGTAGATATTCCATCTAAAAAATTTGATTATCATTTTCATCTAACAAATATTACAAGCTTCTTAATTAAGTACTTCAAAAAATATCTTGAATAAAATATTCATACATTCAGGACTTTTATCTACCAGTTATTGTATACTCCTTCAGAAATGCGATGGACCATACTATATGTTGATGCATCCATTCAGTCTCAGAAGGTATTGTAAGACTAACCTTGAACCTGTACTGTTTGAAACCTAGTAGTAGGTGTAAACCTCCTATTCTTACCAACTAATGATAATTGATATGAAAGAAACTTGGAAAGAAAATCTTCTAGATGTTCCCTGCAATTCTTGTTCACATCAGACCAACATTTTATCTGGCTACAGTAGGAAGTAGGGCTATATATTTCCTTGGCTAATTATTTTCATATACTTTCTGGATGCATATACTAATGTTTGGATACTGCAGTGTTCTTTAACAGGAGTTGTTTAATATTAAGAACTTACTAATTGAAATTTCACATTTTTATGAAACAAATTGAAAGAATGCAATTATTGGTGAACGTACTATTGATGAAGATGTTTGAATTTGAGATTTATTAGGACTTATTGAATATAAATATTAAAAATATAATTCTTGGAAAGATTAAGTTTTCAAAAAAAGAGCATGCTTTACGTTCTTTAATATGGTATTAGAATCAGAGGTCATAAGTGTTACGGTGATGGGCCTCTAAATATTTTCTATATACTTGTTATGGTATATAGAAATCTCCACAAAAAATAGAATGGAAAAGAGAAGAGAGAAAATAATAAAGAATCTGGTACGTTTTGGTGGAAGCAAACTAAACTTGTGTTTATTGAAAAAATAACTTCATGCCCACACGTCTTTCTTTGGCCTCACTAATTAATTAATGCGACACCGGCTTCATTAACAATCATAATAGCCCGACCTATCTATTTATAGATTATTATACAAAATCCTATTCCAATTAGATATCCTATCTAATTAGATTTATCTTTATCAAAATTTAACCAACCAAAAAACTTAGATAATCTAATTCTAACTAATTAGCATTATCTCTAACACTCCCCCATAATGCTAATGTTCTTCACACCGATCTTCTCTCGACAAAATATGAATTTTTCAAATGGTAGCGGCTTTGTAAAAATATCGGCCATCTGTTCTTCGGTAGAGCAGTGTATCAACTCGACTTGACCGTTAGCGATCTGTTCGCGAATAAAATGATGTCGCAGTTCGATGTGTTTGGTTCGGCTGTGATGAACTGGATTTTTCGCCATTGCAATAGTCGATTGATTGTCGCAATAAATTACAGTTGGATCTTTTTGCTCGTACTTCAAATCTGTTAAGATTCGCCGCATCCAGATTGCCTGACATGTAGCAGTCGTAACCGCTATGTATTCGGCTTCTGAAGATGATAGAGCCGTCGACTGCTATTTTTTGGAAGACCAACATATTGCTCCTGCACCAAAATTGAAGACGAACCCGCTCGTGCTTCGTCGATCATCTACCGAACCTGCCCAATCACTATCAGAACAACCAAAAAAATAAAAATCGTTAGCGTTAGTATACCACAGTCCGTGGTCTCTTGTTCCTTTCAAGTATCTCAATATCCTTTTCGCCGCTCCCCAATGAATTTTACTTGGGCTTTGCATAAATGTCGATAACAAAGATGTCGCATATATAATATCCGGTCTACTGTTACCAATATAGAGTAAACTCCCAATCAGACTTCTGTACAAACTCGAGTCAATTTTTTCTTCTCCATCATCCAATGATAGCTTCATATTCGTACCCATTGGATTTTGCACAGGATTGCAATTTTTCATATTAAACTTCTCAAGTAAATCATCAAGATATTTTTTCTGACAGATAAAAATTCCATTATCTTCTTGTTTTACCTCTAAACCCAAAAAATAACTCATGGGGCCAAGATCAGTCATCTCAAATTCAATCATCATATTTTTCTTAAAATCATTGATCAAATCTGTACTGTTTCCAGTGTAAATCAAGTCATCAACATAAAGGCAAACAATCAAAATCTCCATACCTCGAGATTTGATATAAAGTGTGGGTTCACTTTCACTTCTAGAAAATTCGTTTTGTATAAAGTGCAAATCGATCCGACTATACCAGGCTTTTGGTGCCTGTTTTAATCCATATAACGCCTTTCGTAGTCTGTAGACTTTATCTTCTTGTCCTTTAATTTTGTAGCCCTACGGCTGCTCAACAAAAACTTCTTCATCCAAAAATCCATTAAGAAAAGCTGATTTAACATCAAATTGAAAAATTTTCCATTTATTTTGTGCAGACAAAGCCAAAACAGTTCGGATAGTATCAAATCTAGCTACGGGTGCAAAGGTTTCATTAAAATCAATACCTGCTTGCTGTAAGTAACCTTTTGCAACTAAACGTGCTTTTAATTTCTGGATCGATCCATCTGGTTTATATTTTGTCTTGTATATCCATTTCAGCCCGATAACTTCTTTTTCTGTGGATGGTTCAACAAGCTCCCATGTATTATTTTTCTCTAGCGCTGCAATTTCTTCATTCATAGCTTTACACCAATCATCAGATTTTGACGCTTCCTCGAAAGTTTGTGGTTCTCCACATTGTGTGTACATGCACTGCTCATATATTTCACTAAGCAATTTTACCTTTCTCGGTGTTGTCTCAGGCGAAGTTCCTGGAGAAATTCGTGGTGAAGCATGTGGTGTTGTTTCAGTACTTATAGTATTTTCACCATTGTTCTTATTCTCAATAGTAGTTTCATCTCCTAACATCGGAAGTGGATTATCCTTTACTTTTGCACTCCAATCCCAACCTTTTTGTTCATCAAATATAGCATCACGACTTATAATTAAGGAGTTAGTAACAGGATTATAAAATCGATAGGCTTTACTTCTTTCGCTATAGCCCACAAAAATACACTTGCTACTATTATTATCCAATTTTTGCCTATTTTGTGATGGAATATGAACAAAAGAAACCGATCCAAAAATTTTTAAATGTTTTACCTTCGGTTTCCAACCTGTCCATGCTTCATAAGGTGTAATATTATCCAGCGCCAAAGTTGGGCTTCTATTAAAAATGTATGCTGCAGTAGATACCGCTTCTGCCCAGAATTTATTTGGAAGTCCTTTCGCTTTCAACATACTTTTTGCCATCTCTACCAAACTTCGATTTTTGCGCTCAGCAACGCCATTCTGTTGAGGCGTGTAACTGGTTGTCAACTGCCTGCGGATACCATTTGATTCACAAAAATTTTCAAATTTATTAGAAATAAATTCTCCCCCTCGATCTGTACGGAGAGTTCTAATATAATAACCGGATTCGTTTTCGACCAAGTTTTTAAATTTTCGAAAAACATCAAAGGCTTCGGATTTATTTTTAATAAAATAAATCCAAGTCATCCGACTGTAATCATCCACGAAAACCACAAAATAATAATTGCTGCTGAGCGACGGTGTCTGCATCGGCCCACAAACATCAGCATGTATCAATTCTAGTGGTTCTTTGGCTCTCCAATTGCTGTTTCTTGGAAAAGAGTCTCTGTGATGCTTTCCTAACACACAACTTTCACATACAGAACCATTATTATGCACCAAAGGCAAACCATCAACCATATTCTTTTTATGTAATAAATCAAGCCCCTTAAAACTCAAGTGACTATATCTATAGTGCCATAACCAATCATCATCTAGCACTACTTTCATTGCAACATGAACAGGAAAAACTTTATTTTCTGTCATCGGAACTTCAAAAAATAAATCCCTTTTATATTTATCTTTATAAATAGTGCACTTAGAATCTTCAAAAATAAGCAAATAACCTTCTTTCAAAAATTGGCCCACACTAAAAAGATTGGAATTCAAACCAGGAACATATAATACATTATTTATTTTTTGAATTCCTGAAATATTTGCCTCAATTGTACCTCTTCCATGCACGTCCTGAACATAGCCATCACCCATCGTCACTCGGCCTTTAACAGATTTATCCAAATTAATAAAGTTCTCTTCTTTTCCTGTCATGTGACTGCTACAACCACTATCGACATACCAAATACTGTTAGCAGCTTTTTCTGATGAATGACATGTAAAAAGTACATTATCGTTTTCCTTATTTCCTTGAGCAAAATTAGCGTTTTGCTGTTTCAATCGACAAAATCGCTCGATATGGCCAAATTTCTTACAATAATAGCATTGAATATTTTTATAATTATGGGGCTGATCATTACCTCTGTAGGTTCTCTGATTTTGATTGCTTGATCCTTCACCGTTTCTGTTATTGTATCCACCCGATCTACCACCGCGACCTCTACCACGGCCACGACCACGACCACGACCACGACCACGACCACGACCTCTACCATGGTCACCAGATGCTGAAGCTTGGTGATTAGAAGTATCTGCTTTATCTTTTTCATTGCCTTTCGATTCGCTTTGAAAAGCATGCTCAGAAAAATTTTCTGTTCTATCTTTTCGTTCCTCATGAGCTAAGAGAGAACCAAGAAGTTCGCTACAAGACAATTTAGATAAATCTTTTGCTTCTTCTATAGCAGAAACTACATCACCGAATTTTTTCGTCAAACTTCTTAAAATTTTTTCTACTACTGTTTGATCAGAAATTTCTTCGCCATAGGTACGCATCAAGATAACTAATTCCATAACTCTAGAATAAAAGGTATGAATATTTTCTTTTTCTTCCATAAATGAAGTCTCAAATTTTCTTTTTAAAGTTTGAATTTTTATTCTGAGTACCTTTTCGTTACCTTGATATTCTTTTTGTAATATATCCCATGCTTCTTTCGATCGGGTAGCGCCGGCAATGTGGAAAAATATTGAGTCGTCAATAGATTGTTGAATAAAGAAAAGCGCCTTCGCATCTTTTTTCAGATTCTCTCCAGTTGCTTCCTTACATCCTTTTTCAACAAAATCCCATAGATCTTGGGATCGCAGCAACGTCCGCATCTTCACGCACCAAAAATCATAATTGTCTCCTTTGAATATTGGGAATCCTTGTGCAACTCCATTGGCACTGTTAAATGCCATCGGTATCTTCTTCTCTTGAAAACAAGGCTCTGATACCACTTCTTACGGTGATGGGCCTCTAAATATTTTCTATATACTTGTTATGGTATATAGAAATCTCCACAAAAAATAGAATGGAAAAGAGAAGAGAGAAAATAATAAAGAATCTGGTACGTTTTAGTGGAAGCAAACTAAACTTGTCTTTATTGAAAAAATAACTTCATGCCCACACGTCTTTCTTTGGCCTCACTAATTAATTAATGCGACACCGGCTTCATTAACAATCATAATAGCCCGACCTATCTATTTATAGATTATTATACAAAATCCTATTCCAATTAGATATCCTATCTAATTAGATTTATCTTTATCAAAATTTAACCAACCAAAAAACTTAGATAATCTAATTCTAACTAATTAGCATTATCTCTAACAATAAGTTCAAAATTAGGTATTAAAAAAGAGTTTTGAATGCAAACATTAAAAATACTATTCTCTCGAGAAAATAACACTTCCTTGTATATCTTGCTTACAACAATATGGAAAAGAGACCTAATAATACAAATTCTATCAGCAATTATACTTTTATTTTTAGTTGCAAATTTGGATATTGAGTGAGAACTCCTTGATATTAAATCGGTTTCCTGTACGGTGATTTTGTCATGCCCCAGGATAAAAATACGGATTTATTTATTTATTTATTATTTTTTTAAAATCAGAGTTTAAAGTAATTGCAGCGTTTTTTTCAGGATGTGAGCAGATACGTCACGTGCATAGAGTTTCTCAGTCCAAACGGACAGAGTCTTTTTTATGCACGCACGACTAGGCATGTATAACATACAATTACTAGATTATATAACTAAAATACGTTCAAACAACAAGTATGACTTACTAATATATGATCAGGTAATTATATACCTCCAAACACCTGCCGACTCGACATCCCGCCATATCTCTGCATACAACAATCAATCCCTTCATATCTCCGCAATCAAAAGGCAAAACCCGTCATATCTCCATTTTTGAAACTCATTTTGAAAACACGATCAAAAACCAAAAATTAAAGCATAAATAAGAAACCAAATTCATACATTATTAAAATCATTCAATCAAACATATCCAGGAATGCATAATAGAGAGTAAAACAGTAGCACAGTAAGTAGTAACAAAATGATCATCATGACGAGTCTCATGAGCTAGGGGAAAATAAGCAGATCCAGCTACTAAATAAAACCGATAATAGGGATGACTCTAGCAGATAACCCTCACAATAACGTCCTGAACCTCACCATTCGAAGTACCTGAAAAAGGTGTCAACAAGGAAGTGTGATGTCACGCCCCAAATTACAGCGGAAATTCTTTCGAGAACGACAACAGCCCTGCCGTATGTACAAAAAATTTCTGCATATATGAAGCGGTTCCAAACCGGAACCTGTCTCTACAAGAGCCAAACAACAACAACCACAATAATAGTCCTAAGAGTTTACAACTAGAAGTAATGATCCTAAGAGGCTACAACAAAACAGTGAGAACAAATATCAGAGTATGAAATACTAAATCAGCAACATCACTGTACAACTATAGTAAATCTAGATGCATCATAGGTACTAATATAAATATGATACATCAGTAACCAAAAGCTGCTCGAGCAGCAATAAGTACAGTGACAAGACAAAATAAGTTGTTAGGGAGTTCTCTAACTCTGGTACTCTGGTAGGAGACGAATCTATCCTGTGGTCTCCTTACCTTGCTCAGCAGCAGTCAATGAAGACTCTAAAAAGGAGCAACAAAAGAGGGTATGAGAACTAAATAAACAATAGTCTCCAATGGGTAACAACCGTCAACCATGATGACTTTCCCACTAGGTCAACTAGCTAGAGGCAAAAATAAAAGAAAATTATAAAAACTGAAAGGAAGTACAGTAAAGTAAACTGCTGTAAATCTACCACTATAATGTCTCTACTAAACTACTAACATCTACAGGTCATGCCCATGCAACTCATGCATCACTAAAATATCCAAAACTGAGATACTAACAAAATCCAATCGTAGGGACCGACTAAAGTCCAGTCCAACCTGCGGCGCCACTTGCCCGACTATCAGAATTCATGGCTCAGTCGCACGCGCGAATAAGTGTAAATGGCCAGACTCCGGAGCAGCACTAAAGGGGAGTGACCCCATTGAGGAAGTACACCTTACTAGGAATCATGAAGACTCAGTCAGGCTATAGTCCAGTACGACATCCAGTTGCAAGTAACACAGTCCACTGATAACACAGGACTCAGCTCGGTATCACACTACCGATCGACCCTCGGCAATAACCAAAGGATACAACTACAGTGCCCACAGTCCCGACAGTAGCTTCAACTCACTATCGACTTAACAGTACCAAATCAAGCATTGCTACCATATTGTAGTATACTACGAATATCATTGTGAGGAACATAAGACATGTATGACGAAGTAGTCAATACCACTTAAGTCAACAAACCTCTCCACTATAAGAAATATACATATGGGACCTAATTAATTAATTGTTATATCTTGATGGAAACATCTCATTAAATCAACATGTACTGTTACAGATTTAATTAATTAGGCTATATATGTACTAGTGAAAGCAGATCTTAGAATATATGAGCTAAAGATATCCAAATAATTAACCCCCTTAAACAATACCAAGTGAACATGGATACTAGTGATTGTCAAGAGTTAATTAATTAGTGGTTCTATATTAGCATGCATTAGAATTCTCAAAGCTATCATGTAATCAGGTAATAGTATAAAATACCCTTAGAAAACTTGCAACAACATGCTATTTTAATGTCAAGAAGCCAACTACGGATCATGTAGTGAGCTTACTCTTGATTATATAAGCTATAGTACCATGAGGCTATAAAAACAAAGTGACAAGTTTAAAGTAGTGTCCCGATTTTTTTGTGTGACTTGACTGGATGGTTGGGGGTGAGAAAATATCTATTATTAGTGTATCGAGCACGTTGTGCGTCAAACGGACGCCAAAAATGGACTCAGCGCGCGAAAACATTAAAAATTGGCTATTTCTGGACATTCTGGGCAAATGGGCCTAACGGGCCGAATTTTTCGGTGAGCCGGTCCATGGCCCACTTAGCATGCACTAGGACCAGCGGACGGGGCGGCAGGGACACGTGGCGGACTCCCATGGTCGGGCGGCGGCGCGGGAGTCGAGGCGCCAATCGCGCCGGTCGTGGCGCACCGTGGACCGCCCCAGGACGCGTGGCATGCGCTCATTGGCCGGCGCATGGACCCGGCGGCCCGGCGCTGACCGCGCTCTGTGCGCCCCGTCGTGAACCCCGCGTGGACACGTGTCGCACCCGGGTGAATCCGGGCGCGCACAATGTGTTACAGCTTTTTATGTTGGCATATTTCGTGATTTGAGTCGGAGTCTTAAAGTGATCAAATTGTCAAATCAGCATTCGAAGACTCAGAGAAGATTCAACATGAGCTCAAGTTGACACTCAGGTATGATTAAAGTAATCATGGTGATTTAAATATATTTGCAATCTTTGGAATCATGATATTATTGAAACCCGGTTTAGTAGAGGTTTTGGGAACATGAATTTTAACTCATAATTTATTTTAAGTTTGGATTCCGGTACATGGTTTGTTTTGTTAAACTTATCTTTGAAAAATTCAGTATTTTACATTGAGTACCGGAACCCCACTTTGAGTTCCTCAAAACCCGACACAAGATTTTCTGGAAATTGCATTGAGTACCGGAACCTGACTTTGAGTACCGGTACGCAATAGAAAATTTTGTCTATTGCGTCATTGAGTACCGAAACTAGCCATTTAGTACCGGTACGCAATGTTAAGTCGTGATAAGAATGCTAAACCGACTTTGATTGATTTCCAAAGGTTATAAATAGATACTTAGGGTTTCTCAAGAGGTACCGACCAATTCATAAACACTTGAGAGCAACCATAGAGGCTAGGTTTTTATCGTTCATCTTTTTAGCCTCTCTTAGATCAATTCGACGGTTCTTTGAAGATATGGTTTTTGTCGAATTGATCTAATCTTTGCTTAGAGATTTCTTCCATGGTTCTCTAATGATATTCTAAGCAAAGGATCACCATCGAAGCCTATACTTTCGTAACGGCTGAGTTTGCATCAAAGAGTTGACGTGGCATCGTGGATTCGATGTGTTGAAGGCGTTTCGTGGATTCGAAACGTGTTGCTCGTGGATTCGAGTGGCGTTCGTGGATTCGGACGTGTGCATTGGACCTGCAGTCGGTGAGCACAAGATCCGGAGAAGTTGAAGGTAGGGTTGGAGTCCGTGGAGTCTGTAATCACCTTGTTATCTTTCAAATTCTTAGTGGATTGTTATTGCGTGTTGGTCCCGTGGTTTTTACTCCGTGATGGAGTTTTTCACATAAATCTCGGTGTGCTGTTTTTATTTTCCGCATTTATTTTAAATTGCACTGAGATTGGTATTTTAGATATTGCACCTATTCACCCCCCCTGTAGGTGTTTGATAGAACCTATTTAGATCCTTGGGGATCCTTAAACCTACAATTGGTATCAGAGCGGGTTTTAGGTTTTTCTATCATGTCGGGTGAAGGTGGTAATATTAATAGACCTCCTCTTTTCATTGGGACCAATTATGCCTATTGAAAAGTCCGGATGAGAACTTTTCTCATCACAATTGATGAGCGGGTATAGCAAATTGTGGAATTCGGTTAGATGCATCCAATTGAGGAAGTAGGAAATACTACTACCCCAAAAACTCAAAAGCTCCAGATTCTTACAAGTCAATTTGACTCCATTCATATGGATGAGCATGAATTTTTTACTGATTATTATACCAGACTTCAAGATATAATCAATACATGTGCTAATTTAGGAGAAAAGATGTCACGTCCCGGGGTCGAAACTGCGACCCGGGTTCGCCAACAGATCCGCCACCTATGCCAAACCCGCATAGGCGAAGCGTCCTACCTGCAAAAAGAGCTACAGCTAAACAGATATCAGAGCTAAAAGATAAAACTGCTATAGAAATAAAATCAACCACTGTACCACTGAAGATAAAACAACAAGGTCCATCTCCCAAAAAGATAATCATACAATAACCTCGAGTACAAAACTCATAGCTCAACAGGGAGATATCTCAATACAATATCAGTGTACAAGCTCTCAATACATCATATCCTCACTACAACAGTCTCTCAAAAGAGGAAATAAAAACCAATCTACCGACTATACTGAAGATCTCCTCAAAAGGGGGGGGGTACCGCTACTCTCCAAAGATGGGTCTGGATCTAGCTCGCTACTCCCTCACCACGAACAGCAACCACAGAACGGCAACACCCGCCAAGACTCTGCAAAACAAAGGAGAGAAAGGACAAAAAAGGGGGAAAACCCCCAACGGGCGTGAGAACTACGCAAAAAGGGAGTTCTCAGTGGGTATCGCCACTAGGCCCGACGATCTGCCCACCAAGACTACTAGAGGCAAAAGATAACTAATGCAGTAAAACAGAAAGGAGAAGCTGGAAACACTCTACAGCTACCATGCCTCTATCAAAATGCTCAAATGGGGAAAACTCTGATAAAGATATGCAACACTCGCACACGAGGTACTCAATCGACCAAATCGAGCTGACTGCCACATGGGGTCCAGTCAAACCTGCGCCCACCTACAACCACCTCCCGCTGACGGGCAGGAATTACGTAGGGCGTCCAAATGGACTAACTCGCTATCGAGTAGTGGCTCATGCAGGCCATAGTCAAAATCCATGCCCTCTCTCTCAGAACGGATAGACTCCAGATGAACAACCTCTCGCACAATGGTCAACGAACTCACAACGACCACGGGACCACCGTCAATCCCCAAACGGTTCCCGACAACACTAGCACTGGTCTACACATAGCCGCTAGACTCCACTCAGTCCCCCTGACACGAGTGCAACAATAAAGTAAATATTTGTAACAAACCCAATCTGATGTCACCAGTAAACACTGGTACTGCCTGCTCTGCTGTCGAACTCAAGAACCCAGCATGGTGCCCGGCGCTCTGCACCGTGGAAAGCCTACTCCGGAGTGGCACTCGAGGGGAGCGACCCACACGAGTAAAGTATCACTGTAACAAGCATCTCTGTAACCACTGTCTCACGATATAGGAGGACTGGATCACGACTCTGATCAAAGTGGGAAAACTCATCCACTAAAGGAAAACCCGATCCCCAAACTGAAACAACGGTAAACAATAAGTGGAAAACTCCAACCACTAGAGAAGCCTGATACCCAATCTGATGCATAAACAAATCTCCGGTCAACCGCCCAATGTCCGCGGCCGCCGCAATACCCCACGAACCACAACCTATCACAATCCGGCACAACCTGTCCCCGACACCAGGACCCCAGCTACACTATCCCTAACCCCTGCTCGAACCCGAGCAATATGAACCGCGCGACTGACAAAAAAAGGAGAAAAGAAGCAAAGATGGTTTCTCCTAAGTCAAGTACCAATATGAAAGTGTAGCAGTAAAAGTTGGCCTATCTAGATGTCCATACAAGCATGCTTTTATCCTCAAAGCAAAATAAAGAAAAAATAAACCTCATGCCACAATTATTAATGACCATACCTGTCCATAGTCCTCAATCCATAATGGCTCCTCAGAGCAGAACCTGCACGTAACTATATAATCCTATCCCATTGCATAAACCGGCCTCATAAAAGGTTATGTGCTAAAAAGGCAAAATAATTAATCATATATGGTAACCTTGTCTTAGGTAGGCTTCCACTATTCATCAACATGAATATTTGATTTATACCATTGTCATACTATGAGTAATTCACTTGCCATTTCCATAAAATCCTCATTATCAAACTCACCGATCAATCTCAGCTATTGTACCGTACACCTGCATGCAATGCTAACATATAACAATTTAGAGAACCGTCCAACGGTTTCGAGAATAAGGCACCCACCTGAAGTGCTGACTGTCCAAATTCGTACAGCTGATAATACCCAAACATTCCAATCCCTTGATCCAACCAGTTCAGCACACCTGCAACACTCCTGGCACAATACAAGGTCCACTAAATACACTTAGGCTCCCAAATAATGCTCTTATAATCACATACAATATCTGTCCCAAAACTGTTAAATTATCACCTGCAGAAAGTGCCCAGAAAATTCCCAAAAAAATATCACGGCGATCCTCGCGTCGATAGCTTCGCAACGGTAGCTTGCACGCCCAAATCTGAGTTCGGTAAGTCAAGATATAAATTCGGCAAGGGGGTACACACAAACAAAAATCTGTGCTAAAACTGTGCACTGTTCACTGAGAAAACAGTGATTTTCACCTCGAAATAATCCTCTGGAAAATCCAAGAAAAATACGAGCGCGTTCCTTGCGATCCGTAGATGAAAAAGTTGTACAAGCTCGTTTCCGTCTGACGCTCGTGCACAAAGATATAGCCAAAATACCCCGCTGCTGTCAAGGAAATCCACACAGAAAAAGGGGTCACTGTTTGCCTCGGGATCCGTGCCAAAACCTCGAAACGGGGAAGCACGACCAAAACGAAAGATGAAGTCCTACCACTTAGGAGTCTGTCGACGCAAGAATCACAGCAAAGTGATCTCGGGGTAGCCCAGGGAAGCTAAAACACTGTCGCTGCGCCGAAGAAGAACCCAGGAAAGCAACGTCGCGCCGCGCCGAAAAATGGGGAACCTCGGGATTCGAGCCTCCTAAAATCCTAGAACTTGGCAGGAAGATCAAGGGTTAAGAGGTGAACAAATCTCCTTAAGGTGGCTCGGGTAGATGATGCTCGGTTTGAGAGAAAAGAGCCAAAGAAGAAGGCTCGGGCAGGTATTTATAGTGCTGGAGAAACAATTGCAAAAATGCCCATTAAGTCCAGGTTTCGGGCGCCCGAAATTTTTCGGGCGGCTACAGTAATGGGCCCGGCCCATTACTGTTCAAGCCCGAAACGCTGCGGGCCGGCCACGTAGCCCACTACAGTAAACTCCAGAGCCCCGCTGCGCCCGGCGCACCTGCGCCCGCCAGTGGCACCGCGACACGTGGCCCGGCAATCCGTGCACCGCGCACGTCGCGCCGTGGACCGCGCACGTCGCCGCCTGCCCCCGCCCGTACGGCCACCTGCCCCGTGCGTACGGCACCTGCCCCGGTCAACCACTCCACCGCTCGCGTGGACCGGGAGCACAACACCGAGCTAGTCAGCTCACGCCACGTGTCCACCCGGTCTACCGTGCACCCGGGCCCAAATTCCGTGGACCGCGTCCGCTGCGCCGGCCAACCGGAAAGCGCCGCGTGGCCCGCCCCCGGCGCACGACCTCCGAGGTGGACCGCGCTCCTGTCCGCGCACCTGCGCGCCTGCCCGCGGTCTGCCCGCGCCGCGTGCCGCCGCCTGCCGCCTGCCCGAGGCTGCGCCGCCGCCCGCCGGCGCTGCCCGCCGCCGCCGGCCGCCGCCGGCGATCACCGGAACAGTAAAAGTACTGTAGCAACCTCCAAAAACAGCAAGTAAATAGCCCAACTTGACCGTTTTCGCGCGCTGATTCCAAATACGGCGTCCGTTTCGCCAAATTCCAATCCGATAAATCGTCGGAGGCTCCCGGAAAGGTATTTTTAATCCGAATTTTGCGCCGAGTCCAAATTTGATATCCGATTTGCGCGAAAACATCTCTAAACATCCGACGGGGTCCCCCGATTACCCACGTGATCCATTTTAAGCCCCGAGTCCATCCCTTGTGTCCAAATTGGCGCGCGAACACCGCCGACAAGCCGCGTAGGCTTCCAGAAGCTGCTGGTCACACTGCAGAAGCCCTGCAAAGATCCGGGTCACCACATCCTCCCCCACTAAAAGAAAGTTTCGTCCTCGAAACTAAAGCAACTCCCAAGGAGTCTCAGAAACCAGGGGTCAAAACTCAACACCGCCGTCTCCAGCTTCCAAGTCACCTATCACTCCCCGTGATTACTCCACAGCAACAACATCAGCAACAACCAGAACGGCATAGCCCGTTTGCGCACTTCCCTCACCTCACGAGCCGGAATTCGCAACGGGCATCCCTCGTACTCCAAACTTTCATAGACCTCAAAAGGAACGAGTCAATCACGGGCGAGGGGTCCAAAACATAACACTCCTGAGCTGAGACGCAGAAAAACCTTAAAAACTCCAACAAAAGACGGGGGGAAAGGAACAAATAGCCCGAGCAACACGCTCGAACAACACTCCAAAGAGCCAACTCAACCCAAGCGACCCGAAACACATCCACACAAACACCTGCACAGAAAAAGGGGCCCTAACAAGCAGGGGTTCACACTCAGTCACCCTCAAAACTCAACCACCCAAGTGGATTACTCAGCCGCAGCCTTCATCAAAAGGGATCCTCTGGGACACAACTCAAACCCTGCACGCCAGAATGGCCCCACACAGCGCCAGCAATAGAATCGTAAGACTAAACCCCAAAAGCTCTTCTGCTCCAGGTATCCGCCACCTCAGTGGCTCCGTCGAGGTGATACTGGATGCTCAACAAAATTCAATGGTAGCTCTACAGCCACTACGGGAGGTATCACTATAACTCGCAAATCCATCTCCCACCACTGACAAGGTTAGAATCGGCGCTGGTACCAATCTCATCACCCGCTCATCAAGCTCTGCTGGCACTATCCAGTCCACAAGCTCCTCACCCCAACAATACCCGTCGATCTCGGCCAGTCTTAAATAGCATCCATTTTGGCCGGATTTCCACCGCCGCCCCTACGGCTAGAATAAGTAATCCAGGAAGATATGCTCTTGAAGCTAAAACTTGTACCACAACGACTTGGCATAAGGCTCCTTCCTTACAGACCTTGACACACCATCTACAAAGCTGCACAAGCTCTAAATCACTCAGGGAGGGGGGGTAAAACCAAAATATCCCTAGAGGATGCCGCTAACAAACCGTTCAAGGCCAACTGAAACACAGAATTCCTCAATCTAGAGGCAACAGGGCATTAGGCACTCTATTGGCTTCACTGTACTCGTAATGTCCCTACTGTGTCCTGAACACCATCAAGACAAAGCCCTCAGCTGAAATTCCATATTGGTGCAGGCATCATACAATAACTGCCGGAACATAGCTCCATCAATAATGCCTGGACCTGCCTGGGCTCCAATCCCAAAGGGCTCTCACCGTCGTGCATCAACGACGTGGCACTAGGTCAAACAGACCCTCGATCCAACAGATCCCTGTACCGGTGCGATCAACTCTCCCAGCTCTTACAGGTAATGTCCCAGCGGTGTTATTGAGGTTGGCGCAGTCTCCAGAACCACGTCAACCGCAATCTCAAACTCCCTAACAGGCGGCATAATCATCGACTCGAGTGGACTCACACCCGGGATTTCGCGGTGATAGTAATATCCTTTGGTCCCGGTGCCGCCAATAGCTCCTCTCACACTGTCACTATAACCCGTGTGCTCGAACAGTCTCCATACAACAAGCCTCCTTTGTCTGCCCCGCAAAAGTCACAATCATCACTCTCTCCACACCGAACCATCAAGTGGTGCTGTGCCAACCAATCCCAAGCACTGGGTCAAAACATCGAACTGCCACCCATATCAATAAGTTCGCCTGTATAACTCATGGTCTCAACTACACTGGACCTAATCCACATGCCTCCTTCATAAGCACAACACCGATGGTAACCTGTACTTCTAGTGCGCGTGGTAACAACTCTGCCTCTAGTCCATGCCGGAATGCAAAGTGCACTAACTCCGACTGTTGTGATGAAATCACTCCTGCAACAACCCGATCCACTGCCGTGGCGCCCTCCAACCAGGCGGCACAACTCATCCACAAGATGAAAGCGGTTGTCGCTCAGTCAGCCAGAAAGCATACGAACCAAACACAAAAGGAGCACAACCTTTGTCTCCGCTCACACTGCGGTGACGGATACGGTCTTCCGTAGATAGCCAAACCACGCTACCACTGCGCTACTCTGATAGATGCTGATACTGCCATCGGGGTCCACCCGATCTCCAACATCTCAGAAATCCATTAATGCAGCCGCCAAGACAAAACACCTATAATCTCCCGCAATTCTTATACAATTATCCTTACTAAGCTCACCCCTCAATCACATATATTATACCCCAATTATGCATGCTATTAATTACAAAGGGTAGTATTCCCTTGGGTGAGCTTTACCATAACCATCCACCAGGATATCCACCATCAGGTACGCTAAACGAAAAGGTCGCTGCCGGCCGATCTGTCCCCCTTTACCTAGCGCCAAGCGCCACCATCCAAAGGAACTGCAGTGCCCAGCTCCAAACACAATGCCTACTCCGTCGAGGTATCCACAATCCAAAATCCGAACAGGAGGGACCGAATAAACTGAAAAGTATCCTGGCGCAATCCACTCCCAGTGTCACCTATCCTATGTGCCTCGTCCCTCGGAACTTGGAGCGCCAGTTCAACAGCTGCATGAACTCTCTAACACAGGGAGGCTCTTAATTGATCACTCCATCACCCCCAACCACGACTCTGCCTCCAAGGCTCCAAGCTCAATCTTACGAGTCGGGGTGGTTCATCTGCCAAATCTGGCTCACAAAATCAAACATGCCCCACAGCTTCTCTGCTGTCAACTATCCACCCTGCCTCGGTGCCTTGGCACCAAACATTAGCACGGAGGGGGCTACTCACTCCATTGGCGCCACAGAAATCCCTGCTGCTGAGGATACTGCAATCGGGTGGTCTCAGAAGGAAGCACTGTCGAGCTGCCCGCCGCTCTGACAACTGTGTCACAAAACCAAATGCTCGCTCACTCTGCCGCTGATAAGCCTCAGACAATTCTGTCATCTGGGTCCGGAACTCTCTGACCTCAATCCGGGTATCCGGCCCAAAACCAACCGCTCAAGCTCAACTGCCAAGACAGGATGCACAAGGGTCCCAAACCCAGCGTCGGGGAGACACCGCTCGCCACGACGAAACCACAAATCAGCACACAACAACGCTCGACCCAATCTGGCGAAAGTCTAGAGCATGTTAGCCATTCCACAGCGTTATGTTGTCTGCAGCCAACATAACTACTTAGGAGAATAAACATGCCAATCACCCCTCCCGTTCCTTGGGAGAGGAGCAAGACTCAATCAGGACTCTCGCTACAAGTCACGACTCTCACGAAGTCATCCTAGGGTCCAACCACAAGCCTAGGGTTTCTAAGTCCACCATGACCTATCCCTAAGCTCTGATACCAACTTAATCTGTCACGCCTCGGGGTCGAAACTGCGACCCGGGTTCGCCAACAGATCCGCCACCTATGCCAAACCCGCATAGGCGAAGCGTCCTACCTGCAAAAAGAGCTACAGCTAAACAGATATCAGAGCTAAAAGATAAAACTGCTATAGAAATAAAATCAACCACTGTACCACTGAAGATAAAACAACAAGGTCCATCTCCCAAAAAGATAATCATACAATAACCTCGAGTACAAAACTCATAGCTCAACAGGGAGATATCTCAATACAATATCAGTGTACAAGCTCTCAATACATCATATCCTCACTACAACAGTCTCTCAAAAGAGGAAATAAAAACCAATCTACCGACTATACTGAAGATCTCCTCAAAAGGGGGGGGGTACCGCTACTCTCCAAAGATGGGTCTGGATCTAGCTCGCTACTCCCTCACCACGAACAGCAACCACAAAACGGCAACACCCGCCAAGACTCTGCAAAACAAAGGAGAGAAAGGACAAAAAAGGGGGAAAACCCCCAACGGGCGTGAGAACTACGCAAAAAGGGAGTTCTCAGTGGGTATCGCCACTAGGCCCGACGATCTGCCCACCAAGACTACTAGAGGCAAAAGATAACTAATGCAGTAAAACAGAAAGGAGAAGCTGGAAACACTCTACAGCTACCATGCCTCTATCAAAATGCTCAAATGGGGAAAACTCTGATAAAGATATGCAACACTCGCACACGAGGTACTCAATCGACCCAATCGAGCTGACTGCCACATGGGGTCCAGTCAAACCTGCGCCCACCTACAACCACCTCCCGCTGACGGGCAGGAATTACGTAGGGCGTCCAAACGGACTAACTCGCTATCGAGTAGTGGCTCATGCAGGCCATAGTCAAAATCCATGCCCTCTCTCTCAGAACGGATAGACTCCAGATGAACAACCTCTCGCACAATGGTCAACGAACTCACAACGACCACGGGACCACCGTCAATCCCCAAACGGTTCCCGACAACACTAGCACTGGTCTACACATAGCCGCTAGACTCCACTCAGTCCCCCTGACACGAGTGCAACAATAAAGTAAATATTTGTAACAAACCCAATCTGATGTGACCAGTAAACACTGGTACTGCCTGCTCTGCTGTCGAACTCAAGAACCCAGCATGGTGCCCGGCGCTCTGCACCGTGGAAAGCCTACTCCGGAGTGGCACTCGAGGGGAGCGACCCACACGAGTAAAGTATCACTGTAATAAGCATCTCTGTAACCACTGTCTCACGATATAGCAGGACTGGATCACGACTCTGATCAAAGTGGGAAAACTCATCCACTAAAGGGAAACCCGATCCCCAAACTGAAACAACGGTAAACAATAAGTGGAAAACTCCAACCACTAGAGAAGCCTGATACCCAATCTGATGCATAAACAAATCTCCGGTCAACCGCCCAATGTCCGCGGCCGCCGCAATACCCCACGAACCACAACCTATCACAATCCGGCACAACCTGTCCCCGACACCAGGACCCCAGCTACACTATCCCTAACCCCTGCTCGAACCCGAGCAATATGAACCGCGCGACTGACAAAAAAAGGAGAAAAGAAGCAAAGATGGTTTCTCCTAAGTCAAGTACCAATATGAAAGTGTAGCAGTAAAAGTTGGCCTATCTAGATGTCCATACAAGCATGCTTTTATCCTCAAAGCAAAATAAAGAAAAAATAAACCTCATGCCACAATTATTAATGACCATACCTGTCCATAGTCCTCAATCCATAATGGCTCCTCAGAGCAGAACCTGCACGTAACTATATAATCCTATCCCATTGCATAAACCGGCCTCATAAAAGGTTATGTGCTAAAAAGGCAAAATAATTAATCATATATGGTAACCTTGTCTTAGGTAGGCTTCCACTATTCATCAACATGAATATTTGATTTATACCATTGTCATACTATGAGTAATTCACTTGCCATTTCCATAAAATCCTCATTATCAAACTCACCGATCAATCTCAGCTATTGTACCGTACACCTGCATGCAATGCTAACATATAACAATTTAGAGAACCGTCCAACGGTTTCGAGAATAAGGTGTTGGGTTATAAGTAATTGGATCTAAATAGGGGAAAAAACACCTAGAGGGGGGTGAATAGGTGTAAACAATAAACACTCAAAAATCGTTGCGCTATAAAACCCAATGCGGAAAAATAAATGAACACGCAAGATTTTTACGTGGAAAAACTCCAAACCGGAGTAAAAAACCACGGGACCGATAACACGGCGAAATCCACTAGAATTGAAACACGTACAAGGTGATATAACGTACTCACAGACGACTCAACCTCTTACCATACGCTCCTAGTAGATCTTCTCCGCTCGCTCCACGACGCTTCTCGAATCCACGATCCGCGCCCAACGCTGAATCCACAGCGTCCAACGTCGAGTCCACGACGTCCGACCGAATCCACGGTCTTCACCCAATACTACGCTTCGAATCCACGAACGTAGTTGCACCTTGAATCCACAAGGCCACGCGAGTCCACGCGCCGATTTAGGGTAAATCGTTGTTTGTTTGGGTGGTGATGATCCGCCGAATACTTAGATTAGAAATAGATCGGAAATACCATCTAAGTATTCATTGATTTGATTCTACTCAAAATGTGAGTATGGAAAACCTAGAATCAAATCAATCAATATAGATGAAGAAACATAGAATAAATCTATTGATTTCCTTTCTTCTCTATATGTGGATTTTTCGTTTAAGATGATATTTGATTATGACGGCTCTATATGGATGCCCTAGAAAAATAATCTTAGGGTCTATTTATAGGTTAGAAACCATTGGAAGAATATACGGATCAAAAACAAACCTTTTCTGGAAAATTTACGGACGGCGATCCGGATTGGATTTGCGATCCGGATCGCAGAACAAAAAAGACGATTTCCAGAAATCCATGGGTTCGGGATCCGGATCACAAAGTCCGATCCGGATCGTTCATACAGTTCACCAAACATTCATGTTCGGGATCCGGATCGTGATGGTCTAGGATCCGGATTGAAATTGCCAATGAACAAACACCCTTCGGGATCCGGATTGCCGAGCACGATCCGGATCCTGAACATGTCCCATGTCCAGTTTTTGATGTTTATGCAATAAAACCTCTTCCAGGTGTTTCTACACTATAAGAAGTATTCGGATCACCAAAATCTTTAGTTAAACATACCTGATCCTTTTGAATTCTTCTTTCTTGAGATTGAGGTATATGATCCAAAGTTCTTTCATCTTCAATCTTCAAGACTTAATACTTTCACGAAATACGCCAACTCAAATTCCGTAACAATCTCCCCCTTTGGCGGTTTCGTGACAAAACACAAATCCACAAAAGAAAATTCAAAAAGATATTTTTGTTGCTATCACCATACAACAAAAATTTACAATGGAGATCCAAAAATTAAAAACATGAGATAAACTCCTAAAACAGACTCTAGACTTAGACATCTGTAATCTCTGCACAAAGAAAGCATTCTTGACAAACAAACGCGTTAGATACCTCAAGAATTGAAACATACAAAACCAAGTACAGAGATAGAGTTTATTCTCATCATGACATTTGAAGAATTCAGATATGTAAGAGAATCATAGTTAAAAACCAACATATCTTCTAAGCATTCAAAACCAAATGTCAAAATGTTAGTCCAACATCAACTTGTTAGTCATATTACATGCCCAAATAGTTAGTCGAATAGTTAGTATAGAGGCATGCAACCAATCAACAAGAGAAAAACCAAAGTTGAGTTGAAGTCATACTTACCTTGATATTCACAAAGTTCACATCATTCATTGTTCAAAGTTCGCTCTAACTCTCTCCCCCTTTTTGTCACAAAACAAAGCCAAAACGTAGCAAAACTACAAATGTAAGGAGAGTTAAAAGTTGTATTAATATGAAAAACCTAAGAACTGAACTAAGAAATTAAAACAAAAAAACTAAAACCTAATAATCCTGCACAAACAGAAAAAAAAGAAAGATAAATCAGTCAAAAAGTGATCATTCATCAGAATCCGAGGCTTCAGAGCTTGTGCAACCCATTTTATAGAACATCTTCTTTACCCGCTTGTCATTGAATTGACCCTTTTGGTTATGGTAATATGAGCTGCTGTGACGATTTCAAGCTCATTCGAAATTCTTTGTTGCTCCCTCAAAATTTGTTCTTGCTTAACAGATAGTCGCTGTTGTTCCTTGAAAATCGATGTTAGTGATGCTTCATCATCTGTGCCAGGTGCTTGTCGAGATGGTGATGCAGCAGTGCTTGTACCGGGCTTCGTTCCAGATGCAGGAGCTGGAGTGACATGTGGCAACTTATGAAGGGATTTGACAATGGTAGACTCATCTATCATGCTCAGACATTGATGATAAGTTGTTGAAGTAATGTCAACCTGAAATTTCTTTAAAATCCTCATTATAATCAATGGAAATGGAATTCTCTCAGTGGGATGAGGATGCTCAACATATCGCGCCATTCTATTCCAGATAATGTACGGAATGTTTATATTCAATGCCTTTGCCTCTGATGGATGTCCTATGAGATACAAAAACAACAACCGATCCCATCTCACAACCTTCGTCTGCATGTTTGGAAGTATATTGTAACATGTGATGAAGTTTAAGAAGCGATATTCAAGACGAAGTTCTTTAGATCGAACAGATTTTTCGGTTGATTGTGTTCCCTCGAGACAAATTCCCTCTATAACTTTTCGCCATAACGTGTTTGTCAAATTTACCCCCTTCAAGTAGTGAACTCCTGTCTTGCTGGCTTCCATTCCCAAAACCTCGCCAATCAATTGTGGAGTAATCTTAAACCTTGTGCCTTGGATATTCGTGTAGAACTCCATAGGACCGTTCTCAAACTCTCGAAGATGCCGTGCATTAGTATAGAAGGTCCTCACATGATGTAAACAGTAGCCAAGGGTTTCTGGGAAACGACATACTTGAATAAGGTTTGCTTGTTCAATTAAAACACCAAATTCAGGGGAGTGACCTAGTAGAGCCTCAATGTTAACGTGCCTTTCGCCAATGCATTCGCGATGTGCAAAAGCTCTAAGACGATCAGTGTTAATAAATACTTCTTCAACACGTGGCGGAGAGTCAGGAGCTATTGGTGTGTCAACATTAGTGTCTTGTCTTAGTCCAAACGTCGAGCAAGTCGTTTCCGTTTCACAGAGATAGTTGGTGCAGACATAGGAGCTTTCCCTGTGTCCAAGGGTGCCTTTCCTTTTGAACTACCAGATGTCTTTTGTTCAGGCAAAGAATCATCATCATCATCTGTCAATGCAGCCCAATCTACCTCATTACAATCCACTTCTGTGTCACTGACCTCAACAAACTCACCCTTTTGTTGTGTTTTCTTAGCTCGCTTTAATTTGTTCGTGGCTCGAGTATGTACCATAGCAACCAGGAGAATAATGATCCAAGAGAATGCCATTGAACAGGGTGCTTTGAGTTTAAAAGGTTTCCTGTGAAAACAACAACTCAAGAACACATGAAAAATTGTCAATTTTGAAAAATTTGAAACATTGTACCTAGACAATCATAATCATGTAGAGAAGCTAAGAATCAAATTAGTTTTGCAAAAAGAATTTTAAAAATAGATCAATCGCATGATTTTCAAAAATTCCTCTTTTATGCCCTAAAACCAAATTTTTAGAAATCGAAGCCTAAAAACTCGTTAATCAGGTAAAAACCCAGCATAAAAGCAAAACTAATCGACCCAGAGTCCTTATTTCAAAAGAAATTTGATCAAAAACCATTCACAAACGAAAAAGATCCATGATTTCTACTCACGTTTGATGAAAAAATATAAAAACTGTGAAAAACCGAGATTTGATCAACAAAACTTACTTGTAATTGAAGAACTTTGAGTTTGGAAGCTCCAAGATGCAAGAAATCTAGAGAGAGAAACTCTAGAAGCTTGAGAACAAAAGATTAGGGTAAAAGAAATCAAATCCCTTTTGTTCTTTATAAACCCTAGCCGTGATCCGGATCGGATCGAGAATGTGATCCGGATCGGCTACCCGCAGGAAGAATCCTGCGTTCGGGATCCGGATCACTTACTCCGATCCGGATCGGCTTCAACTTTTTCTCCAGAAAATTTTGGAAAAATTCCATAAAATCCAGAAAAAGTATGTAAGCACTTTAGCATATCAACTTTAAACAAAAATCATCGTTTCATACAACAAGAAATAGATTATGCAAAATCTATCAAAAATACTCAAAAATGAAACGAAAATTTACGAAAATTAAAACACTTAAAGTTGAACAACTTCAATCACATCTATCCTGATCTTATGTGTAATGCCTTTATCAAATCATCAATTTTGGTAAAGAAAATGAAATACCAAGATCAATAGATGTTTGAAATCCCAGATAAGTTAGATAATATATCTAGACAATCTGTTGAAGGAGTGGCTCTTTGAGCATCTTTTATCAAAAATCCCACCTTATACCAACCATGAAATACGACTGAGTCAAGTATTTCAATATGCATTTCATCAATATTTTTAAAACAAAAATTTGCTTTGCATTCATGGAGTATCTTTTTCTTTCTTTCATTTTCTCCATGTGGTGGTAGTTTTCACACTCCTCATTGGGATGTAACTCTTTCCACATCTTTTGAGCATATTTACACTTCTTTGACTCCCCCTCAATTGGCTATCAATTATTTAATATATAAGGTATTCAACCAAAAATTGATCTCGCATTCATACTCGACTAAGCAATCAAATATGATAATGACTATACCAAGAGATCATTGAGAGAGAAATTGACTTTGATCACTTAAAAGATGGTTTAATGAACGTAAATGATCATTGCAACATTGAAATATTATGATATCAAAAGCATAATAAATTTCTAAATGCACAAAAGGATGCAATTAAAGTCAATTATGGTTTATGCTCAATTAATGTACTATGTATAAAAACATAGATAGAGAACAAAACAAAAACAAAAACAAAACCTAACCTAAGCAAAGGTTTCAAAAGAGGTTATTTCAAGGAAAGCATGCCAATTGCTTTACGCAAGTGAATAAAACGTTTTTGATCCAAAGGTTTTGTTAAGATATCAGCTAATTGATCCTCAGTTGAAATGTATGACAGTTGAAGAATATTTGATTCAACTAGCTCTCTAAGAAAATGATATCTAAGTTCAATATGTTTTGTTCTAGAGTGCAACACAGGGTTTTTTGAAATGTTAATAGCACTAGTGTTGTCACATAAAATGGTTACCGAAGTTGCTGAAATCCGGAAATCGCTCAACACGCTTTTCATCCAAATCAATTGGGTTGAACAACTTCCTGCAGAAATGTACTCCGCTTCGGCAGTCGAGAGTGCTATGCAATTCTGCTTTTTACTGTGCCATGCAACAAGGCAATGGCCAAGATAGAAGCATGCACCACTCGTGCTTTTCCGGTCATCCACTGATCCAGCCCAATCGGCATCTGAGTATCCAACAATATCCAAACTTGTTCCCATAGGATACCAAATTCCGAAACTGATTGTACCTTTGATATATCGGATGATCCGCTTCACCGCTTTCAGGTGAACCTCCTTCGGTGCTGATTGATATCTCGCGCAAATCCCAACACTGAAGGATATATCCGGGCGACTAGCCGTGAGATATAGTAGACTTCCAATCATACTGCGATACAGTTTCTCGTCTACATTCTCACTATGTGATTCACTTCCAAGTCCCTTATGGCTAGTTCCCATTGGAGTTGGAAAATCCTTAGAATTTTCTAGATCAAATTTTTGACCAACTCCATTGCATACTTGGATTGACACAAGTGAATACCTTCATCGTTTTGTTTAACTTGTAATCCAAGAAAATAAGTTAATTCGCCCATCATGGACATCTCAAATTCGCTTTCCATGGTCTCCGCGAATTTGGAAGCATCATTATCTCTTGTTGCACCAAAAACAATGTCATCGACATAGATTTGAGCAACTATGAAATTGTTTTGATAATGCTTCACAAAGAGAGTCCTGTCAGCTCCCCCTCGAGTGTAGCCCTTTTCCAAAAGGTGCTTTGTCAACCTTTCGTACCATGCTCGCGGTGCTTGTTTCAGACCGTAAAGAGCCTTTTTCAGACGAAAAACATGGTTAGGTAGTTTATGATCCACAAAACCTTTCGGTTGAGCCACATAAACTTCCTCATTTAAAAACCCATTTAAAAAGGCGCTCTTAACGTCCATTTGAAATAATTTGATTTTAAAATGACAAGCTATCGCAAATAAGATACGAATGGACTCGAGTCTAGCTACAGGGGCGAAAGTTTCATCAAAGTCTATACCTTCTACTTGAGAGTAGCCTTGAGCAACTAACCTTGCTTTGTTCCTGATGATAGTACCATCTTCATTTTTCTTGTTCTTGAAAATCCATTTGGTTCCTATCACATTGTGTTGCTTCGGAGGCTTCGTTAATTCCCAGACTTTGTTTCGCTCGAATTGATGGAGCTCTTCCTGCATTGCTTTAATCCAGTAGTCATCTTGAAGAGCTTCATCGATGTTCTTTGGTTCGATTTGAGATACGTAGCAAGCAAATCCGCAAACCAATTGTCTCCGTGTTCTGACTCCTTCTTGTGGGTCTCCAATGATGTTCGATTCAGGATGATCCTTGGAGATGCGTAACGTTTGAGGTAGAGGAGTAGACGGAGGTACACGAGATGATTCCTGCACATCAGTTGAACTTGAAGAACCGTTAGGTGCATCAACATCATTATCGAAAGAATTGTTAGAAGAAGATGCATTAGCAGGTGTATCATCATCAAGAGAGATATCGAGGGTAGATTTTTCAGATTCAAAATGAAAAGCTTCATCTACCTTAACATTTATCGATTCTACGATCGTCTTAGATTCTAAGTTAAAAACTCGATATGCTCTGCTGTTTGTAGAATAACCTAAGAAAATCCCTTCGTCACTTCGAGAGTCAAATTTTCCAAGATTTTCGCGATCACGCAAAATAAAACACCGACTCCCAAAGATACGAAAATACTTGATGTTAGGTTTTCTACAAAACCAAAGTTCATATGGTGTATTCAATGTCCCCGGGCGCAAATACACGCGATTAATAACATAAACAGCAGTGTTCACCGCTTCAGCCCAAAAATAAAAAGGTAAGTTCCGGCTATGAAGCATAACACGTGCCATTTCCTGTACGACCCTGTTTTTGCGCTCGACTACACCATTTTGTTGAGGTGTATAAGGTGCAGAGAATTCATGTTTAATGCCGTTAGAAGTGCAAAAATCAATGAATTTGGAATTTATGAATTCCCCACCTCTATCACTTCTAACTCGAGTAATCCTATCATTCTTTTCAGTCATAATACGATGGCAGATTTCGAGAAAAGAATCAAAGGTATCAGCTTTTTCTTTTAAAAATGCTACCCAAGTATATCTAGAAAAATCATCAACCAATAAGAAAATATACCATTTACCTCCCAGAGATGGTTGACGAGTTGGCCCCATTAAGTCCATATGCAAAAGTTCCAAAGGCCGTTTTGTACCTATGTGGTTCAAGTTCTTGTGTGCAGTCCTAGACTGTTTTCCTTTTGGCAACCGCCACACACAATGTTTTGTTCAAAAGAAAGTTTTGGAACCCCCTTGACCACATCTTTGTTCGAAATTCTAGCAAGTTCCTTAAAGTTTATGTGACCTAGCCTTTCATGCCAAAGTGTTTCATTTTTCAAAGATGCTAGGTTACACTTTTCAGAAATCTTATGAGGAACTACATAACAATTGTTTTCTGATCTAACCCCTTTTAAAAAGAAAGCATGGTTCTGTCAGTTACAGTACATTTATCAGATGAAAAATTAACTGAATAACCACTATCACAAAGTTGACTTATGCTTATGAGGTTAGTCTTAAGGCCATGAACAAATAACACATTATTTAGAACCGGGCCATCTGGAATAGCTACCGTTCCCTTTCCAACAATTTTGGAAGACCGACCATCTCCGAAAACAACAAGTCCTCCGGAGTTTTTCTCAAATGTTTGAAAACAGTTTTTGTCACCGGTCATGTGACGGGAACACCCGCTATCCAGATACCAAGACGAACTATCATATGCATGCAAGGAAACATTAGTAACAAGACAAGGGAAAATTTCACCTTTGCGCACCCAAACCTTTTTGGAGTGCGTCGGTAATGATCGTGAAGTTGATCTCCTAGGTGAGAGCGTCTTGCTTGAAGAATTGCTGCTCCTTGATGATGTCGTCTTGCGCGGTGTACTACCAAGGCTCTTTTCCTTCAATTGAATTGCAGTTGATTTTCGAGGAATAGCCTTTTGGTAGTCATTGCAAGAGGTGCTTGAGGTGTGCGTTTGGCTTCCGTCTTGCAATTTCTCCTTATGTGCCCTGAAATGCCACAACGAAAACATACCTTAGATCTTGACGATCCCGAGGAGGATGAAGTAGGATTGTTGTCGTTGCTTGTCGTGAATTCCAATGTCGGAGAAGGAGATACCGACTGAGGCACAAACACTGTCCCACTCGAACTTGGAATGTCTCCAGTTTGAGTGTATCCGAGGCCGAACTTATTTGTTTGACCAAGACCAAGAAGCCTGTCCAACTTACTCCTTCCAGAAGAAAATCTCTTTAAGTCATCCTTCAGTTGGCGAATGGTCTTCGTCATTTCCAATTTTTCCTGTCGAGCCTCGCCGTTGAGCTTCAAGAAGTAATTCGCTTTGTTCACCATATCCATATAATTCTTCTCGAGTTGCTCATTGGACTCTTGAAGGGAAACATTTGTTTTAATCAGATTATCCCTTTCCACTTCAAGATCGGTTGAGAGAGAGGTTACCCTTTTTACTTCTTCTTCGAGATCCTGCAATCTCCCTCTCAACCCCTTGTTTTGCTTAGCCAGTTTCTTTGAATCCCTCAAAAGTTTGTGGTAGGCTAGAGCAAAATCTTCACCTTCCGAATCATCTGATTCATCGTCCGTTGCAATCTTTTCAACAGTGGAGTTGGACAGTGAGTCGGATGTACTTGCCATTAAGCACATGAAGGGTGAAGAGGTGGATGCGTGGAATGCCGTCGCGTTGTCTTCTTCATCACTTGACGATGACTCATTTGACGTTGAGTTGTCATCCCAAGTGACGACTTGCATCGCCTTCTTCTTTGCCGGATTCTTGTTGGGACACTCCGTTGAAATGTGGCCGTAGCCTCGACATTTGAAGCACTGTACTTGTCCCTCTGAACTTTTCTTATCCTTTGAGAAGTTCTCTTGCTTCCTTGACTTGTAAGTTGAAGAACCCTTGCCTTTCTTCGACTTTCCGAAGGATGGAGTTTTGCTTGGATTGCCCCTTCGAAAGTTGCGGCGAAACTTCCTTGTCAAGAGAGCGAGCTGCTTCTCAAAGTCCTCCATAGATAGGTTCTCGTCATCGTCCGAGGAGGATGAATCCGCGTCTTCTTCCTTAGTTGTTTTCAATGCGTAACCTGAAGACTTAGAAGAGGATGCTTTTCCAGAAGAATAGTTAGTAGGAAATGTCATTTCATAAGTTTGTAATGCACCAACTAATTCTTCTACACGCATTTCGTCCGGGTGTTTAATTGTTTCAATGGCTGCGACCTTCGGGCGAAATCGTTCAGGAAGAGTTCTAAGAATTTTTCTTACAACTTTAAATTCTGGAATCTTCTCTCCCAAGTTAGCACATGAGTTTACGATGTCTTGCAATCGTGTGTAATAGTCAGTGAAAGATTCATTCTCTGCCATAGAGATAGAGTCAAACTTGCTCGTAAGCATTTGCAGTTTCTGAATCTTCACAAGGTTAGTTCCCTCATGCGTAACTTGAAGAACATCCCAGATTTCTTTCGCAGTCTCACATGCCGAGACGCGAGAGAACTCTGTTTGTGACAAAGCATTAAATAGAGCATTAATTCCTTTGCCATTGTAAGAAGAAGAATCTATCTCTTCCTTGGTCCATTTCGACCTAGGTTTTAAGGTGCGAACATCAGAGATAATTTCAGTTGGATTAGACCATCCTAATTCAATTGATTGCCACACCCTTTCGTCGATGGAAATTAAAAAGGCTTTCATCCGCACTTTCCAGTACGCATAATTTGTTCCATCAAAGAAAGGGGGTCGATTGATGTTTCCACCTTCAACCATTGTTTACAACCCTATTCCCGCTCTGATACCACTTGTTGGGTTATAAGTAATTGGATCTAAATAGGGGAAAAAACACCTAGAGGGGGGTGAATAGGTGTAAACAATAAACACTCAAAAATCATTGCGCTATAAAACCCAATGCGGAAAAATAAATGAACACGCAAGATTTTTACGTGGAAAAACTCCAAACCGGAGTAAAAAACCACGGGACCGATAACACGGCGAAATCCACTAGAATTAAACACGTACAAGGTGATATAACGTACTCACAGACGACTCAACCTCTTACCATACGCTCCTAGTAGATCTTCCCGCTCGCTCCACGACGCTTCTCGAATCCACGATCCGCGCCCAACGCTGAATCCACAGCGTCCAACGTCGAGTCCACGACGTCCGACCGAATCCACGGTCTTCACCCAATACTACGCTTCGAATCCACGAACGTAGTTGCACCTTGAATCCACAAGGCCACGCGAGTCCACGCGCCGATTTAGGGTAAATCGTTGTTTGTTTGGGTGGTGATGATCCGCCGAATACTTAGATTAGAAATAGATCGGAAATACCATCTAAGTATTCATTGATTTGATTCTACTCAAAATGTGAGTATGGAAAACCTAGAATCAAATCAATCAATATAGATGAAGAAACATAGAATAAATCTATTGATTTCCTTTCTTCTCTATATGTGGATCTAGGGCCGTATAAGATGATATTTGATTATGACGGCTCTATATGGATTACCCTAGAAAAAATAACCTTAGGGTCTATTTATAGGTTAGAAACCATTGGAAGAATATACGGATCAAAAACAAACCTTTTCTGGAAAATTTACGGACGGCGATCCGGATCGAGATTAGTGCGATCCGGATCGCGTAACAAAAAAGACGATTCCAGAAATCCATGGGTTCGGGATCCGGATCACAAAGTCCGATCCGGATCGTTCATACAATTCACCAAACTTTCATGTTCGGGATCCGGATCGTGATGGTCTAGGATCCGGATTGAAATTGCCAATGAACAAACACCCTTCGGGATCCGGATTGCCGAGCACGATCCGGATCCTGAACATGTCCCATGTCCAGTTTTTGATGTATATGCAATAAAACTTTCTTCCAGGTGTTTCTACACTATAAGAAGTATTCGGATCACCAAAATTTAGTTAAACATACCTGATCCTTTTGAATTCTTTGAGATTGAGGTATATGATCCAGTTCTTTCATCTCTTCAATCTTCAAGACTCAATACTTCACCAAATTTCTTGAGACGTTGAGGTATACCTGATCCATAAGTTCTTTCATCTTCAATCTTCAAGACTCAATACTTTCACAAATACGCCAACTCAAATTCCGACATAAGGCACCCAACCAGTGCATGTCCAAATTCGTACAGCTGACCCCAATTCCATCCAACCAGTTCAGCACACCTGCAACACTCCTGGCACAATACAAGGTCCACTAAATACACTTAGGCTCCCAAATAATGCTCTTATAATCACATACAATATCTGTCCCAAAACTGTTAAATTATCACCTACAGAAAGTGCCCAGAAAATTCCCAAAAAAATATCACGGCGATCCTCGCGTCGATAGCTTCGCAACGGTAGCTTGCACGCCCAAATCTGAGTTCGGTAAGTCAAGATATAAATTCGGCAAGGGGGTACACACAAACAAAAATCTGTGCTAAAACTGTGCACTGTTCACTGAGAAAACAGTGATTTTCACCTCGAAATAATCCTCTGAAAAATCCAAGAAAAATACGAGCGCATTTCTTGCGATCCGTAGATGAAAAAGTTGTATAAGCTCGTTTCCGTCTGACGCTCGTGCACAAAGATATAGCCAAAATACCCCGCTGCTGTCAAGGAAATCCACACAGAAAAAGGGGTCACTGTTTGCCTCGGGATCCATGCCAAAACCTCGAAACGGGGAAGCGCGACCAGAATGAAAGATGAAGTCCTACCACTTAGGAGTCTGTCGACGCAAGAATCATAGCAAAGTGATCTCGGGGTAGCCCAGGGAAGCTAAAACACTGTCGCTGCGCCGAAGAAGAACCCAGGAAAGCAACGTCGCGCCGCGCCGAAAAATGGGGAACCTCGGGATTCGAGCCTCCTAAAATCCTAAAACTTGGCAGGAAGATCAAGGGTTAAGAGGTGAACAAATCTCCTTAAGGTGGCTCGGGCAGATGATGCTCGGTTTGAGAGAAAAGAGCCAAAGAAGAAGGCTCGGGCAGGTATTTATAGTGCTGGAGAAACAATTGCAAAAATACCCATTAAGTCCAGGTTTCGGGCGCCCGAAATTTTTCGGGCGGCTACAGTAATGGGTCCGGCCCATTACTGTTCAAGCCCGAAACGCTGCGGGCCGGCCACGTAGCCCACTACAGTAAACTCCAGAGCCCGCTGCGCCCGGCGCACCTGCGCCCGCCAGTGGCAGCGCGACACGTGGCCCGGCAATCCGTGCACCGCGCACGTCGCGCCGTGGACCGCGCACGTCGCCGCCTGCCCCCACCCGTACGGCCACCTGCCCCGTGCGTACGGCACCTGCCCCGGTCAACCACTCCACCGCTCGCGTGGACCGGGAGCACAACACCGAGCCAGTCAGCTCACGCCACGTGTCCACCCGGTCTACCGTGCACCCGGGCCCAAATTCCGTGGACCGCGTCCGCTGCGCCGGCCAACCGGAAAGCGCCACGTGGCCCGCCCCCGGCGCACGACCTCCGCGGTGGACCGCGCTCCTGTCCGCGCACCTGCGCGCCTGCCCGCGGCCTGCCCGCGCCGCGTGCCACCGCCTGCCGCCTGCCCGAGGCTGCGTCGCCGCCGCCGGCGCTGCCCGCCGCCGCCGGCGATCACCGGAACAGTAAAAGTACTGTAGCAACCTCCAAAAACAGCAAGTAAATAGCCCAACTTGACCGTTTTCGCGCGCTGATTCCAAATACGGCGTCCGTTTCGCCAAATTCCAATCCGATAAATCGTCGGAGGCTCCCGGAAAGGTATTTTTAATCCGAATTTTGCGCCGAGTCCAAATTTGATATCCGATTTGCGCGAAAACATCTCTAAACATCCGACGGGGTCCCCCGATTACCCACGTGATCCATTTTAAGCCCCGAGTCCATCCCTTGTGTCCAAATTGGCGCGCGAACACCGCCGACAAGCCGCGTAGGCTTCCAGAAGCTGCTGGTCACACTGCAGAAGCCCTGCAAAGATCCGGGTCACCACAAAAGATCTCAGAATCAAAAGTTGTAAGAAAGATTCTTCGGACTCTTCTGGAATGTTTTAGGGCAAAGGTTACCGCCATTGAAACCGTCAATCATCCGGATGACATGAGAATAGAGGAATTAGTAGGTGCTTTACAAACATATGAAATGACTTTTCCTACTAATCAATTTTCTTCCAAGTCTTCTTCTAAGCGTGCAGAAATTGGATTCAAATCAACAAAGGAAGAAGATAGCGACTCAAACTCCGACGATGAAATTTCTTTTGCTGATTTTGAGGAACAACTCGCGCGGATCACAAAGAAATTTCGTAGGAATTTTGGAAGAATCGAACCGATAGATCTTCATCCTCGAAACCAAAAAGTTCATCTAAAGGATCATCGGGTTCTAAATCCTCTAAACTCAAAAGATTTGCAAAACTTTCTAAAGAAAAAGAAAAAGAAAAAGATGAATTCGAAGGGGAAATCCAATGCTACAGATTCAAAGGCTTCGGCCATATTTCAACGGATTGTCCTTCTAAGAAATCATATAAAAAGAAGGCTTTGCAAGCAAAAACTTGGGACGATTATACTTTCGATGAATCGACCTCAAGTAAAGAGGAAAATGATAATGTTGTTGCTTTTCATACTTCTCTAGTTCCCTCCCCTAATGTTTGCTTGTCATCGTTAATTACTGATTCTACTTCTTTGATCTTGCATGAATCATCTACATCCGACGGAGAGTCGTCAATTGAGGGGGAGTCGGACAAAGAAGAACTCGTTGAGGCCTATCAACAACTTCTTAAGGAATCAAAGAAGATGGCCAAGCACATCAAGAAGTTGAGGAAACAACGACTTGAGGTTGAAGACGAGAACCGTACTTTAAAGATCAAAATTCATGATTTCGAGGAGGAACGAGGACTTGTATTGAACAATAATAAAATCCTCCAAGAAAAGCTAAACCAATCGGAAACGATCGTTATTTCTCATATGGACAAGATTGGTTTTCTTGAAAAACAGTTTGAGGAAATTCATGACGCCAACCAAGTTTTGTCCAAGCAAGTTCATCAACTCAAATCCGACATACAAACTCTTTCAACCGGTTCCAAGAAATTTGACGGTATGTTCGGATTAGGTCAAACGAGCAAAGTTGGTTTGGGATATAAACGGAAACAAACTGTGAAGGCTTCAAGTTCCACAACTAAATTGAAAGGTAAAACATGCTATCAATGTGGAATTGAAGGACACATAATGAAGACGTGCCCGAAAATTAGAAAGAAGAATTCATCGGCATCTTCATCTACGGAGCGGACTCTACGGATTCAAAAGCCACAACAATTCAATGGAGTTCTCTCAATCCACCAAAGGTCCGAGCCACAACACCGGTTATTCAAGAGGACACTTGCAACGTGGGAACCTAAGGTGGATCAACAGTCAAAGCTAACATCCCCGGCCACAATGAATCAAGACAACCCAAAATCCGATGGTTTTGGATTAGGAAAGGTGATATCTTTCTTTGTCTTAAGTTTTAAATAGCTTTTGACTGTATGTAATGTTTTGATCGGTTTTCTCTTCATATATATCGTGATCTTTGCATTACATGATTTCAATGCTTGCCATTTTTATTTATGTTTTATTTTCAAACAAAAGGGTTTTAACGAACGAGTGCATTGAATATCAAAAGGGTTTGCTTTCATTCACTCCTAATTAATTTCATATTAATTATCAACTTTACTCCATAATCATTATCTTTGAGGATATTCTATTATAAGAGTTTTTTATATTTATATTCATCAAATTTTAGTAATCATATGTGATCTTAATGTGCTTAACCTATCTCGGTTGTGTGAATTCATTGTGATAAATATGAGACAACGAATAAACTAAAATTTGGGATTTAATTCTTTCACGTAATAGATTACATTCTTACAAGGGTAATTAAAAGAGTTGAAAAGATGTGGAAAGAGTTACATCCGTAAAGGAGTGTGAAAACTACCACCACATGTTGGAAAGAAATACCACATGTTTTGGATGCATGATAATATTTTTGGTAAAATTTTTAGATGAAGCATTCGGAGATTCATATTCAAATTTCTTATATTTTTGAACAATCTCCTGGTTGGTATAAGGTGGGATAGTTGAAAGATGCTCAAAGAACCACCCTTAAGTATTTTATTGCTTATCTCAAATTTGAAAGGGTATTGATCAAATTGATGTCATTTTGGAAATCTCTGTAAGTCATTTTTTGATAATCCATTACATCTTGATAGAGTTCGGATCTCTAGATTATTTTTGATGACTTGTGTTTGACGTATATAAAATGAAAAACGGTTATAATATTTTATCGTTGTTTTTCATGATTTAGGAGTAAATCTTTTTAATTTTTATAAAATTAATTGGATTGAATGACATCTGTGTGATCTCATAATTTTCAAGCACTTAAATTGATTTTCTTGATGGCACGCAAATCGGTATTTGAAAGATTTCAAAATTTGAATTTGTTTCAAGAATTTTTTTGTTTTTAGATCTGGAGTACCGGTACTCACATTTTGGTACCGGAACCAATTTCCCGAAATTGGTTTTCAATCCGAAACCCGAACTAAAATTTTTCAGATTTTTAATTGGGTACCGGTACGCGTCTTCGAGTACCGGTACGCAATCTGCAGATTTGTTAAATACCGGAACCAAGGTGCATTCTTTCACTTTCTCTTTTGCAAAAACTCCCCCTTTCTCTCTCTAAAAGATTTTCAAGGTGTTTTTCTTCAAGATCTACGAGATTCTTGCTGTGATTTATAAGATCTTTCATCAATCTTGCTTTTTATGTTTCAAAACCCTAGTTTTTAGGTTTTGATGATTTATTTTGAGATTTTTGAGTTGATCTCTATTTCTAATGAAATCTCTTGCATATATCACCTTGTTTTCTTGATTAGAACATAAATGATTGCTTTCTATGTGATTAGATTCATGTTTTCTTGCATATATTGCTTGAATCTAACATTTAAATCATTTCTTTACATCAAGAAATTTGGAAATTTAGGGTTTGCATGTAAATTGCGTTTGAATGTTAGATCTTCAAAGTTTATATGTTTATAATGTTTGTTAAACATTTTTAAGCCTTTTATGATATTCATATTCGATCAAATCATAGTGCATCATGTTCTTCACAGGATAATGGCATTCTCTTTGCTACTTGCACTTGTGGTTTTGATGGCCACCGGGAGTGGACGTGGTCATGGACGTGGAAAGAAGAAAGTTTCTAAACGATCACGTGATGAAGGATCAACAAGCTCAGAATCAGAACCTTCATCGGAATATGAGGAAGAATCGGTAAAAGGAAAGGAAGAGGCACCGATGACTTCAAGGAAAAAGAAAGGTGCAGATTCTCCTCCACGAAGAAGTACCGGTGGATCGGTAATTCGTGAACGCTCTCAAGAAGAACGGCGAACAAAGCTTGGGGAAGGTGAGCAACACATTAGCTCAAAGCGCCGTACAATCTTTGAGAATAGAGCATGCATTGGGGAGCGACATGTCAACTTCTCTGAATTGTATCGAGAAGTTCCGGACTTTGCAAGGCTACTGGAACGGATTCCTATTGAGCCACTTGGTAGAGTTCCTACTATGATGGGTTTCTGTGTGGAGCTACTTAGGGAGTTTTACGTGAGAGCAATTATACTTCACGAGGATCCTGACACCGGGACATTCATTTTTGAAACAACAGTTAGAGGTGTCAAGTTCGATATTACTCATGTTGTAATTGGTGCAAATCTGGGATTGATTGTTGATACAACGGGTTTGCACTATACTCACGGCGACTTTCAGCATGAAACTCATTGGGATATTGTTGTAAATGCAATTTGCAAATCAGGAA
>CM054947.1:8492587-8559100 GCA_029168755.2 Tillandsia fasciculata | reverse complement strand
ATCAAAAACCAAAAATTAAGCATAAATAAGAAACCAAATTCATACATTATTAAAATCATTCAATCAAACATATCCAGGAATGCATAATAGAGAGTAAAACAGTAGCACAGTAAGTAGTAACAAATGATCATCATGACGAGTCTCATGAGCTAGGGGAAAATAAGCAGATCCAGCTACTAAATAACCGATAATAGGGATGACTCTAGCAGATAACCCTCACAATAACGTCCTGAACCTCACCATTCGAAGTACCTGAAAAAGGTGTCAACAAGGAAGTGTGATGTCACGCCCCAAATTACAGCGGAAATTCTTTCGAGAACGACAACAGCCCTGCCGTATGTACAAAAAATTTCTGCATATATGAAGCGGTTCCAAACCGGAACCTGTCTCTACAAGAGCCAACAACAACAACCCACAAATAGTCCTAAGAGTTTACAACTAGAAGTAATGATCCTAAGAGGCTACAACAAAACAGTGAGAACAAATATCAGAGTATGAAATACTAAATCAGCAACATCACTGTACAACTATAGTAAATCTAGATGCATCATAGGTACTAATATAAATATGATACATCAGTAACCAAAAGCTGCTCGAGCAGCAATAAGTACAGTGACAAGACAAAATAAGTTGTTAGGGAGTTCTCTAACTCTGGTACTCTGGTAGGAGACGAATCTATCCTGTGGTCTCCTTACCTTGCTCAGCAGCAGTCAATGAAGACTCTAAAAAGGAGCAACAAAAGAGGGTATGAGAACTAAATAAACAATAGTCTCCAATGGGTAACAACCGTCAACCATGATGACTTTCCCACTAGGTCAACTAGCTAGAGGCAAAAATAAAAGAAAATTATAAAAACTGAAAGGAAGTACAGTAAAGTAAACTGCTGTAAATCTACCACTATAATGTCTCTACTAAACTACTAACATCTACAGGTCATGCCCATGCAACTCATGCATCACTAAAATATCCAAAACTGAGATACTAACAAAATCCAATCGTAGGGACCGACTAAAGTCCAGTCCAACCTGCGGCGCCACTTGCCCGACTATCAGAATTCATGGCTCAGTCGCACGCGCGAATAAGTGTAAATGGCCAGACTCCGGAGCAGCACTAAAGGGGAGTGACCCCATTGAGGAAGTACACCTTACTAGGAATCATGAAGACTCAGTCAGGCTATAGTCCAGTACGACATCCAGTTGCAAGTAACACAGTCCACTGATAACACAGGACTCAGCTCGGTATCACACTACCGATCGACCCTCGGCAATAACCAAAGGATACAACTACAGTGCCCACAGTCCCGACAGTAGCTTCAACTCACTATCGACTTAACAGTACCAAATCAAGCATTGCTACCATATTGTAGTATACTACGAATATCATTGTGAGGAACATAAGACATGTATGACGAAGTAGTCAATACCACTTAAGTCAACAAACCTCTCCACTATAAGAAATATACATATGGGACCTAATTAATTAATTGTTATATCTTGATGGAAACATCTCATTAAATCAACATGTACTGTTACAGATTTAATTAATTAGGCTATATATGTACTAGTGAAAGCAGATCTTAGAATATATGAGCTAAAGATATCCAAATAATTAACCCCCTTAAACAATACCAAGTGAACATGGATACTAGTGATTGTCAAGAGTTAATTAATTAGTGGTTCTATATTAGCATGCATTAGAATTCTCAAAGCTATCATGTAATCAGGTAATAGTATAAAATACCCTTAGAAAACTTGCAACAACATGCTATTTTAATGTCAAGAAGCCAACTACGGATCATGTAGTGAGCTTACTCTTGATTATATAAGCTATAGTACCATGAGGCTATAAAAACAAAGTGACAAGTTTAAAGTAGTGTCCCGATTTTTTTGTGTGACTTGACTGGATGGTTGGGGGTGAGAAAATATCTATTATTAGTGTATCGAGCACGTTGTGCGTCAAACGGACGCCAAAAATGGACTCAGCGCGCGAAAACATTAAAAATTGGCTATTTCTGGACATTCTGGGCAAATGGGCCTAACGGGCCGAATTTTTCGGTGAGCCGGTCCATGGCCCACTTAGCATGCACTAGGACCAGCGGACGGGGCGGCAGGGACACGTGGCGGACTCCCATGGTCGGGCGGCGGCGCGGGAGTCGAGGCGCCAATCGCGCCGGTCGTGGCGCACCGTGGACCGCCCCAGACGCGTGGCATGCGCTCATTGGCCGGCGCATGGACCCGGCGGCCCGGCGCTGACCGCGCTCTGTGCGCCCCGTCGTGAACCCCGCGTGGACACGTGTCGCACCCGGGTGAATCCGGGCGCGCACAATGTGTTACAGCTTTTTATGTTGGCATATTTCGTGATTTGAGTCGGAGTCTTAAAGTGATCAAATTGTCAAATCAGCATTCGAAGACTCAGAGAAGATTCAACATGAGCTCAAGTTGACACTTAGGTATGATTGAAGTAATCATGGTGATTTAAATATATTTGCAATCTTTGGAATCATGATATTATTGAAACCCGGTTTAGTAGAGGTTTTGGGAACATGAATTTTAACTCATAATTTATTTTAAGTTTGGATTCCGGTACATGGTTTGTTTTGTTAAACTTATCTTTGAAAAATTCAGTATTTTACATTGAGTACCGGAACCCCACTTTGAGTTCCTCAAAACCCGACACAAGATTTTCTGGAAATTGCATTGAGTACCGGAACCTGACTTTGAGTACCGGTACGCAATAGAAAATTTTGTCTATTGCGTCATTGAGTACCGAAACTAGCCATTTAGTACCGGTACGCAATGTTAAGTCGTGATAAGAATGCTAAACCGACTTTGATTGATTTCCAAAGGTTATAAATAGATACTTAGGGTTTCTCAAGAGGTACCGACCAATTCATAAACACTTGAGAGCAACCATAGAGGCTAGGTTTTTATCGTTCATCTTTTTAGCCTCTCTTAGATCAATTCGACGGTTCTTTGAAGATATGGTTTTTGTCGAATTGATCTAATCTTTGCTTAGAGATTTCTTCCATGGTTCTCTAATGATATTCTAAGCAAAGGATCACCATCGAAGCCTATACTTTCGTAACGGCTGAGTTTGCATCAAAGAGTTGACGTGGCATCGTGGATTCGATGTGTTGAAGGCGTTTCGTGGATTCGAAACGTGTTGCTCGTGGATTCGAGTGGCGTTCGTGGATTCGGACGTGTGCATTGGACCTGCAGTCGGTGAGCACAAGATCCGGAGAAGTTGAAGGTAGGGTTGGAGTCCGTGGAGTCTGTAATCACCTTGTTATCTTTCAAATTCTTAGTGGATTGTTATTGCGTGTTGGTCCCGTGGTTTTTACTCCGTGATGGAGTTTTTCACATAAATCTCGGTGTGCTGTTTTTATTTTCCGCATTTATTTTAAATTGCACTGAGATTGGTATTTTAGATATTGCACCTATTCACCCCCCCTGTAGGTGTTTGATAGAACCTATTTAGATCCTTGGGGATCCTTAAACCTACAATTGGTATCAGAGCGGGTTTTAGGTTTTTCTATCATGTCGGGTGAAGGTGGTAATATTAATAGACCTCCTCTTTTCATTGGGACCAATTATGCCTATTGAAAAGTCCGGATGAGAACTTTTCTCATCACAATTGATGAGCGGGTATAGCAAATTGTGGAATTCGGTTAGATGCATCCAATTGAGGAAGTAGGAAATACTACTACCCCAAAAACTCAAAAGCTCCAGATTCTTACAAGTCAATTTGACTCCATTCATATGGATGAGCATGAATTTTTTACTGATTATTATACCAGACTTCAAGATATAATCAATACATGTGCTAATTTAGGAGAAAAGATGTCACGTCCCGGGGTCGAAACTGCGACCCGGGTTCGCCAACAGATCCGCCACCTATGCCAAACCCGCATAGGCGAAGCGTCCTACCTGCAAAAAGAGCTACAGCTAAACAGATATCAGAGCTAAAAGATAAAACTGCTATAGAAATAAAATCAACCACTGTACCACTGAAGATAAAACAACAAGGTCCATCTCCCAAAAAGATAATCATACAATAACCTCGAGTACAAAACTCATAGCTCAACAGGGAGATATCTCAATACAATATCAGTGTACAAGCTCTCAATACATCATATCCTCACTACAACAGTCTCTCAAAAGAGGAAATAAAAACCAATCTACCGACTATACTGAAGATCTCCTCAAAAGGGGGGGGGTACCGCTACTCTCCAAAGATGGGTCTGGATCTAGCTCGCTACTCCCTCACCACGAACAGCAACCACAGAACGGCAACACCCGCCAAGACTCTGCAAAACAAAGGAGAGAAAGGACAAAAAAGGGGGAAAACCCCCAACGGGCGTGAGAACTACGCAAAAAGGGAGTTCTCAGTGGGTATCGCCACTAGGCCCGACGATCTGCCCACCAAGACTACTAGAGGCAAAAGATAACTAATGCAGTAAAACAGAAAGGAGAAGCTGGAAACACTCTACAGCTACCATGCCTCTATCAAAATGCTCAAATGGGGAAAACTCTGATAAAGATATGCAACACTCGCACACGAGGTACTCAATCGACCAAATCGAGCTGACTGCCACATGGGGTCCAGTCAAACCTGCGCCCACCTACAACCACCTCCCGCTGACGGGCAGGAATTACGTAGGGCGTCCAAATGGACTAACTCGCTATCGAGTAGTGGCTCATGCAGGCCATAGTCAAAATCCATGCCCTCTCTCTCAGAACGGATAGACTCCAGATGAACAACCTCTCGCACAATGGTCAACGAACTCACAACGACCACGGGACCACCGTCAATCCCCAAACGGTTCCCGACAACACTAGCACTGGTCTACACATAGCCGCTAGACTCCACTCAGTCCCCCTGACACGAGTGCAACAATAAAGTAAATATTTGTAACAAACCCAATCTGATGTCACCAGTAAACACTGGTACTGCCTGCTCTGCTGTCGAACTCAAGAACCCAGCATGGTGCCCGGCGCTCTGCACCGTGGAAAGCCTACTCCGGAGTGGCACTCGAGGGGAGCGACCCACACGAGTAAAGTATCACTGTAACAAGCATCTCTGTAACCACTGTCTCACGATATAGGAGGACTGGATCACGACTCTGATCAAAGTGGGAAAACTCATCCACTAAAGGAAAACCCGATCCCCAAACTGAAACAACGGTAAACAATAAGTGGAAAACTCCAACCACTAGAGAAGCCTGATACCCAATCTGATGCATAAACAAATCTCCGGTCAACCGCCCAATGTCCGCGGCCGCCGCAATACCCCACGAACCACAACCTATCACAATCCGGCACAACCTGTCCCCGACACCAGGACCCCAGCTACACTATCCCTAACCCCTGCTCGAACCCGAGCAATATGAACCGCGCGACTGACAAAAAAAGGAGAAAAGAAGCAAAGATGGTTTCTCCTAAGTCAAGTACCAATATGAAAGTGTAGCAGTAAAAGTTGGCCTATCTAGATGCCCATACAAGCATGCTTTTATCCTCAAAGCAAAATAAAGAAAAAATAAACCTCATGCCACAATTATTAATGACCATACCTGTCCATAGTCCTCAATCCATAATGGCTCCTCAGAGCAGAACCTGCACGTAACTATATAATCCTATCCCATTGCATAAACCGGCCTCATAAAAGGTTATGTGCTAAAAAGGCAAAATAATTAATCATATATGGTAACCTTGTCTTAGGTAGGCTTCCACTATTCATCAACATGAATATTTGATTTATACCATTGTCATACTATGAGTAATTCACTTGCCATTTCCATAAAATCCTCATTATCAAACTCACCGATCAATCTCAGCTATTGTACCGTACACCTGCATGCAATGCTAACATATAACAATTTAGAGAACCGTCCAACGGTTTCGAGAATAAGGCACCCACCTGAAGTGCTGACTGTCCAAATTCGTACAGCTGATAATACCCAAACATTCCAATCCCTTGATCCAACCAGTTCAGCACACCTGCAACACTCCTGGCACAATACAAGGTCCACTAATACACTTAGGCTCCCAAATAATGCTCTTATAATCACATACAATATCTGTCCCAAAACTGTTAAATTATCACCTGCAGAAAGTGCCCAGAAAATTCCCAAAAAAATATCACGGCGATCCTCGCGTCGATAGCTTCGCAACGGTAGCTTGCACGCCCAAATCTGAGTTCGGTAAGTCAAGATATAAATTCGGCAAGGGGGTACACACAAACAAAAATCTGTGCTAAAACTGTGCACTGTTCACTGAGAAAACAGTGATTTTCACCTCGAAATAATCCTCTGGAAAATCCAAGAAAAATACGAGCGCGTTCCTTGCGATCCGTAGATGAAAAAGTTGTACAAGCTCGTTTCCGTCTGACGCTCGTGCACAAAGATATAGCCAAAATACCCCGCTGCTGTCAAGGAAATCCACACAGAAAAAGGGGTCACTGTTTGCCTCGGGATCCGTGCCAAAACCTCGAAACGGGGAAGCACGACCAAAACGAAAGATGAAGTCCTACCACTTAGGAGTCTGTCGACGCAAGAATCACAGCAAAGTGATCTCGGGGTAGCCCAGGGAAGCTAAAACACTGTCGCTGCGCCGAAGAAGAACCCAGGAAAGCAACGTCGCGCCGCGCCGAAAAATGGGGAACCTTGGGATTCGAGCCTCCTAAAATCCTAGAACTTGGCAGGAAGATCAAGGGTTAAGAGGTGAACAAATCTCCTTAAGGTGGCTCCGGTAGATGATGCTCGGTTTGAGAGAAAAGAGCCAAAGAAGAAGGCTCGGGCAGGTATTTATAGTGCTGGAGAAACAATTGCAAAAATGCCCATTAAGTCCAGGTTTCGGGCGCCCGAAATTTTTCGGGCGGCTACAGTAATGGGCCCGGCCCATTACTGTTCAAGCCCGAAACGCTGCGGGCCGGCCACGTAGCCCACTACAGTAAACTCCAGAGCCCCGCTGCGCCCGGCGCACCTGCGCCCGCCAGTGGCACCGCGACACGTGGCCCGGCAATCCGTGCACCGCGCACGTCGCGCCGTGGACCGCGCACGTCGCCGCCTGCCCCCGCCCGTACGGCCACCTGCCCCGTGCGTACGGCACCTGCCCCGGTCAACCACTCCACCGCTTGCGTGGACCGGGAGCACAACACCGAGCTAGTCAGCTCACGCCACGTGTCCACCCGGTCTACCGTGCACCCGGGCCCAAATTCCGTGGACCGCGTCCGCTGCGCCGGCCAACCGGAAAGCGCCGCGTGGCCCGCCCCCGGCGCACGACCTCCGCGGTGGACCGCGCTCCTGTCCGCGCACCTGCGCGCCTGCCCGCGGTCTGCGCGCGCCGCGTGCCGCCGCCTGCCGCCTGCCCGAGGCTGCGCCGCCGCCCGCCGGCGCTGCCCGCCGCCGCCGGCCGCCGCCGGCGATCGCCGGAACAGTAAAAGTACTGTAGCAACCTCCAAAAACAGCAAGTAAATAGCCCAACTTGACCGTTTTCGCGCGCTGATTCCAAATACGGCGTCCGTTTCGCCAAATTCCTATCCGATAAATCGTCGGAGGCTCCCGGAAAGGTATTTTTAATCCGAATTTTGCGCCGAGTCCAAATTTGATATCCGATTTGCGCGAAAACATCTCTTAACATCCGACGGGGTCCCCCGATTACCCACGTGATCCATTTTAAGCCCCGAGTCCATCCCTTGTGTCCAAATTGGCGCGCGAACACCGCCGACAAGCCGCATAGGCTTCCAGAAGCTGCTGGTCACACTGCAGAAGCCCTGCAAAGATCCGGGTCACCACATCCTCCCCCACTAAAAGAAAGTTTCGTCCTCGAAACTAAAGCAACTCCCAAGGAGTCTCAGAAACCAGGGGTCAAAACTCAACACCGCCGTCTCCAGCTTCCAAGTCACCTATCACTCCCCGTGATTACTCCACAGCAACAACATCAGCAACAACCAGAACGGCATAGCCCGTTTGCGCACTTCCCTCACCTCACGAGCCGGAATTCGCAACGGGCGTCCCTCGTACTCCAAACTTTCATAGACCTCAAAAGGAACGAGTCAATCACGGGCGAGGGGTCCAAAACATAACACTCCTGAGCTGAGACGCAGAAAAACCTTAAAAACTCCAACAAAAGACGGGGGGAAAGGAACAAATAGCCCGAGCAACACGCTCGAACAACACTCCAAAGAGCCAACTCAACCCAAGCGACCCGAAACACATCCACACAAACACCTGCACAGAAAAAGGGGCCCTAACAAGCAGGGGTTCACACTCAGTCACCCTCAAAACTCAACCACCCAAGTGGATTACTCAGCCGCAGCCTTCATCAAAAGGGATCCTCTGGGACACAACTCAAACCCTGCACGCCAGAATGGCCCCACACAGCGCCAGCAATAGAATCGTAAGACTAAACCCCAAAAGCTCTTCTGCTCCAGGTATCCGCCACCTCAGTGGCTCCGTCGAGGTGATACTGGATGCTCAACAAAATTCAATGGTAGCTCTACAGCCACTACGGGAGGTATCACTATAACTCGCAAATCCATCTCCCACCACTGACAAGGTTAGAATCGGCGCTGGTACCAATCTCATCACCCGCTCATCAAGCTCTGCTGGCACTATCCAGTCCACAAGCTCCTCACCCCAACAATACCCGTCGATCTCGGCCAGTCTTAAATAGCATCCATTTTGGCCGGATTTCCACCGCCGCCCCTACGGCTAGAATAAGTAATCCAGGAAGATATGCTCTTGAAGCTAAAACTTGTACCACAACGACTTGGCATAAGGCTCCTTCCTTACAGACCTTGACACACCATCTACAAAGCTGCACAAGCTCTAAATCACTCAGGGAGGGGGGGTAAAACCAAAATATCCCTAGAGGATGCCGCTAACAAACCGTTCAAGGCCAACTGAAACACAGAATTCCTCAATCTAGAGGCAACAGGGCATTAGGCACTCTATTGGCTTCACTGTACTCGTAATGTCCCTACTGTGTCCTGAACACCATCAAGACAAAGCCCTCAGCTGAAATTCCATATTGGTGCAGGCATCATACAATAACTGCCGGAACATAGCTCCATCAATAATGCCTGGACCTGCCTGGGCTCCAATCCCAAAGGGCTCTCACCGTCGTGCATCAACGACGTGGCACTAGGTCAAACAGACCCTCGATCCAACAGATCCCTGTACCGGTGCGATCAACTCTCCCAGCTCTTACAGGTAATGTCCCAGCGGTGTTATTGAGGTTGGCGCAGTCTCCAGAACCACGTCAACCGCAATCTCAAACTCCCTAACAGGCGGCATAATCATCGACTCGAGTGGACTCACACCCGGGATTTCGCGGTGATAGTAATATCCTTTGGTCCCGGTGCCGCCAATAGCTCCTCTCACACTGTCACTATAACCCGTGTGCTCGAACAGTCTCCATACAACAAGCCTCCTTTGTCTGCCCCGCAAAAGTCACAATCATCACTCTCTCCACACCGAACCATCAAGTGGTGCTGTGCCAACCAATCCCAAGCACTGGGTCAAAACATCGAACTGCCACCCATATCAATAAGTTCGCCTGTATAACTCATGGTCTCAACTACACTGGACCTAATCCACATGCCTCCTTCATAAGCACAACACCGATGGTAACCTGTACTTCTAGTGCGCGTGGTAACAACTCTGCCTCTAGTCCATGCCGGAATGCAAAGTGCACTAACTCCGACTGTTGTGATGAAATCACTCCTGCAACAACCCGATCCACTGCCGTGGCGCCCTCCAACCAGGCGGCACAACTCATCCACAAGATGAAAGCGGTTGTCGCTCAGTCAGCCAGAAAGCATACGAACCAAACACAAAAGGAGCACAACCTTTGTCTCCGCTCACACTGCGGTGACGGATACGGTCTTCCGTAGATAGCCAAACCACGCTACCACTGCGCTACTCTGATAGATGCTGATACTGCCATCGGGGTCCACCCGATCTCCAACATCTCAGAAATCCATTAATGCAGCCGCCAAGACAAAACACCTATAATCTCCCGCAATTCTTATACAATTATCCTTACTAAGCTCACCCCTCAATCACATATATTATACCCCAATTATGCATGCTATTAATTACAAAGGGTAGTATTCCCTTGGGTGAGCTTTACCATAACCATCCACCAGGATATCCACCATCAGGTACGCTAAACGAAAAGGTCGCTGCCGGCCGATCTGTCCCCCTTTACCTAGCGCCAAGCGCCACCATCCAAAGGAACTGCAGTGCCCAGCTCCAAACACAATGCCTACTCCGTCGAGGTATCCACAATCCAAAATCCGAACAGGAGGGACCGAATAAACTGAAAAGTATCCTGGCGCAATCCACTCCCAGTGTCACCTATCCTATGTGCCTCGTCCCTCGGAACTTGGAGCGCCAGTTCAACAGCTGCATGAACTCTCTAACACAGGGAGGCTCTTAATTGATCACTCCATCACCCCCAACCACGACTCTGCCTCCAAGGCTCCAAGCTCAATCTTACGAGTCGGGGTGGTTCATCTGCCAAATCTGGCTCACAAAATCAAACATGCCCCACAGCTCTCTGCTGTCAACTATCCACCCTGCCTCGGTGCCTTGGCACCAAACATTAGCACGGAGGGGGCTACTCACTCCATTGGCGCCACAGAAATCCCTGCTGCTGAGGATACTGCAATCGGGTGGTCTCAGAAGGAAGCACTGTCGAGCTGCCCGCCGCTCTGACAACTGTGTCACAAAACCAAATGCTCGCTCACTCTGCCGCTGATAAGCCTCAGACAATTCTGTCATCTGGGTCCGGAACTCTCTGACCTCAATCCGGGTATCCGGCCCAAAACCAACCGCTCAAGCTCAACTGCCAAGACAGGATGCACAAGGGTCCCAAACCCAGCGTCGGGGAGACACCGCTCGCCACGACGAAACCACAAATCAGCACACAACAACGCTCGACCCAATCTGGCGAAAGTCTAGAGCATGTTACCCATTCCACAGCGTTATGTTGTTTGCAGCCAACATAACTACTTAGGAGAATAAACATGCCAATCACCCCTCCCGTTCCTTGGGAGAGGAGCAAGACTCAATCAGGACTCTCGCTACAAGTCACGACTCTCACGAAGTCATCCTAGGGTCCAACCACAAGCCTAGGGTTTCTAAGTCCACCATGACCTATCCCTAAGCTCTGATACCAACTTAATCTGTCACGCCTCGGGGTCGAAACTGCGACCCGGGTTCGCCAACAGATCCGCCACCTATGCCAAACCCGCATAGGCGAAGCGTCCTACCTGCAAAAAGAGCTACAGCTAAACAGATATCAGAGCTAAAAGATAAAACTGCTATAGAAATAAAATCAACCACTGTACCACTGAAGATAAAACAACAAGGTCCATCTCCCAAAAAGATAATCATACAATAACCTCGAGTACAAAACTCATAGCTCAACAGGGAGATATCTCAATACAATATCAGTGTACAAGCTCTCAATACATCATATCCTCACTACAACAGTCTCTCAAAAGAGGAAATAAAAACCAATCTACCGACTATACTGAAGATCTCCTCAAAAGGGGGGGGGTACCGCTACTCTCCAAAGATGGGTCTGGATCTAGCTCGCTACTCCCTCACCACGAACAGCAACCACAAAACGGCAACACCCGCCAAGACTCTGCAAAACAAAGGAGAGAAAGGACAAAAAAAGGGGAAAAACCCCCAACGGGCGTGAGAACTACGCAAAAAGGGAGTTCTCAGTGGGTATCGCCACTAGGCCCGACGATCTGCCCACCAAGACTACTAGAGGCAAAAGATAACTAATGCAGTAAAACAGAAAGGAGAAGCTGGAAACACTCTACAGCTACCATGCCTCTATCAAAATGCTCAAATGGGGAAAACTCTGATAAAGATATGCAACACTCGCACACGAGGTACTCAATCGACCCAATCGAGCTGACTGCCACATGGGGTCCAGTCAAACCTGCGCCCACCTACAACCACCTCCCGCTGACGGGCAGGAATTACGTAGGGCGTCCAAACGGACTAACTCGCTATCGAGTAGTGGCTCATGCAGGCCATAGTCAAAATCCATGCCCTCTCTCTCAGAACGGATAGACTCCAGATGAACAACCTCTCGCACAATGGTCAACGAACTCACAACGACCACGGGACCACCGTCAATCCCCAAACGGTTCCCGACAACACTAGCACTGGTCTACACATAGCCGCTAGACTCCACTCAGTCCCCCTGACACGAGTGCAACAATAAAGTAAATATTTGTAACAAACCCAATCTGATGTGACCAGTAAACACTGGTACTGCCTGCTCTGCTGTCGAACTCAAGAACCCAGCATGGTGCCCGGCGCTCTGCACCGTGGAAAGCCTACTCCGGAGTGGCACTCGAGGGGAGCGACCCACACGAGTAAAGTATCACTGTAATAAGCATCTCTGTAACCACTGTCTCACGATATAGCAGGACTGGATCACGACTCTGATCAAAGTGGGAAAACTCATCCACTAAAGGGAAACCCGATCCCCAAACTGAAACAACGGTAAACAATAAGTGGAAAACTCCAACCACTAGAGAAGCCTGATACCCAATCTGATGCATAAACAAATCTCCGGTCAACCGCCCAATGTCCGCGGCCGCCGCAATACCCCACGAACCACAACCTATCACAATCCGGCACAACCTGTCCCCGACACCAGGACCCCAGCTACACTATCCCTAACCCCTGCTCGAACCCGAGCAATATGAACCGCGCGACTGACAAAAAAGGAGAAAAGAAGCAAAGATGGTTTCTCCTAAGTCAAGTACCAATATGAAAGTGTAGCAGTAAAAGTTGGCCTATCTAGATGTCCATACAAGCATGCTTTTATCCTCAAAGCAAAATAAAGAAAAAATAAACCTCATGCCACAATTATTAATGACCATACCTGTCCATAGTCCTCAATCCATAATGGCTCCTCAGAGCAGAACCTGCACGTAACTATATAATCCTATCCCATTGCATAAACCGGCCTCATAAAAGGTTATGTGCTAAAAAGGCAAAATAATTAATCATATATGGTAACCTTGTCTTAGGTAGGCTTCCACTATTCATCAACATGAATATTTGATTTATACCATTGTCATACTATGAGTAATTCACTTGCCATTTCCATAAAATCCTCATTATCAAACTCACCGATCAATCTCAGCTATTGTACCGTACACCTGCATGCAATGCTAACATATAACAATTTAGAGAACCGTCCAACGGTTTCGAGAATAAGGTGTTGGGTTATAAGTAATTGGATCTAAATAGGGGAAAAAACACCTAGAGGGGGATGAATAGGTGTAAACAATAAACACTCAAAAATCGTTGCGCTATAAAACCCAATGCGGAAAAATAAATGAACACGCAAGATTTTTACGTGGAAAAACTCCAAACCGGAGTAAAAAACCACGGGACCGATAACACGGCGAAATCCACTAGAATTGAAACACGTACAAGGTGATATAACGTACTCACAGACGACTCAACCTCTTACCATACGCTCCTAGTAGATCTTCTCCGCTCGCTCCACGACGCTTCTCGAATCCACGATCCGCGCCCAACGCTGAGTCCACAGCGTCCAACGTCGAGTCCACGACGTCCGACCGAATCCACGGTCTTCACCCAATACTACGCTTCGAATCCACGAACGTAGTTGCACCTTGAATCCACAAGGCCACGCGAGTCCACGCGCCGATTTAGGGTAAATCGTTGTTTGTTTGGGTGGTGATGATCCGCCGAATACTTAGATTAGAAATAGATCGGAAATACCATCTAAGTATTCATTGATTTGATTCTACTCAAAATGTGAGTATGGAAAACCTAGAATCAAATCAATCAATATAGATGAAGAAACATAGAATAAATTCTATTGATTTCCTTTCTTCTCTATATGTGGATCTAGGGCCGTATAAGATGATATTTGATTATGACGGCTCTATATGGATTAACCCTAGAAAAATAACCTTAGGGTCTATTTATAGGTTAGAAACCATTGGAAGAATATACGGATCAAAAACAAACCGTTTCTGAAAAATTTACGGACGGCGATCCGGATCGAGATTAATGCGATCCGGATCGTCGTAACAAAAAAGACGATTCCAGAAATCCATGGGTTCGGGATCCGGATCACAAAGTCCGATCCGGATCGTTCATGCAATTCACCAAACTTTCATGTTCGGGATCCGGATCGTGATGGTCTAGGATCCGGATTGAAATTGCCAATGAACAAACATCCTTCGGGATCCGGATTGCCGAGCACGATCCGGATCCTGAACATGTCCCATGTCCAGTTTTTGATGTATATGCAATAAAACTTTCTTCCAGGTGTTTCTACACTATAAGAAGTATTCGGATCACCAAGAATCTTTAGTTAAACATACCTGATCCTTTTGAATTCTTCTTTCTTGAGATTGAGGTATATGATCCAAAGTTCTTTCATCTTCAATCTTCAAGACTCAATACTTTCACGAAATACGCCAACTCAAATTCCGTAACAATCTCCCCCTTTGGCGGTTTCGTGACAAAACACAGATCCACAAAAGAAAATTCAAAAAGATATTTTTGTTGCTATCACCATACAACAAAAATTTACAATGGAGATCCAAAAATTTAAAATACATGAGATAAACTCCTAAAACAGACTCTAGACTTAGACATCTGTAATCTCTGCACAAATAAAGCATTCTTGACAAACAAACGCGTTAGATACCTCAAGAATTGAAATATACAAAACCAAGTACAGAGATAGAGTTTATTCTCATCATGACATTTGAAGAATTCAGATATGTAAGAGAATCATAGTTAAAAACCAACATATCTTCTAAGCATTCAAGAACCAAATGTCACAAACTGTTAGTCCAACATCAACTTGTTAGTCATATTACATGCCCAAATAGTTAGTCGAATAGTTAGTATAGAGGCATGCAACCAATCAACAAGAGAAAAACCAAAGTTGAGTTGAAGTCATACTTACCTTGATATTCACAAAGTTCACATCATTCATTGTTCAAAGTTCGCTCTAACTCTCTCCCCCTTTTTGTCACAAAACAAAGCCAAAACGTAGTCAAAACTACTAAATGTAAGGAGAGTTAAAAGTTGTATTAATATGAAAAACCTAAGAACTGAACTAAGAAATTAAAACAAAAAAACTAAAACCTAATAATCCTGCACAAACAGAAAAAAAAGAAAGATAAATCAGTCAAAAAGTGATCATTCATCAGAATCCGAGGCTTCAGAGCTTGTGCAACCCATTTTATAGAACATCTTCTTTACCCGCTTGGTCATTGAATTGACCCTTTTGGTTATGGTAATATGAGCTGCTGTGACGATTTCAAGCTCATTCGAAATTCTTTGTTGCTCCCTCAAAATTTGTTCTTGCTTAACAGATAGTCGCTGTTGTTCCTTGAAAATCGATGTTAGTGATGCTTCATCATCTGTGCCAGGTGCTTGTCGAGATGGTGATGCAGCAGTGCTTGTACCGGGCTTCGTTCCAGATGCAGGAGCTGGAGTGACATGTGGCAACTTATGGAGGGATTTGACAATGGTAGACTCATCTATCATGCTCAGACATTGATGATAAGTTGTTGAAGTAATGTCAACCTGAAATTTCTTAAAATCCTCATTATAATCAATGGAAATGGAATTCTCTCAGTGGGATGAGGATGCTCAACATAGCGCGCCATTCTATTCCAGATAATGTACGGAATGTTTATATTCAATGCCTTTGCCTCTGATGGATGTCCTATGAGATACAAAAACAACAACCGATCCCATCTCACAACCTTCGTCTGCATATTTGGAAGTATATTGTAACATGTGATGAAGTTTAAGAAGCGATATTCAAGACGAAGTTCTTTAGATCGAACAGATTTTCGGTTGATTGTGTTCCCTCGAGACAAATTCCCTCTATAACTTTTCGCCATAACGTGTTTGTCAAATTTACCCCCTTCAAGTAGTGAACTCCTGTCTTGCTGGCTTCCATTCCCAAAACCTCGCCAATCAATTGTGGAGTAATCTTAAACCTTGTGCCTTGGATATTCGTGTAGAACTCCATAGGACCGTTCTCAAACTCTCGAAGATGCCGTGCATTAGTATAGAAGGTCCTCACATGATGTAAACAGTAGCCAAGGGTTTCTGGGAAACGACATACTTGAATAAGGTTTGCTTGTTCAATTAAAACACAAATTCAGGGGAGTGACCTAGTAGAGCCTCAATGTTAACGTGCCTTTCGCCAATGCATTCGCGATGTGCAAAAGCTCTAAGACGATCAGTGTTAATAAATACTTCTTCAACACGTGGCGGAGAGTCAGGAGCTATTGGTGTGTCAACATTAGTGTCTTGTCTTAGTCCAAAACGTCGAGCAAGTCGTTTCCGTTTCACAGAGATAGTTGGTGCAGACATAGGAGCTTTCCCTGTGTCCAAGGGTGCCTTTCCTTTTGAACTACCAGATGTCTTTTGTTCAGGCAAAGAATCATCATCATCATCTGTCAATGCAGCCCAATCTACCTCATTACAATCCACTTCTGTGTCACTGACCTCAACAAACTCACCCTTTTGTTGTGTTTTCTTAGCTCGCTTTAATTTGTTCGTGGCTCGAGTATGTACCATAGCAACCAGGAGAATAATGATCCAAGAGAATGCCATTGAACAGGGTGCTTTGAGTTTAAAAGGTTTCCTGTGAAAACAACAACTCAAGAACACATGAAAAATTGTCAATTTTGAAAAATTTGAAACATTGTACCTAGACAATCATAATCATGTAGAGAAGCTAAGAATCAAATTAGTTTTGCAAAAAGAATTTTAAAAATAGATCAATCGCATGATTTTCAAAAATTCCTCTTTTATGCCCTAAAACCAAATTTTTAGAAATCGAAGCCTAAAAACTCGTTAATCAGGTAAAACCCAGCATAAAAGCAAAACTAATCGACCCAGAGTCCTTATTTCAAAAGAAATTTGATCAAAAACCATTCACAAACGAAAAAGATCCATGATTTCTACTCACGTTTGATGAAAAAATATAAAAACTGTGAAAAACCGAGATTTGATCAACAAAACTTACTTGTAATTGAAGAACTTTGAGTTTGGAAGCTCCAAGATGCAAGAAATCTAGAGAGAGAAACTCTAGAAGCTTGAGAACAAAAGATTAGGGTAAAAGAAATCAAATCCCCTTTGTTCTGTTATAAACCCTAGCCGTGATCCGGATCGGATCGAGAATGTGATCCGGATCGGCTACCCGCAGGAAGAATCCTGCGTTCGGGATCCGGATCACTTACTCCGATCCGGATCGGCTTCAACTTTTTCTCCAGAAAATTTTGGAAAAATCCCATAAAATCCAGAAAAAGTATGTAAGCACTTTAGCATATCAACTTTAAACAAAAATCATCGTTTCATACAACAAGAAATAGATTATGCAAAATCTACCAAAAATACTCAAAAATGAAACGAAAATTTACGAAAATTAAAACACTTAAAGTTGAACAACTTCAATCACATCTATCCTGATCTTATGTGTAATGCCTTTATCAAATCATCAATTTTGGTAAAGAAAATGAAATACCAAGATCAATAGATGTTTGAAATCCCAGATAAGTTAGATAATATATCTAGACAATCTGTTGAAGGAGTGGCTCTTTGAGCATCTTTTATCAAAAATCCCACCTTATACCAACCATGAAATACGACTGAGTCAAGTATTTCAATATGCATTTCATCAATATTTTTAAAACAAAAATTTGCTTTGCATTCATGGAGTATCTTTTTCTTTCTTTCATTTTCTCCATGTGGTGGTAGTTTTCACACTCCTCATTGGGATGTAACTCTTTCCACATCTTTTGAGCATATGTACACTTCTTTGACTCCCCCTCAATTGGCTATCAATTATTTAATATATAAGGTATTCAACCAAAAATTGATCTCGCATTCATACTCGACTAAGCAATCAAATATGATAATGACTATACCAAGAGATCATTGAGAGAGAAATTGACTTTGATCACTTAAAAGATGGTTTAATGAACGTAAATGATCATTGCAACATTGAAATATTATGTTATCAAAAGCATAATAAATTTCTAAATGCACAAAAGGATGCAATTAAAGTCAATTATGGTTTATGCTCAATTAATGTACTATGTATAAAAACATAGATAGAGAACAAAACAAAAACAAAAACAAAACCTAACCTAAGCAAAGGTTTCAAAAAGAGATTATTTCAAGGAAAGCATGCCAATTGCTTTACGCAAGTGAATAAAACGTTTTTGATCCAAAGGTTTTGTTAAGATATCAGCTAATTGATCCTCAGTTGAAATGTATGACAGTTGAAGAATATTTGATTCAACTAGCTCTCTAAGAAAATGATATCTAAGTTCAATATGTTTTGTTCTAGAGTGCAACACAGGGTTTTTTGAAATGTTAATAGCACTAGTGTTGTCACATAAAATGGTTACCGAAGTTGCTGAAATCCGGAAATCGCTCAACACGCTTTTCATCCAAATCAATTGGGTTGAACAACTTCCTGCAGAAATGTACTCCGCTTCGGCAGTCGAGAGTGCTATGCAATTCTGCTTTTTACTGTGCCATGCAACAAGGCAATGGCCAAGATAGAAGCATGCACCACTCGTGCTTTTCCGGTCATCCACTGATCCAGCCCAATCGGCATCTGAGTATCCAACAATATCCAAACTTGTTCCCATAGGATACCAAATTCCGAAACTGATTGTACCTTTGATATATCGGATGATCCGCTTCACCGCTTTCAGGTGAACCTCCTTCGGTGCTGATTGATATCTCGCGCAAATCCCAACACTGAAGGATATATCCGGGCGACTAGCCGTGAGATATAGTAGACTTCCAATCATACTGCGATACAGTTTCTCGTCTACATTCTCACTATGTGATTCACTTCCAAGTCCCTTATGGCTAGTTCCCATTGGAGTTGGAAAATCCTTAGAATTTTCTAGATCAAATTTCTTGACCAACTCCATTGCATACTTGGATTGACACAAGTGAATACCTTCATCGTTTTGTTTAACTTGTAATCCAAGAAAATAAGTTAATTCGCCCATCATGGACATCTCAAATTCGCTTTCCATGGTCTCCGCGAATTTGGAAGCATCATTATCTCTTGTTGCACCAAAAACAATGTCATCGACATAGATTTGAGCAACTATGAAATTGTTTTGATAATGCTTCACAAAGAGAGTCCTGTCAGCTCCCCCTCGAGTGTAGCCCTTTTCCAAAAGGTGCTTTGTCAACCTTTCGTACCATGCTCGCGGTGCTTGTTTCAGACCGTAAAGAGCCTTTTTCAGACGAAAAACATGGTTAGGTAGTTTATGATCCACAAAACCTTTCGGTTGAGCCACATAAACTTCCTCATTTAAAAACCCATTTAAAAAGGCGCTCTTAACGTCCATTTGAAATAATTTGATTTTAAAATGACAAGCAATCGCAAACAAGATACGAATGGACTCGAGTCTAGCTACAGGGGCGAAAGTTTCATCAAAGTCTATACCTTCTACTTGAGAGTAGCCTTGAGCAACTAACCTTGCTTTGTTCCTGATGATAGTACCTTCTTCATTTTTCTTGTTCTTGAAGATCCATTTGGTACCTATCACATTGTGTTGCTTCGGAGGCTTCGTTAATTCCCAGACTTTGTTTCGCTCGAATTGATGGAGCTCTTCCTGCATTGCTTTAATCCAGTAGTCATCTTGGAGAGCTTCATCAACATTCTTTGGTTCGATTTGAGATACATAGCATGCAAATCCGCAAACCAATTGTCTCCGTGTTCTAACTCCTTCTTGTGGATCTCCAATGATGTTCGATTCAGGGTGATCCTTGGAGATGCGTAACGTTTGAGGTAGAGGAGTAGACGGAGGTACACGAGATGATTCCTGCACATCAGATGAACTTGAAGAACCGTTAGATGCATCAACATTATTATCGAAAGAATTGTTAGAAGAAGATGCATTAGCAGGTGTATCATCATCAAGAGAGATATCGAGGGTAGATTTTTCAGATTCAAAATGAAAAGCTTCATCTACCTTAACATTTATCGATTCTACGATCGTCTTAGATTCTAAGTTAAAAACTCGATATGCTCTGCTGTTTGTAGAATAACCTAAGAAAATCCCTTCGTCACTTCGAGAGTCAAATTTTCCAAGATTTTCGCGATCACGTAAAATAAAACACCGACTCCCAAAGATACGAAAATATTTGATGTTAGGTTTTCTACAAAACCAAAGTTCATATGGTGTATTCAATGTCCCCGGGCGCAAATACACGCGATTAATAACATAAACAGCAGTGTTCACCGCTTCAGCCCAAAAATAAAAAGGTAAGTTCCGGCTATGAAGCATAACACGTGCCATTTCCTGTACGACCCTGTTTTTGCGCTCGACTACACCATTTTGTTGAGGTGTGTAAGGTGCAGAGAATTCATGTTTAATGCCGTTAGAAGTGCAAAAATCAATGAATTTGGAATTTATGAATTCCCCACCTCTATCACTCCTAACTCGAGTAATCCTTTCATTCTTTTCAATCATAATACGATTGCAGATTTCGAGAAAAGAATCAAAGGTATCAGCTTTTTCTTTTAAAAATGCTACCCAAGTATATCTAGAAAAATCATCAACCAATAAGAAAATATACCATTTACCTCCCAGAGATGGTTGACGAGTTGGCCCCATTAAGTCCATATGCAAAAGTTCCAAAGGCCGTTTTGTACCTATGTGGTTCAAGTTCTTGTGTGCAGTCCTAGACTGTTTTCCTTTTTGGCAACCGCCACACACAAGGTTTTGTTCAAAAGAAAGTTTGGAACCCCCTTGACCACATCTTTGTTTGAAATTCTAGCAAGTTCCTTAAAGTTTATGTGACCTAGCCTTTCATGCCAAAGTGTTTCATTTTTCAAAGATGCTAGGTTACATTTTTCAGAAATCTTATGAGGAACTACATAACAATTGTTTTCTGATCTAACCCCTTTTAAAAAGAAAGCATGGTTCTGTCAGTTACAGTGCATTTATCAGATGAAAAATTAACTGAATAACCACTATCACAAAGTTGACTTATGCTTATGAGGTTAGTCTTAAGGCCATGAACAAATAACACATTATTTAGAACCGGGCCATCTGGAATAGCTACCGTTCCCTTTCCAACAATTTTGGAAGACCGACCATCTCCGAAAACAACAAGTCCTCCGGAGTTTTTCTCAAATGTTTGAAAACAGTTTTTGTCACCGGTCATATGACGGGAACACCCGCTATCCAGATACCAAGACGAACTATCATATGCATGCAAGGAAACATTGGTAACAAGACAAGGGAAAATTTCACCTTTGCGCACCCAAACCTTTTTGGAGTGCGTCGGTAATGATCGTGAAGTTGATCTCCTAGGTGAGAGCGTCTTGCTTGAAGAATTGCTGCTCCTTGATGATGTCGTCTTGAGCGGTGTACTACCAAGGCTCTTTTCCTTCAATTGAATTGCAGTTGATTTTCGAGGAATAGCCTTTTGGTAGTCATTGCAAGAGGTGCTTGAGGTGTGCGTTTGGCTTCCGTCTTGCAATTTCTTCTTATGTGCCCTGAAATGCCACAACGAAAACATACCTTAGATCTTGACGATCCCGAGGAGGATGAAGTAGGCTTGTTGTCGTTGCTTGTCGTGAATTCCGGTGTCGGAGGAGGAGATACCGACTGAGGCACAAATACTGTCCCACTCGAACTTGGAATGTCTCCAGTTTGAGTGTATCCGAGGCCGAACTTATTTGTTTGACCAAGACCAAGAAGCCTGTCCAACTTACTCCTTCCAGAAGAAAATCTCTTTAAGTCATCCTTCAGTTGGCGTATGGTCTTCGTCATTTCCAATTTTTCCTGTCGAGCCTCGCCGTTGAGCTTCAAGAAGTAATTCGCTTTGTTCACCATATCCATATAATTCTTCTCGAGTTGCTCATTGGACTCTTGAAGGGAAACATTTGTTTTAATCAGATTATCCCTTTCCACTTCAAGATCGGTTGAGAGAGAGGTTACCCTTTTTACTTCTTCTTCGAGATCCTGCAATCTCCCTTTCAACCCCTTGTTTTGCTTAGCCAGTTTCTTTGAATCCCTCAAAAGTTTGTGGTAGGCTAGAGCAAAATCTTCACCTTCCGAATCATCTGATTCATCGTCCGTTGCAATCTTTTCAACAGTGGAGTTGGACAGTGAGTCGGATGTACTTGCCATTAAGCACATGAAGGGTGAAGAGGTGGACGCGTGGAATGCTGTCGCGTTGTCTTCTTCATCACTTGACGATGACTCATTTGACGTGGAGTTGTCATCCCAAGTGACGACTTGCATCGCCTTCTTCTTTGCCGGATTCTTGTTGGGACACTCCGTTGCAATGTGGCCGTAGCCTCGACATTTGAAGCACTGAACTTGTCCCTCTGAACTTTTCTTATCCTTTGAGAAGTTCTCTTGCTTTCTTGACTTGTAAGTTGAAGAACCCTTGCCTTTCTTCGACTTTCCGAAGGATGGAGTTTTGCTTGAATTGCCCCTTCGAAAGTTGCGGCGAAACTTCCTTGTCAAGAGAGCGAGCTGCTTCTCAAAGTCCTCCATAGATAGGTTCTCGTCATCGTCCGAGGAGGATGAATCCGCGTCTTCTTCTTTAGTTGTTTTCAATGCGTAACCTGAAGACTTAGAAGAGGATGCTTTCCAGAAGAATAGTTAGTAGGAAATGTCATTTCATAAGTTTGTAAAGCACCAACTAATTCTTCTACACGCATTTCGTCCGGGTGTTTAATTGTTTCAATGGCTGCGACCTTCGGGCGAAATCGTTCAGGAAGAGTTCTAAGAATTTTTCTTACAACTTTAAATTCTGGAATCTTCTCTCCCAAGTTAGCACATGAGTTTACGATGTCTTGCAATCGTGTGTAATAGTCAGTGAAAGATTCATTCTCTGCCATAGAGATAGAGTCAAACTTGCTCGTAAGCATTTGCAGTTTCTGAATCTTCACAAGGTTAGTTCCCTCATGCGTAACTTGAAGAACATCCCAGATTTCTTTCGCAGTCTCACATGCCGAGACGCGAGAGAACTCTGTTTGTGACAAAGCATTAAATAGAGCATTAATTCCTTTGCCATTGTAAGAAGATGAATCTATCTCTTCCTTGGTCCATTTCGACCTAGGTTTTAAGGTGCGAACATCATCTATAATTTCAGTTGGATTAGACCATCCTAATTCAATTGATTGCCACACCCTTTCGTCGATGGAAATTAAAAAGGCTTTCATCCGCACTTTCCAGTACGCATAATTTGTTCCATCAAAGAAAGGGGGTCGATTGATGTTTCCACCTTCAACCATTGTTTACAACCCTATTCCCGCTCTGATACCACTTGTTGGGTTATAAGTAATTGGATCTAAATAGGGGAAAAAACACCTAGAGGGGGGTGAATAGGTGTAAACAATAAACACTCAAAAATCATTGCGCAATAAAACCCAATGCGGAAAAATAAATGAACACGCAAGATTTTTACGTGGAAAAACTCCAAACCGGAGTAAAAAACCACGGGACCGATAACACGGCGAAATCCACTAGAATTAAACACGTACAAGGTGATATAACGTACTCACAGACGACTCAACCTCTTACCATACGCTCCTAGTAGATCTTCTCCGCTCGCTCCACGACGCTTCTCGAATCCACGATCCGCGCCCAACGCTGAATCCACAGCGTCCAACGTCGAGTCCACGACGTCCGACCGAATCCACGGTCTTCACCCAATACTACGCTTCGAATCCACGAACGTAGTTGCACCTTGAATCCACAAGGCCACGCGAGTCCACGCGCCGATTTAGGGTAAATCGTTGTTTGTTTGGGTGGTGATGATCCGCCGAATACTTAGATTAGAAATAGATCGGAAATACCATCTAAGTATTCATTGATTTGATTCTACTCAAAATGTGAGTATGGAAAACCTAGAATCAAATCAATCAATATAGATGAAGAAACATAGAATAAATCTATTGATTTCCTTTCTTCTCTATATGTGGATTTTTCCGTATAAGATGATATTTGATTATGACGGCTCTATATGGATTAACCCTAGAAAATAACCTTAGGGTCTATTTATAGGTTAGAAACCATTGGAAGAATATACGGATCAAAAACAAACCGTTTCTGGAAATTTTACGGACGGCGATCCGGATCGGATTAGTGCGATCCGGATCGTCGTAACAAAAAACGATTCCAGAAATCCATGGGTTCGGGATCCGGATCACAAAGTCCGATCCGGATCGTTCATGCAATTCACCAAACTTTCATGTTCGGGATCCGGATCGTGATGGTCTAGGATCCGGATTGAAATTGCCAATGAACAAACATCCTTCGGGATCCGGATTGCCGAGCACGATCCGGATCCTGAACATGTCCCATGTCCAGTTTTTGATGTATATGCAATAAAACTTTCTTCCAGGTGTTTCTACACTATAAGAAGTATTCGGATCACCAAGAATCTTTAGTTAAACATACCTGATCCTTTTGAATTCTTCTTTCTTGAGATTGAGGTATATGATCCATAGTTCTTTCATCTTCAATCTTCAAGACTCAATACTTTCACGAAATACGCCAACTCAAATTCCGTAACATAAGGCACCCACCGGAAGTGCTGACTGTCCAAATTCGTACAGCTGATAATACCCAAACATTCCAATCCCTTGATACAACCAGTTCAGCACACCTGCAACACTCCTGGCACAATACAAGGTCCACTAAATACACTTAGGCTCCCAAATAATGCTCTTATAATCACATACAATATCTGTCCCAAAACTGTTAAATTATCACCTACAGAAAGTGCCCAGAAAATTCCCAAAAAAATATCACGGCGATCCTCGCGTCGATAGCTTCGCAACGGTAGCTTGCACGCCCAAATCTGAGTTCGGTAAGTCAAGATATAAATTCGGCAAGGGGGTACACACAAACAAAAATCTGTGCTAAAACTGTGCACTGTTCACTGAGAAAACAGTGATTTTCACCTCGAAATAATCCTCTGAAAAATCCAAGAAAAATACGAGCGCATTCCTTGCGATCCGTAGATGAAAAAGTTGTATAAGCTCGTTTCCGTCTGACGCTCGTGCACAAAGATATAGCCAAAATACCCCGCTGCTGTCAAGGAAATCCACACAGAAAAAGGGGTCACTGTTTGCCTCGGGATCCATGCCAAAACCTCGAAACGGGGAAGCGCGACCAAAACGAAAGATGAAGTCCTACCACTTAGGAGTCTGTCGACGCAAGAATCATAGCAAAGTGATCTCGGGGTAGCCCAGGGAAGCTAAAACACTGTCGCTGCGCCGAAGAAGAACCCAGGAAAGCAACGTCGCGCCGCGCCGAAAAATGGGGAACCTCGGGATTCGAGCCTCCTAAAATCCTAAAACTTGGCAGGAAGATCAAGGGTTAAGAGGTGAACAAATCTCCTTAAGGTGGCTCGGGCAGATGATGCTCGGTTTGAGAGAAAAGAGCCAAAGAAGAAGGCTCGGGCAGGTATTTATAGTGCTGGAGAAACAATTGCAAAAATACCCATTAAGTCCAGGTTTCGGGCGCCCGAAATTTTTCGGGCGGCTACAGTAATGGGTCCGGCCCATTACTGTTCAAGCCCGAAACGCTGCGGGCCGGCCACGTAGCCCACTACAGTAAACTCCAGAGCCCCGCTGCGCCCGGCGCACCTGCGCCCGCCAGTGGCAGCGCGACACGTGGCCCGGCAATCCGTGCACCGCGCACGTCGCGCCGTGGACCGCGCACGTCGCCGCCTGCCCCCACCCGTACGGCCACCTGCCCCGTGCGTACGGCACCTGCCCCGGTCAACCACTCCACCGCTCGCGTGGACCGGGAGCACAACACCGAGCCAGTCAGCTCACGCCACGTGTCCACCCGGTCTACCGTGCACCCGGGCCCAAATTCCGTGGACCGCGTCCGCTGCGCCGGCCAACCGGAAAGCGCCACGTGGCCCGCCCCCGGCGCACGACCTCCGCGGTGGACCGCGCTCCTGTCCGCGCACCTGCGCGCCTGCCCGCGGCCTGCCCGCGCCGCGTGCCACCGCCTGCCGCCTGCCCGAGGCTGCGTCGCCGCCCGCCGGCGCTGCCCGCCGCCGCCGGCGATCACCGGAACAGTAAAAGTACTGTAGCAACCTCCAAAAACAGCAAGTAAATAGCCCAACTTGACCGTTTTCGCGCGCTGATTCCAAATACGGCGTCCGTTTCGCCAAATTCCAATCCGATAAATCGTCGGAGGCTCCCGGAAAGGTATTTTTAATCCGAATTTTGCGCCGAGTCCAAATTTGATATCCGATTTGCGCGAAAACATCTCTAAACATCCGACGGGGTCCCCCGATTACCCACGTGATCCATTTTAAGCCCCGAGTCCATCCCTTGTGTCCAAATTGGCGCGCGAACACCGCCGACAAGCCGCGTAGGCTTCCAGAAGCTGCTGGTCACACTGCAGAAGCCCTGCAAAGATCCGGGTCACCACAAAAGATCTCAGAATCAAAAGTTGTAAGAAAGATTCTTCGGACTCTTCTGGAATGTTTTAGGGCAAAGGTTACCGCCATTGAAACCGTCAATCATCCGGATGACATGAGAATAGAGGAATTAGTAGGTGCTTTACAAACATATGAAATGACTTTTCCTACTAATCAATTTTCTTCCAAGTCTTCTTCTAAGCGTGCAGAAATTGGATTCAAATCAACAAAGGAAGAAGATAGCGACTCAAACTCCGACGATGAAATTTCTTTTGCTGATTTTGAGGAACAACTCGCGCGGATCACAAAGAAATTTCGTAGGAATTTTTGGAAGAATCGAACCGATAGATCTTCATCCTCGAAACCAAAAAGTTCATCTAAAGGATCATCGGGTTCTAAATCCTCTAAACTCAAAAGATTTGCAAAACTTTCTAAAGAAAAAGAAAAAGAAAAAGATGAATTCGAAGGGGAAATCCAATGCTACAGATTCAAAGGCTTCGGCCATATTTCAACGGATTGTCCTTCTAAGAAATCATATAAAAAGAAGGCTTTGCAAGCAAAAACTTGGGACGATTATACTTTCGATGAATCGACCTCAAGTAAAGAGGAAAATGATAATGTTGTTGCTTTTCATACTTCTCTAGTTCCCTCCCCTAATGTTTGCTTGTCATCGTTAATTACTGATTCTACTTCTTTGATCTTGCATGAATCATCTACATCCGACGGAGAGTCGTCAATTGAGGGGGAGTCGGACAAAGAAGAACTCGTTGAGGCCTATCAACAACTTCTTAAGGAATCAAAGAAGATGGCCAAGCACATCAAGAAGTTGAGGAAACAACGACTTGAGGTTGAAGACGAGAACCGTACTTTAAAGATCAAAATTCATGATTTCGAGGAGGAACGAGGACTTGTATTGAACAATAATAAAATCCTCCAAGAAAAGCTAAACCAATCGGAAACGATCGTTATTTCTCATATGGACAAGATTGGTTTTCTTGAAAAACAGTTTGAGGAAATTCATGACGCCAACCAAGTTTTGTCCAAGCAAGTTCATCAACTCAAATCCGACATACAAACTCTTTCAACCGGTTCCAAGAAATTTGACGGTATGTTCGGATTAGGTCAAACGAGCAAAGTTGGTTTGGGATATAAACGGAAACAAACTGTGAAGGCTTCAAGTTCCACAACTAAATTGAAAGGTAAAACATGCTATCAATGTGGAATTGAAGGACACATAATGAAGACGTGCCCGAAAATTAGAAAGAAGAATTCATCGGCATCTTCATCTACGGAGCGGACTCTACGGATTCAAAAGCCACAACAATTCAATGGAGTTCTCTCAATCCACCAAAGGTCCGAGCCACAACACCGGTTATTCAAGAGGACACTTGCAACGTGGGAACCTAAGGTGGATCAACAGTCAAAGCTAACATCCCCCGGCCACAATGAATCAAGACAACCCAAAATCCGATGGTTTTGGATTAGGAAAGGTGATATCTTTCTTTGTCTTAAGTTTTAAATAGCTTTTGACTGTATGTAATGTTTTGATCGGTTTTCTCTTCATATATATCGTGATCTTTGCATTACATGATTTCAATGCTTGCCATTTTTATTTATGTTTTATTTTCAAACAAAAGGGTTTTAACGAACGAGTGCATTGAATATCAAAAGGGTTTGCTTTCATTCACTCCTAATTAATTTCATATTAATTATCAACTTTACTCCATAATCATTATCTTTGAGGATATTCTATTATAAGAGTTTTTTATATTTATATTCATCAAATTTTAGTAATCATATGTGATCTTAATGTGCTTAACCTATCTCGGTTGTGTGAATTCATTGTGATAAATATGAGACAACGAATAAACTAAAATTTGGGATTTAATTCTTTCACGTAATAGATTACATTCTTACAAGGGTAATTAAAAGAGTTGAAAAGATGTGGAAAGAGTTACATCCGTAAAGGAGTGTGAAAACTACCACCACATGTTGGAAAGAAATACCACATGTTTTGGATGCATGATAATATTTTTGGTAAAATTTTTAGATGAAGCATTCGGAGATTCATATTCAAATTTCTTATATTTTTGAACAATCTCCTGGTTGGTATAAGGTGGGATAGTTGAAAGATGCTCAAAGAACCACCCTTAAGTATTTTATTGCTTATCTCAAATTTGAAAGGGTATTGATCAAATTGATGTCATTTTGGAAATCTCTGTAAGTCATTTTTTGATAATCCATTACATCTTGATAGAGTTCGGATCTCTAGATTATTTTTGATGACTTGTGTTTGACGTATATAAAATGAAAAACGGTTATAATATTTTATCGTTGTTTTTCATGATTTAGGAGTAAATCTTTTTAATTTTTATAAAATTAATTGGATTGAATGACATCTGTGTGATCTCATAATTTTCAAGCACTTAAATTGATTTTCTTGATGGCACGCAAATCGGTATTTGAAAGATTTCAAAATTTGAATTTGTTTCAAGAATTTTTTTGTTTTTAGATCTGGAGTACCGGTACTCACATTTTGGTACCGGAACCAATTTCCCGAAATTGGTTTTCAATCCGAAACCCGAACTAAAATTTTTCAGATTTTTAATTGGGTACCGGTACGCGTCTTCGAGTACCGGTACGCAATCTGCAGATTTGTTAAATACCGGAACCAAGGTGCATTCTTTCACTTTCTCTTTTGCAAAAACTCCCCCTTTCTCTCTCTAAAAGATTTTCAAGGTGTTTTTCTTCAAGATCTACGAGATTCTTGCTGTGATTTATAAGATCTTTCATCAATCTTGCTTTTTATGTTTCAAAACCCTAGTTTTTAGGTTTTGATGATTTATTTTGAGATTTTTGAGTTGATCTCTATTTCTAATGAAATCTCTTGCATATATCACCTTGTTTTCTTGATTAGAACATAAATGATTGCTTTCTATGTGATTAGATTCATGTTTTCTTGCATATATTGCTTGAATCTAACATTTAAATCATTTCTTTACATCAAGAAATTTGGAAATTTAGGGTTTGCATGTAAATTGCGTTTGAATGTTAGATCTTCAAAGTTTATATGTTTATAATGTTTGTTAAACATTTTTAAGCCTTTTATGATATTCATATTCGATCAAATCATAGTGCATCATGTTCTTCACAGGATAATGGCATTCTCTTTGCTACTTGCACTTGTGGTTTTGATGGCCACCGGGAGTGGACGTGGTCATGGACGTGGAAAGAAGAAAGTTTCTAAACGATCACGTGATGAAGGATCAACAAGCTCAGAATCAGAACCTTCATCGGAATATGAGGAAGAATCGGTAAAAGGAAAGGAAGAGGCACCGATGACTTCAAGGAAAAAGAAAGGTGCAGATTCTCCTCCACGAAGAAGTACCGGTGGATCGGTAATTCGTGAACGCTCTCAAGAAGAACGGCGAACAAAGCTTGGGGAAGGTGAGCAACACATTAGCTCAAAGCGCCGTACAATCTTTGAGAATAGAGCATGCATTGGGGAGCGACATGTCAACTTCTCTGAATTGTATCGAGAAGTTCCGGACTTTGCAAGGCTACTGGAACGGATTCCTATTGAGCCACTTGGTAGAGTTCCTACTATGATGGGTTTCTGTGTGGAGCTACTTAGGGAGTTTTACGTGAGAGCAGTTATACTTCACGAGGATCCTGACACCGGGACATTCATTTTTGAAACAACAGTTAGAGGTGTCAAGTTCGATATTACTCATGTTGTAATTGGTGCAAATCTGGGATTGATTGTTGATACAACGGGTTTGCACTATACTCACGGCGACTTTCAGCATGAAACTCATTGGGATATTGTTGTAAATGCAATTTGCAAATCAGGAACTCACACAAATAGGTTGTATGTTGAGTCAAAGGATTTAAAGCCGGAATACCACATCCTGTCTTTAATTATATGCTACAACCTCTTGCCTACATTGGGGACTAAAAGGATTCGATGGGATCGACTTCTTCTTCTTTATTTCCGTCGTCACCCAGAGAGTGCATATGGAATTAACGTCAATATTCCATTTCTTATTTGGCAACAAATGGTTCATGTGATTGAAGGATCAAATCGCCGTGAACTACTTCCTTACCCGATTTTGATCACTAGCATATTGGAAGATCACGGAGTTGATATCAAGTGTGTCAAATATGACTATGGCTTGGGCGCTATTGATGGAATTACCTTGGCCAAGTCAATTAGCACTCTAAAGACCTTTGGGCAAGTGAAAGGTTATGCAAGTGAAGCCACTCCAAGTGCACCGCCTCATCAAGTGGAACATCAAGACTCTTCTGGATTAGATGAGGTAGTGATGCTACAATCATTATATCGGGATGTACGCTCACTGGAGAAAAGAATGGAACAAGGGTTCAAGAAGCTTGAGGACGGATTGAAGAAGATTTTTGATATCCTCGGCTACAAACATGATGATGTAGTTCCTAGAGCGACCGGGCCAAGTACTTCACATGGACCTACTTCACATGATGACGATGATGATGATGACGGACATGACGATGAGTGACTCTTTACTTTTCTTGTTCTTGCTTTTCATTTTCTTTTCGCTTGTTGATGAACAAGAACTTTTATGGTCATATAACTAAGAACTAATCCTCCTAGTACTTTCCTTTGTCTAGTATTTTCTTTGTTTGACAATTTATGACAAAAAGGGGGAGAAGAAAAATGATGAGATGAGATGATCGAGATAGAGGGAGATGATCAAAAAGAGAAATGATGAGATGAGATGATCAAGATAGGGGGAGATGATCAACAAGGGAGCCGAAAATCAAAAGAACCAAAAAGACGAATCAAATGTAGGATTTACATTTAATTTCTCACAACTGACTTTTGATTTGTTTGGAGTTTTGTTTTGCAGGATTTACATCCCTTTAAGACTCCAAGTCCTAAGTCATAGAGTTTGTTTTAGGACTGGTTCAAATGTATTTTTGTTTATTGGATCTTTCACGCAAAGAAAGTCAATGTTTTGGTGATGACATTGAATTTCGATTTTTTGGTTTAAGATGAGTGTCTTGAGCGTTTTATGTATTTTGGATTTTGTCACGAAATTGCCAAAGGGGGAGATTGTTACGGCTTTTTATGTTGGCATATTTCGTGATTTGAGTCGGAGTCTTGAAGTGATCAAATTGTCAAATCAGCATTCAAAAACTCAGAGAAGATTCAACATGAGCTCAAGTTGACACTCAGGTATGATTAAAGTAATCATGGTGATTTAAGTATATTTACAATCTTTGGAATCATGATTTTATTGAAACTCGATTTAGTGGAGGTTTTGGAAACTTGGATTTTAACTCATAACTTATTTTAAGTTTTGATTCTGGTACATGGTTTGTTTTGTTAAACTTATCTTTGAAAAATTCAGTATTTTACATTGAGTACCGGAACCCCACTTTGAGTTCCTCAAAACACGACACAAGATTTTCTGAAAATTGCATTGAATACCGGAACCTGACTTTGAGTACCGGTACGCAATAGAAAATTTTGTCTATTGCGTCATTGAGTACCGGAACCAGCCATTTAGTACCGGTACGCAATGTTAAGTCGTGATAAGAATGCTAAACCGACTTTGATTGATTTCCAAAGGTTATAAATAGATACTTAGGGTTTCTCAAGAGGTACCGACCAATTCATAAACACTTGAGAGCAACACTACAACAAAATTATGCTATAGCGACACTTATAAGTGTTTCTAAAATCTAAAAAAAGTGTCGCTGGCAAAAATACCGACACTTATTATTAGTGTTGCTATATGTGCCGTCGCTAGGGTGTATAGCGACATATTTTTGTAATGTGTTCCAAAAATGTGTCCCTATAACTTAATTTTAGATATAGATGGAATATAGATAGGACACTTATACAAAAGTGTCACAAACATGTGTCCCTATAACCTAATTTTGTTGTAGTGCAACCCTAGAGGCTAGATTTTTATTGTTCATCATTTTAGCCTCTCTTAGGTCAATTCGACGATTCTTTGAAGATATATTTTTTGTCGAATTGATCTAATCTTTGCTTAGAGATTTCTTCCATGGTTCTCTAATGATATTCTAAGTAAAGGATAACCATCGAAGCCTATACTTTCATAACGGCTGAGTTTGCGTCAAGGAGTTGACGTGGCATCGTGGATTCGATGTGTTGAAGGCGTTTCGTGGATTCGAAACGTGTTTCTCGTGGATTCGAATGGCGTTCATGGATTTGGACGTGTGCATTGGACCTGCAGTCGGTGAGCACAAGATCCAGAGAAGTTGAAGGTGGGGTTGGAGTCTGTGGAGTCAGTAATCACCTTGTTATCTTTCAAATTCTTATTGGATTGTTATTGCGTGTTGGTCCCGTGGTTTTTACTCCTGTGATGGAGTTTTCCACGTAAATCTCGGTGTGCTGTTTTTATTTTTCGCATTTATTTTAAATTGCACTGAGATTGGTATTTTGGATATTGCACCTATTCACCCCCCCCTCTAGGTGTTTGATAGAACCTATTTAGATCCTTGGGATCCTTAAACCTACATAGTGTGGAGCCGGGGGGCGGGTTTCGGGCGCCCGATTCTTGCGCCCGAATCTGAAATCCCTTTTTTGTGGATTTGGGTTATAAATAGCCCATTTATGCCTTCTTTTGTGGTTTTTTTCGAGCCCCTCTTGAGCCCTCCTTTGACAGGAGCCTTCCTCGGCGACTCTTCTTCGATATTTGGGATCCTCGAGTTTTTTTGGAAGTCGTTTCATCAGCCTCCTCCTCGACATCGCGAGCTTCGACGTGCCTTCGATACCGAGCCTTCCCGTCGACGTTTCGTCCGCGGGCTCCCCTGGGCTGACCAGAGAAAGTTTTTGGCCAATTTCTGTGGCATCGTTTCCAAGAGAGGTAGATCTTCGATTTTCGTATTTACTGCGCCTCTCAGTTTTGGATTTTTGTCGAGGTGTTTGGAGCATCTTTGAACCCCTTTCTTGCTACTGGTTTTTCTGGACAACGAAGCTTGTTTGATTTTTATCTCGGTGCTCGGTTATCGAATTTCAGCCTTGAGGACTCAATCGACATCTACGCTTCGCGAGGATCGCAGCCATATTTTTATTGGAATTTTCGGAGATCATCACGGAGGTGATATTTTGACTTCTTCTGGACTGATTTTCCACGGAGTTGTAATTTTGGAGATTTTTGCTTACCGCGGTGTTTGGTCTATATCTCAGCGACCGGGGGGAGTTTTCTAGTGTTTTTGGGCTCGTTGGGATCGTGGGAACCTGAGGAGTATCCTCATTCAGTTTTGGCTTATTTGGACTTTGGATCGACGCCCGCATTCAGGTGGGTTGCTTTCGTCTCCAAAACCGGTGGACGGTTTTCTAATTCTATATGATAGTGAGCATGCATGTTTGTGAGATGAGATAGATAGCATGTTGGTGAGATATGATATTTTCCTTTGTTGATATTGAGATCATGTTGGTTAATGTTCCCCATTTACGTTCGGTTAAATTAAATGCTATTATTGGAACTTTGACCTAGCACCCTGTCATATGCTGCATGTTTCAACCAGACTAGTAGAAAACCCAAACTTGGGCTAGTTATTTATGCTTTAGACACTCCCATACATTTATTTGTTATTCCTGGACTTAGAGTGTTCCACGCCCGGATAGTGGGCCGAGTAGTCGGGATGTTGTGAGATGCATGTTACACTCGCGCTTGGGGGCCGAGTGGAGTCTGGTAGTTGTGGTTAGATCAGTGCTAGTCTTGGAAGCCGTCTGAGTCGACGGTGGGGTCCCGGCTATCGAGTATGTCCAGCCAGTGATTTAGATATGTGATTTGGGTACTGTCGATCTGGTTGATTGTGGATTTGGATTATAGCCTACATGAGCCATATTGAGCTCGACAAAGATACGCGGATACTATCTTCGGTAGGGTCGCGCCCCTCGAGTGCCTCTCCGAAGCTGGGCCTGTTACTTTGCTATCGCGACTTGTCGACAGAGTCCTTCTAGTTGAGCCCTTTTTGGGCAATCACGGACGCCCTACGTAATAAGTCCAGTCCTCCGTGGATGTAATGGCAAAAGGTGGGCGCAGGTTTGACTGGACCCTATGTGGCAGTCAGTGTAGATTGGGTGATTGTTTTATCGAGAGATAGTAGATGCATCATGTTTCATCTGTATCACCCTTTGAGCATTTAGATAGAGGCATAGTAGCTGTAGAGTTATTTCCAGCCTTTCCTTTATAGTACTGCATTTTTTATTATGCCTCTAGTAGACTTAGTAGGCAGACCGTCGGGCTTGGTAGCGGTACCCATTGAGAACTACTGTTGGTTGTAGTTCTCACACCCACTGTTGGTGACCTTTTTCCCAGGGACTTCTTCTCCAGTTCCTATTGCTCTAGTTGCCGCTCCATTTGACCGAGGTAAGGGAGTCGCGAGTTAGATCCCTACCCATTTTCAGCAAGAGAGTAGATGTACCCCTTTTGGTGATGGTTTAGTACTGTCAGTGGTTTGGAGGTATCTTGTATTTATTTTACTTGAGAGCTTTATTTTGGAGAGACATTTGTATTGTGAGGACCTGACATATACTATTTGGAGTTGTATTTATTTATTTCTGCAGTTTACTTTTCTGCTCTGATATCTGTATATTGGTTAGTATGATCTTTTGCAGGTTAGTCGCTTCGTCTATACGGGGCTTCCCGTATGGGCGGCGGATCTGTTGGCGCGCCCGGGTCGCAGTTTCGACCTCGGGACGTGACATTTAACCTGTACAAGAATATCCACCTTTAAATGATACACTAAAGTATGCATGAACTTTTCATCCCAAAACATAAACTCGTAATCCCAAGAATCTTGTTTCCAAGATGACATAGTAAGAAGTTCATCTTGTTGGATGCTAAGAAACCCACCTCTACAAAGCTCCAATCCAAGCAAAAGAAGAAAGAAGGATGAAGGAGAAGTGGAAGCCGACTTCGCCGCTTCACTGCTTCGCCGGACATGCGCTCGGGATCATCGCCACGTCGATCACACAGATTTTGGCTTTACAAAAGGAAATACCAAGGCTACAACACTTCCCTCACTCTCTCTAGCCTTTTTTTTTTTACTCTTTCACCTCTCTGGTTGAAGTGGGAACGAAAGTGGAATAGAAAAGTGCAAATGAGATGGTGCAAATGGATAAATACAAGAAAATTTCAGATTCTGATGCCCTAAATCACCAATTCGAGTGCCCAGATCAAGCAGGTGACAGTGCAGCTTGCCTAATAAGTCCAAAATTTCTCGTTTAAGCCGAAATACACAATTCAGGCACAGAATTGGGCTCTCGAATGTAGGCCCGAATCTTCCCTAATCCGGATTCTAATAGTAATTCGAATTTGAGGCCCGCAATAGTAAAACCCGTATTTTCGGGCGTTCGGTTTCATAGTTTCGGACGTCCGAAAGTGCTCCAAAACTATATTTTTGCAGAAATTTGTCTAGAGTTCGATTTCACGATCCGTTTTCGTCAAAACAACTGAATATTTTTCAGTGGGTACAACGAGCCGGGGACCAACAAGTTGTACCTACTGGTATACAATAATCGACAAGAGTATGTAGGCATAATCACCAAATATGAAATCAGGTATAGCACGGTAAACAGGTATAATAAGCAGGTATGAAGTAATCAACTGAACTCTGAAATGATAGTAGGGCATTGAATATATTATCATGCGAGATAATAAATAAGCAACTAAAACACACAACTGAAGTAATAAATACATTAACCACTGGAATATCGAAAATATCCAATCGTGCCACTGTTGGTCACAAGAAACTCAGGGTAATGCCATGGTCGGCACTTGATCGGGCTGACATATCCTATACCCACTTGATACTATCTAGGACTTATAGGTCGATCAGACCACTCTACCGATAAAGAACACTACAACGGATGCCAATCCACTGGTGTACATGACATGTGCAGCAAGTGTATGGCGATCACAATGCGGATGCTCAATGCTCGCGGTCCAATGATCGGAATACATCAATAAGTTGGGAACTCCCAAACGGGATAAAAAATAGTCGACTGCCATTACTCATGCAATAAAAAAAAAGTGATGGTCTCCTACTCTATCAAGCATGCAAGTATCAGGAGATAACAATAACATACAGTCGACTACAGTCGATGGTGTGTCAAATCACATCGAAAAACAAATCCAAGAATCATGTCAGCAATCTAATGCGGAATCGAAAGAGCAATGTAATAATAATATAAGAAAGGATATGGGGCTAGTATCAATCCAACAAGGTCCAATCGAAAATGATACCCAGTGAGGTTGTACTATACTGATGCCAGGATCGAAGTACCCATCTCAAAAACGACGATCCGATCACCCGCGACTCAGCACTCACGTGGATCACAACCGCTCGGGCCTATATCAAATCAAAGGGTCAGAGCATAGTCTCACACAAACCCGACCTACTAACTCACATACGACCAAACATTATAACATGGACTTTTCGTTAAGTCCCGAAATTCGTCGGAATTTTCTGAAATCCACCGGAATGACCAATAATGGTCTGTATAAATTGCAGAGGCTATTAACATGCATTAAAATTCTCAAAGCTATCATGCAATCAGGTAATAGTATAAAATGCCACTTTTAGAAAACTTTCAACAACTTGCAATTTTAATGTCAAGAAGCCAACTAGGGATCATGTAGTGAGCTTAACTCTTGATTATATAAGCTGTAGTACCATATGGCTATAAAAGCAAAGTGACAAGTTTAACATGTACTAGAATATCCACCTTTAAATGATACACTAAAGTATGCATGAACTTTTCATCCCAAAACATAAACTCAAAACCCTAAGAATCATGCTTCCAAGATGACATAGTAAGAAGTTCATCTTGTTGGATGCTAAGAAACCTATCTCTACCAACCTCCAATCCAAGCAACAGAAGAAGAGAGGATGAAGGAGAAGTGGAAGCCGACTTCGCCGCTTTGCCGGACTTGCGCTCGGGGTCGTCGCCTCGTCGATTGCACAAATTTTGGCTTCACAAAAGGAAATCTCAAGGCTCCAACACTTCCTTTACTCTCTCCTGCCTTTTTTTTTTACTCTTTCACCTCTCTGGTTGAAGTGGGAACGAAGGTGGAATAGATAAGTGCAAATGAGGCGGTGCAAACGGATAAACAAAAGAAATATTCGGATTTGGGCGCCCTAAATCACCAATTCGGGCGGGAAGATCAAGCAGGTGATAGTGCAACTTGCCTAATAAGTCCAAAATTTATCATTTAAGCCAAAATACACAATACGGGCGCAGATTCGGGCGCTCGAATGTGGGCCTGAATCTCCCCTAATCTATTCCAATAGTCATTTGAATTGGAGGCCCGCAATAGCAAAACTCATATTTTCAGGCATTCGTTTTCACAGTTTCGGACGTTCGAAATTGCTCCAAAACTGCATTTTTTTGTAGAAATTTGTCTAGAGTCCGATTTCACGATCCATTTTCGTCGAAACCACTCCATAACACTCTAGAAAAGCTACACATCATCCCACACCATAACCTTAGCAATTTGTAAAGGTTCGGTACACTACATGTGAGATACAACTGAATATTTTTCAATGGGAACAACGAGCTGGGGACCAACAAGTTGAACCTACTGGTATACAATAATCGACAGGAGTAAGTAGGCATAATCACCAAATATGAAATCAGGTATAGCACAGTAAACATAAGCAGGTATGAAGTAATCAACTGAACTCTGAAATGACAGTAGGGTACTGAGTATATCATGCGAGATAATAAATAAGCAAATGAAACAAACAACTGAAGTAATAAATACATGAATAACTGGAATATCAAAAATATCCAATCATGCCACTGTTGGTCACAAGAACCTCAGGCTAATGCCATGGTTAGCACCTGGTAGGGCTGACATATAAACTTATACCTACTCGATACTATCTGGGGCTCACGGGTCGATTAGACCACTCTACCAGTAAAGAATACAACAATGGGGCCAATCCGCTCGTGTACGTGATATGTGCAGTAGGTGTATAGCGATCACAATGCGGATGCTCAATGCTCGCAGTCCAACGATCGAAATACGACAATAAGCCGAAAACTCCCAAACGGGATAAAAAATAGTCGACTGCCATTACTTATGCAATAAAAAAAAAAAAAGTGACGATCTCCTACTCTATCAAGCATGCAAGTATCAGGAGATAACAATAGCATACAATCAACTATAGTTAATGGTGTATCAAATCATATCGAAAAGCAAATCCAAGAATCACGTCAGCAATCTAATGCGGAATCGAAAGAGCAATGTAATAAAAATATAAGAAGCTGGGGCTAGAATCAATCCAACAGGGTCTAATCGAATATTATACCCAGTGAGGTTGTACTATACTGATTTCCGAATCGAAGTACCCACCTCAAAAACGATGATCCGATCGCCCACGGTTCAACACTCACGTGGATCACAATCGCTCTGGCCTATGTCAAGTCAAAGGGTCAGAGCATAGTCTCACACAAACCCAACCTACTAACTCACACACGATCAAACATTATAACACGGACCTTTCCCGAGATTCGTCGGAATTTTCAAAAATCTACCGGAATGACCAATAATGGTCTGTATACATCGCAGAGGCTATTAACATACATCAGAATTCTCAAAGTTATCATGTAATCAGGTAATAGTATAAAATACCCCGTTTAGAAAACTTGCAACAACATGCAATTTTAATGTCAAGAAGCCAACTAGGGATCATGTAGTGAGCTTAACTCTTGATTATGTAAGCTATAGTACCATAAGGCTATAAAAGCAAAGTGACGAGTTTTACTTGTACAAGAATATCCACCTTTAAATGATACACTAAAGTATGCATGAACTTTTCATCCCAAAACATATACTCAAAATCCCAAGAATCATGCTTCCAAGATGGCATAGTAAGAAGTTCATCTTGTTGGATGCTAATAAACCCACCTCTACCAAGCTCCAATCCAAGCAACAGAAGAAGGAAGGATGAAGGAGAAGTGGAAGCTGACTTCACCGCTTTGCCGGACTTGCGTTCGGGGTTATCGCCGCGTCGATCACACATATTTTGGCTTCACAAAAGGAAACCCCAAAGCTCCAACACTTCCCTCCCTCTCTCCTCCCTTATTTTTACTCTTTCACCTCTCTGGTTGAAGTGGGAACGAAGGTGGAATAGAAAAGAGCAAATGAGGCGGTGCAAACGGATAAATACAAGATTTCAAATTCGGGCGCCCTAAATCACCAATTCGAGCGCCCAGATCAAGCAGGTGATAGTGCAGCTTGCCTAATAAGTCCAAAAGTTGTCGTTTAAGCCGAAATACACAATTCGGGTGCAGAATTGGGCTCTCGAATGTGGGCCCGAATCTCCCCTAATTTGGATTCCAACAATCATCCGAATTGGAGGCCCGCAACGACAAAACCCGTATTTTCGAGTATTCGTTTTCATAGTTTCGGGAGTCTGAAAGCGCTCCAAAATTGCATTTTTGCAGAAATTTATCCAGAGTCCGATTTTGGATCCGTTTTCATCGCAATCACTCCAGAATACTACAAAAAAGCTGCACATCATCCCATACCGTAACCTTAACAATTTGTAAAGGTCCGGCACACTACATCCTCTCCTCCTACAAAGAGTTTCGTTCTCGAAACTCAAAAATAAAACACAGACCTCAGCTCAGTTCTCGAACAAAGAAAGGTAAGTCTGCCGCATTGGCTTCTCGAGCCCCCTAGTGGTCTCTCGCTCTTCATGATTGCTCCAAAGGATCTTCACATAAGGAATGACCCGGTTCCTAAACGTGCGCTGCTCTCGAGCCAAAATCCGAATCGGTCATTCCTCATACGATAAATTCTCGCTAATCTCCAACGGAAGCTTGGAGAGCTTCGTTGTTGAGATGAGCTTTCGATTTTGAGTTTGGGGTTTTCATTGAATCCTTTGAAATCGAGGTTTCATTTTTTTATTTTATTCTTTCTTTTTAATTTTTTTATCCTCTGTATTTTTTTTCACTATCGTGCTCTCTACCTCGCCCTTTGTCACACCCATCGCCCCTGCCAGACCCGCTCTTCTGTCTTATCATCCTTAAATCCTTCAGTATCCTCGTCACTATCGCCGTCACCATCCGCGGCGTTGCAATCTAATACAAGCTCACCTCCATGATCTATATCATATCTAAGATAGCGTCGGCAGAGGTGTGGGCGAGATAAAAAAGTAGAGCGCGGTGTCAATGTTGGGGCGGTGGAGGAAAATGAGACGACGACGAGGGCGAGTGTCACGCCCCGGGGTCGAAACTGCGACCCGGGCTCGCCAACAGATCCGCCACCTATGCTAAAACCCGCATAGGCGAAGCGTCTAACCTGCAAAAGATAGTACTATAGCTACACAAATATCAGAGCTGAAATAAAAATGCTGTAGAATAAAATCCAATCACTGAACAATATGAAATAAAGTACAATACCCCTTTCCACAAATACAGATAATCCACATACAATGTCCTCAATACAGCATCTCTCAACTATAAAAAGGAAATAAACTAAAACTATAGTACATCAGTCTCAGTCTCTCCAAATACAAAAGATCTCCCTCCAAGATAACAGTAAACACCAGCCAACAGCTACAGGAATCTCCAACCAGGGGATACAGCTACACTCCTCGGGTGGTAACGATCTAGCTCGTGACTCCCTCGCCCCGAACAACGACCGAAGATCAGCAACTCCAATGAGAACTCTGCAAAACAGGGGGGAGAAAAGAAGAGGAAACAACAGTGGGGGTGAGAACCACTAGTAAACCAGTAGCCTCCCCCTGTGGGTAAAGCCTCAAGCTCCGGCGTACCCACTAAGTCTACTAGAGGCAAGAAAAGGGCAAGTAGTAAAGCTGTAAACAGAACTACTGAATAAAAGGGGAAAGCCACAACAAGTATGCCTCTCAATGCAATACCGAAGGAAATGACGGTATGAATGCACCAGGGAACTACATCTGGCTAAATAGACCCAATCTAGTGCCACCAGTAAAACTGGTACTGCCTGCTCTGCTGTCGAACTCAAGAACTCAGCATCTCCACTGTCCAAATGACCGGAACCCAACACGGTCTAAAGCCTACTCCGGAGTGCCACTCGAGGGGAGCGACCCACACGAGTAAAGTAACCCTGTCACACATATCTCAATATAGCAGGACTGGATCAAGACTATGATCAAAGTGGGAAACTCCGTCCACTAAAAGAAACCCCGATCTGATGCAATAATACTCAAAAAGTGGGAAATACCATCCACTAGAGAAATCTGATACCCAATCTGATGCAACAGTAAACACTCGGTCGGCCGCCCAAAGTCCGCGGTCACCGCAACAACCCACAACCCACAATTGGGTAATATAATCAAGATCCGGTCAACCGCCTACTGTCCGCGGTTGCCGCAGTAACCCACAATCCAACATCAAGTACACCCTGTCACTGACCCTCAGGTCCCGGCTACACTATCCCAAACCTCTGCTCGAACTCGAGCAACATGACTCAAAAGTCTACATAAAAGGAGAAAGAAAGCAATCATGGTTTCTCCTAAGTCAAATCCCAATATGATAGTGTAGCAATAAAATAGTGGCCTATCTAGATGTCCAAATAAGCATGCAAAAGTCCTCATGCAATGTGGAAGAGAGAGAATGTCAGATAACAGTTCTGCATGTGTAATATTAATAATATCCACATAAATATAACAATCATGCTAAAATCATCAGTCAACTACACATGTGAACAATCCCTGATCCATAATAAATCCCCAGAGTGAAACCCGCACATTGATGTGTCATTATGTCCCGACAATTAATCATTTAATCCACTTTCATAAATCTAGGTGCTAATGTAGCATATTAATCATCACTAATAAATTATTCCAATAATGTCCCCAACATGCTATATTCACAAAATTAATCTCAGATGATAGGCTCACATGTATATCAGTCAATCATGCATGATACTCAATCCATTTGCTCAATAGTGGGGTTTTCTAATAAACTTAGTGAGTAAGTCAGATATAGAGGCAAGCAACAACCACCCACCTGAAGCGCTAACTGTCCGGGTCCGTACAGCTGAAAATACCAAAAACTCCAATCCTGCGCTCCAACAAGTACAGTACACCCGAAACACTCCTGGCACAACACAAAGTCCACTAAATACACTTAGGCTCCCAAATATTGCTTTTATTAACCCATACAACATCAGTCCCGAAACTGATAAATTATCACCTGCTGAAAGTGCCCAGAAAATTCCCAGAAAAATATCACGGCGATCCTCGCGTCGATAGCTTCGCAACGGTACCTTGCACGCCCAAATCAGAGTTCGGTAAGCCAAGTTATAAATTCGTCAAGGCGGTAATCCAATCAACAAACTGTGAAGAAAAACTGTACACAGTACACTGAGAAAACAGTGATTATCACCTCGAAATAAATCTCTCAAAAATCCAAGAAAAATACGAGCGCGTTCCTTGCGATCCGTAGATGAAAAAGTTGTATAAGCTCGTCTCCGTCTGACGCTCGTGCGCGAAGATATGGCCGAAATACTCCGCTGCTGTCAAGGAAATCCACACAGCAAAAAGGGGTCACTGTTTGCCTCGGGATCCGTGCCAAAACCTCGAAACGGAAAAGCGCGATCAAAATGAAAGTTGAAGCCTTATCTGTAAGGAGTCAGCCGGCGCAAGAATCACAGAAAAGGGACCTCGGGGTAGCCCAGGGGAGCCAAAACATCACTGCTGCGCCGAAGAAGGAAACAGGAAATGCATCGTCGCGCCGCGCCGTAAAATGGGGAACCTCGGGATTCGAGCCTCCTAAAATCCTAGAACTTGGCAGGAAGATCAAGCATCAAGAGGTGAACAAATCTCCTTAAGGTGGCTCGGGCAGAAGAGGCTCGGAAAGGGGAGAAAAACTCGAAAAGAAGGGGCTCGGGTTGGTATTTATAGGCCATTCCAAACAAATCCAAAAATGCCCGCTGTGTCCTCATTTTTGGGCGCCCGAAAAGATTCGGGCGCAAACTGTGCGGCCCGGCCCACACTTTCGGGCGCGCACAGTAGCCCGGCCCACACGGCCCACGCCCGCACACCCGATCCGGTCGGACCGCGTGACCGTCCGACCCGCTCCACGCGCTGACACGTGTCCCCGAACACCGAACAGGCAACCCGGCCGCTCCCCTCGCGCCACGTGGCCGCCCTTGGTCAACGGGGCCGTTGGCGCCCGCCAATGGCGGGCCGCCACGTGGCGCCCGCGTGCGCCACCCTGCTGCCGTGCCCGCCACGCCAGCCGGCCGCCGCCTGCCCCGCCTGCCGGCCGCCGCCTGCCCCGCCTGCCACCGCCGCCTGCCACGCCGTACGCGCACAGTAGCACACCCAATCCTCGCGCGCCACGTGTCCAGGCCAAACACTCGCTGCACCCGGTGCACCCACTCCGTGCACCCGACGAACCACGACATGCCACGTGTCTACTGCTCCACCAATCGAAAACCGCCACGTGGCACACCCAAACCAGTATCTCCTGCGCCTGCCCGCGTACCCGCGCACTCCGCGTGCGCCGCGTCCACTGCACCGAGCCAATGGGAAAGTGCCACGTGTCCCCTCTCTGGTCCACCGTACACTCCGCTATGCTCCGTGGACCGCGACCCGAGGACCAACCAACGGGAAACCGCCACGTGGCCCCCCGCTCCGGTGCACGCCGGCCGCGTGGACCGCGCACCCTGCCCGCGCCCACGCGCCCTGCCCGCCGCTGCTCTCCGCCTGCCCGAGGCCGCGCCGCCGCCCTCCGCCGCTGCCCGCCGCCGGCGATCGCCGGAGTTACTGTTCCGGCGGTGAACAGTAACCCGTGCCCAAAAAGTCAAGTAGGTAGTCCATTTTGACCGTTTTCGCGCGCTGAATCCGAATTTGACGTCCATTTCTCCAAATTCCAACTCTAAAAATTGCCGAAGGCTCCCGGAAGTGTATTCTTAGCCCGAATTTCGCGCGGAGCCCAAATTTAATATCCGATTCGCGCGAAACCACTTCTAAGCCCTCCACGGGGTCCTCCGATCACTCACATGATCCATTTGAGCCCGAAGTCCAACTCTTGTGCCCAATTATGCCCCAAACACCTCCAGTACACCATGTAGGCCTCCAATGGCCACCCCAACGCACTGCAGCAGCTCTGCGGAGATCCGGGTCATCACATCCTCCCCCACTAAAAGAAAGTTTCGTCCTCGAAACTAAAATCGTTCCTCAACACGGAATCTCAACCAAATAAAGGGGGTAAATATCCAATCATCCACCACTCGAGTTCCCAAGGCTGACAAATACCTCCTCCAGAGACGCGATGCGGTCCTCGGGTCTCCAACTAGAACAAAGTAAAGGCGGGCACTCCAGAAAAACCGTACCAGCTCAACCAAGTACAGCTGGGCTAACCGCTCAAGCTACCAAGTAATCAGCACCGGTACAAGCCTCCGCTCCTCCTAGGGCCTCAGATAATCCAACCACAAGTCCATCGGCACACAAGCTCGATCCGAATATCTCTGTACTCCCGAGGCATCCAATATAAGTCCCCCAACTGATCACGTAGACTCTGATCTCTAATCCAAAACCATCAGGGTGTAGCAACACCTTCCCAACTCTCGGGCATCAACTCACAGCCATAGGCAGTCAAGAGAACCAGATTGCAAATCAATCTTCGAGAAGGTCCAGTACCCTTGCAGATGGTAAATCCAATCCTCCAGGCTCGACAAAGGGTACCTGCTCCAGACGGTCACCTCATCAAATTTCGGGAGTTGTATCCTCAACTCCCAAACCAGTGACATGCAAAGCAACTCCGAGAGAAAAAGAGCCCTCAGTGTCACCATCATAGGCCACGTCTGCCTCGACAGTCCACGCAGCGCCAGCTGCGGAGTCAACAAACTCAACCCCAAATAGCTCTCCTGCTCCGGGTATCCGCCACCACAGTGGCCCTATCGGGGTGATGTTGGATGCTTGCCACAAATCCAACTGTAACTTCATAGCTACTATGGGGGGCATCACTGTATATCACAAATCCATCTCCCAACACTGGCGATGTTGAAATCAGGGCTGGTATCAATCTCATCACCCATTCGTCAAGCTCTGCTGGCACTATCCGGCTCACAAGCTCCTCACCTCAACAAATAACTGCCGGTCTCAGCCATTCTCGCATAGCATCCATTTTGGCCGGATTTCCACCACCGCCTCTTATGGCTAGACTAAGTGATCCAAGAAGATATGCTCTCGAAGCCAAAACTTGTACCACAACAACTTGGCATACCGCTTTTTCCTCACAGACCTTGTTACGCCATCCACAAGTGCTCCTCCAGCTCTAAACCATACAGAGATAGGGTATAATCAGAATATCCCTGAAGAATATCTCAAATAGTTCTTCCAAGTGCAGCTGGAACACACAATTCCTCAAATCCTAAGATGACAGGGCCTTTGTCGTTCCATTTATCCTCACTGTACTCATAATGCCCCTACCATGTCCTGAACACCATCTTGGCTAAACACTCAGCTGTATGATTCCAAAAAGATACATGCATCATCAGCAACAACTGCCGGAGTATAACTCCATCAAAAGGTCCTAAATAATATCCAAACTTGCCTGCGGTCACACCACACAAGGACCCTCACTGTCGTGTGTCCACGACGTGACATCACCACCGTGTATCAACGGTGTGGCATCACCACCGTACCTCGACGGGGTGGCACTAGGTCGAACAGACCCTCGATCCGTCAGATCCTGCAACTGCGCCATCAGCTCTCTCAGCTCTACAGGTGATATCCAATGAGGTGCTATTGGGGTTGGCGTGGTTCCCTGAACCACGTCAGCCGCAATCTCAATCTCCCTAATCGGCGGCATCATTATCAGCTCCGGTGGAATCACACCCGGGATCTCACGATAACAGGGATATCCTCGTGTCCCGGTGCCGCCGTAAGCACCTCGCGCATTGTCGCTGCAACCTGTGCGCTCTGACTGTCTCAATGAACAAGTCTCAAATGTCTGCTTGCAGAAGATCATAACCTTCCTTCTCCGCAGTCATACACCAAGTGGCACTGTGCCAACTAATCCCACGCACTGGGTCAAACACTGACCAGGTACCACTACCAATAAGTCTGTCGATATCACTCGAGATCGCAACTGCACTGGGCATGATCCACAAGCCTCCCCCACACGCACCGCCCCAACAGGAATCTGTACCTCTAGTGCATGTGGTAACAAATCTACCTCTAGTCCATGCAGGAATGCAACATGCTCTAATTTCGACTGCTGTGATGAAATCACACCTGCGACGACCCGATCCACTGCCTTGGTGTCCTCCACCCAGGCAGCACAGCCTCAACCGCTCAATGTAGGTGGTCGTCACTTAATCTGCCTGGAGATCAAGGCTATCCACAAAAGGAGCACAATTCTCCGCCTTTGCTCACACTGAGGCAAGGAAGAAAGCCCTTCGCAGACAACAAATCCACACTACCGCTGCGCCACTCTGATAACGATGCTGATGCTGCCACCGGGGTCCATCTGACCTCTGACATCTCAGAAAATCCCTCATTGCAATCGTCATATGACAAAACACAATTAATTCCTGCAATTCCTCATACAATTATCCTTACTCAGCTCACCCCTCAAGCACATCCATTGTACCCCAAACACAAATGTTATCAATCACAAAGGGTAACCTTCCTTTGGGTAAGCTTTACATAATCCGTCCACAAGGATGTCCACCATCCAGAAAAGGAACACGAAAGTGCCTCTGCCAGCCGATCTGTCCCCCAACACTTAGCGCCAGGCGCCTCTATCCAGAACTCGCCTCTGGCGGCAGATTCCTATCCAAAGGAACTGCAACAGTACGCTCCATACACAATGCCTACTCCATCGAGGCATCCAGAATCTAAAATCCAAAACAGCGGGATCAGATAAACCAAAAGGGTATTCTGGCGCAATCCACTCCCAGTCGCACGCGTCCTACGCGCTTCGTCCCTCGAAATCTGGAGCGCACAATTCAACCACTGCATCAACTCCCTATCACAGGGAGACTCTCAATTGATCACTCCATCACCACCAACCACGATTTTGCCTCCAAAGGCTCCAACTCAAATCCATAAGTCGGGGTGGTTCATCTGCCAAAACTGGCTCCATCCATCAATGACGTCCCACAACTCATCCACTATCAGCAATCCACCCCGCCTCGGTGCCGCAACACAAAACATTAGCACGGAGGGGGCCACTCGCTCCATCGGCGCCTCAGAATCACTGCCGCTGAGGATACTGTCACCAGGTGGTCTCAGAAGAAAAACACTATCGGGCTGCCCACTGCTCCGACAACTGTGTCACCTAGACCAGCGGCTCACTCTGCCGCTGATATACCTCTGACAATCCTGCCATCGGGGCCTGAAGCTCTCTAACCTCAATCTGGGTATCCGGCCCCCAAAACAATCCGCTCAAGCTCCACTGCTGCGACGAGTGCACACCAATCCGCACAACGCGTCGGGGAGACATCGCTCACCACAACCAACTGCACCACATCACAAAACAAAACTCGACCCAATCCGGCGAGAGTCTAGAGCATGTCAACCGTTCCGCCGCATTATGTTGTCTGCAGCCAACATAATTGCTTAGGAGAATAAACATGCCAATCACCCATCCCATCACTCGGGAGAGGTATAAAACTCAATCAGGACTCTCGCTAAAATCACGACTCTCACGAAGTCATCCTAGGGTCCAACCATAAGCCTAGGGTTTCTACAGTCCCAACTGACCTATCCCTAAGCTCTGATACCAACCTAATCTGTCACGCCCCGGGGTCGAAACTGCGACCCGGGCTCGCCAACAGATCCGCCACCTATGCCAAAACCCGCATAGGCGAAGCGTCTAACCTGCAAAAAATAGTACTATAGCTACACAAATATCAGAGCTGAAATAAAATGCTGTAAAATAAAATCCAATCACTATACATCATGAAATAAAGTACAATATCCATTTCCTCAAATACAGATAATCATCATACAATGTCCTCAGTACAGCATCTCTCAACTATAAAAGGAGATAAACTAAAACTATAGTACATCAGTCTCTCCAAATACAAAAGATCTCTCTCCTCCAGATAAACAGTAAAACCAGCCAACAGCTACGAGGAATCTCCAACCAGGGGATACAGCTACACTCCTCGGGTGGTAACGATCTAGCTCGTGACTCCCTCGCCCCGAACAACGACCGAAGATCAGCAACTCCAATGAGAACTCTGCAAAACAGGGGGGAGAAAAGAAGAGGAAACAACAGTGGGGGTGAGAACCACTAGTAAACCAGTAGCCTCCCCCTGTGGGTAAAGCCTCAAGCTCCGGCGTACCCACTAAGTCTACTAGAGGCAAGAAAAGGGCAAGTAGTAAAGCTGTAAACAGAACTACTGAATAAAAGGGGAAACCACAACAAGTATGCCTCTAAATGCAATACCGAAGGAAATGACGGTATGAATGCACCAGGAAACAACATCTGGCTAAATAGACCCAATCTAGTGCCACCAGTAAAACTGGTACTGCCTGCTCTGCTGTCGAACTCAAGAACTCAGCATCTCCACTGTCCAAATGACCGGAACCCAACACGGTCTAAAGCCTACTCCGGAGTGGCACTCGAGGGGAGCGACCCACACGAGTAAAGTAACACTGTCACACATATCTCAATATAGCAGGACTGGATCATGACTATGATCAAAGTGGGAAACTCCGTCCACTAATGAAACCCCGATCTGATGCAATAATACTCAAAAGTGGGAAATACCATCCACTAGAGAAATCTGATACCCAATCTGATGCAATAGTAAACATCCGGTCAACCGCCCAAAGTCCGCGGTCACCGCAATAACCCACAACCCACAATTGGGTAAATAATCAAGATCCGGTCAACCGCCTACTGTCCGCGGTTGCCGCAGTAACCCACAATCCAACATCAAGTACACCCTGTCACTGACCCTCAGGTCCCGGCTACACTATCCCAAACCTCTGCTCGAACTCGAGCAACATGACTCAAAAGTCTACATAAAAGGAGAAAGAAAGCAATCATGGTTTCTCCTAAGTCAAATCCCAATATGATAGTGTAGCAATAAAATAGTGGCCTATCTAGATGTCCAAATAAGCATGCAAAAGTCCTCATGCAATGTGGAAGAGAGAGAATGTCAGATAACAGTTCTGCATGTGTAATATTTAATAATATCCACATAAATATAACCATCATGCTAAAATCATCAGTCAACTACACATGTGAATAATCCCTGATCCATAATAAATCCCCAGAGTGAAACCCGCACATTGATGTGTCATTATGTCCCGACAATTAATCATTTAATCCACTTTCATAAATCTAGGTGCTAATGTAGCATATTAATCATCACTAATAAATTATTCCAATAATGTCCCCAACATGCTATATTCACAAAATTAATCTCAGATGATAGGCTCACATGTATATCAGTCAATCATGCATGATACTCAATCCATTTGCTCAATAGTGGGGTTTTCTAATAAACTTAGTGAGTAAGTCAGATATAGAGGCAAGCAACAACCACCCACCTGAAGCGCTAACTGTCCGGGTCCGTACAGCTGAAAATACCAAAAACTCCAATCCTGCGCTCCAACAAGTACAGTACACCCGAAACACTCCTGGCACAACACAAAGTCCACTAAATACACTTAGGCTCCCAAATATTGCTTTTATTAACCCATACAACATCAGTCCCGAAACTGATAAATTATCACCTGCTGAAAGTGCCCAGAAAATTCCCAGAAAAATATCACGGCGATCCTCGCGTCGATAGCTTCGCAACGGTACCTTGCACGCCCAAATCAGAGTTCGGTAAGCCAAGTTATAAATTCGTCAAGGCGGTAATCCAATCAACAAACTGTGAAGAAAAACTGTACACAGTACACTGAGAAAACAGTGATTATCACCTCGAAATAAATCTCTCAAAAATCCAAGAAAAATACGAGCGCGTTCCTTGCGATCCGTAGATGAAAAAGTTGTATAAGCTCGTCTCCGTCTGACGCTCGTGCGCGAAGATATGGCCGAAATACTCCGCTGCTGTCAAGGAAATCCACACAGCAAAAAGGGGTCACTGTTTGCCTCGGGATCCGTGCCAAAACCTCGAAACCGAAAAGCGCGATCAAAATGAAAGTTGAAGCCTTATCTGTAAGGAGTCAGCCGGCGCAAGAATCATAGAAAAGGGACCTCGGGGTAGCCCAGGGGAGCCAAAACATCACAGCTGCGCCGAAGAAGGAAACAGGAAATGCATCGTCGCGCCGCGCCGTAAAATGGGGAACCTCGGGATTCGAGCCTCCTAAAATCCTAGAACTTGGCAGGAAGATCAAGCATCAAGAGGTGAACAAATATCCTTAAGGTGGCTCGGGCAGAAGAGGCTCGGAAAGGGGAGAAAAACTCGAAAAGAAGGGGCTCGGGTTGGTATTTATAGGCCATTCCAAACAAATCCAAAAATGCCCGCTGTGTCCTCATTTTCGGGCGCCCGAAAAGATTCGGGCGCAAACAGTGCGGCCCGGCCCACACTTTCGGGCGCGCACAGTAGCCCGGCCCACACGGCCCACGCCCGCACACCCGATCCGGTCGGACCGCGTGACCGTCCGACCCGCTCCACGCGCTGACACGTGTCCCCGAACACCGAACAGGCAACCCGGCCGCTCCCCTCGCGCCACGTGGCCGCCCTTGGTCAACGGGGCCGTTGGCGCCCGCCAATGGCGGGCCGCCACGTGGCGCCCGCGTGCGCCACCCTGCTGCCGTGCCCGCCACGCCAGCCGGCCGCCGCCTGCCCCGCCTGCCGGCCGCCGCCTGCCCCGCCTGCCACGCCGTACGCGCACAGTAGCACACCCAATCCTCGCGCGCCACGTGTCCAGGCCAAACACTCGCTGCACCCGGTGCACCCACTCCGTGCACCCGACGAACCACGACATGCCACGTGTCTACTGCTCCACCAATCGAAAACCGCCACGTGGCACACCCAAACCAGTATCTCCTGCGCCTGCCCGCGTACCTGCTCGGCCTGCCCGGCCTGCCCGCGCACTCCGCGTGCGCCGCGTCCACTGCACCGAGCCAATGGGAAAGTGCCACGTGTCCCATCTCTGGTCCACCGTACACTCCGCTATGCTCCGTGGACCGCGACCCGAGGACCAACCAACGGGAAACCGCCACGTGGCCCCCCGCTCCGGTGCACGCCGGCCGCGTGGACCGCGCACCCTGCCCACGCCCACGCGCCCTGCCCGCCGCTGCTCTCCGCCTGCCCGAGGCCGCGCCGCCGCCCTCCGCCGCTGCCCTCCGTCGCCGGTTGCCGCCGGCGATCGCCGAAGTTACTGTTCCGGCGGTGAACAGTACCCGTGCCCAAAAAGTCAAGTAGGTAGTCCATTTTGACCGTTTTCGCGCGCTGAATCCGAATTTGACGTCCATTTCTCCAAATTCCAACTCTAAAAATTGCTGGAGGCTCCCGGAAGTGTATTCTTAGCCCGAATTTCGCGCGGAGCCCAAATTTAATATCCGATTCGCGCGAAACCACTTCTAAGCCCTCCACGGGGCCCTTCGATCACACACATGATCCATTTGAGCCCGAAGTCCAACTCTTGTGCCCAATTATGCCCCAAACACCTCCAGTACACCATGTAGGCCTCCAATGGCCACCCCAACGCACTGCAGCAGCTCGGCGGAGATCCGGGTCATCACAGCGAGCACCGCCTCAGCCACGACCTTATCGCCTCCGTCCACTCTGCCCTTGCCCTTGCCCTTGCCCTTGTCCATGCTCACTCTGAGACCTCCTCCACCGGTGCCCGCATTGACGCCGATGCTAGCGAAGGTGACACCGCTCTCGTCACCGTCACCGAGGGCCACGGAGGTGATGGAGGAGGCAATAAGGGTCGGAAAGAAAAAAAAAGAACGAGAGAGAGAGAGAGAGAGAGAGAGAGAGAGAGAGAGGAATAAGGGCATTTTAGAAAGTTTAATAAAAATTCGGACAAAATCTATAAAATTCAAAATAGTGGACCATTTTTGAAAAAATGCAAAACTGGTAAATTTTTTATGCAAAAAGGCCATTTTCAAGAAAAAAAAAAGTTAATTTGCAAAAATTAATATTCAAGAAGAATTAATAAAAAAAAAAGGATAACAGGGCCTATTTCAAATCGCCTACAATTGTAGGGGAGCTTCATACATTTTTCCTATTCCTTTTGAGCAAGAGAAATGCTACTTGTACACTCTTAAATGAGTGTATATTTTTTATCCCTCTCATTTTAAGATTAAGGCTTTTACACTAGTCACATTGATGTGACTAGTAAAATTTATCCTAAGATGTACGCATCCAAAAGAGTGTACAAATAGTATTTTTAGCAATGCTACTTGTACATTCCGAAAGACCGGTGTGTTTATCTTACACTCCATTTATTATAGAATGGAAATATTTTTACTAATATCTTTACTAATCACATTGACATGATTAGTAAAGTACTAGAGTCCATCTCATTTTAGAATTGGTAGAATGTAAGATGTAAACCCCTTTAGAATTAATTATTCAAATAGCATTTTTCAAACCTTTTGTCCTTTGCGGAAAATGTTGTGTATACACACCACAATAGGAGCCATCATTATGGAGTTCACATAATTCTTTAAATTTTTAATATTTATACAAATTAATTTGATAGAATAAAGATTAATTTTTGCATGAAGGGATGTAAAATATTTTTGTTTTCTGAATATATGTAGGTAGCATTGCTCGTCTTTCACATGTTATGCATGTACTTGCGTCAAATCAATTTAGAGATTAAGTTATCTATTAGAAATGCAATAGAATCTTGAATAAATTTGATCAATAAATTATTAATTTTGATAGTATTAGCAAAATAAAAGATTTCTTATATATATATATATATATATATATATATATATATATATATATATATATATATATATATATATAAAATTGTAATTTCTATATATATTAAAATGTAGAATAATATAATATGTCAATTCGTTTTAGTGAAATTTTAGAATCTAAATCGTATTTAGTCAAAAAGGCAGTCCGTGATAATATCAGCCATTCCTTTTTTTTTTTGGTGTTTATTTTTTTTAAAAAAAAATCCAATTTATTTAAGTTCTAACTTTTAACACCAATTGTTTCCTCATTTACTTTATTAGTGTTAGATTTTATTGTTTTGCTTTTATTTAAAACTTGTTGGTTTTTGAGCTTTCTAGATAGCCCAATATTAATGGACTTTACGTGAGAGTTCAAAGTTTAGCTCACCACATTTGATGTTTAATTTCATATTAAAAATTAATCACATATGATAGTTATATATATATATATATATATATATATATATATATATATATATATATATATATATATATATATATATATATATATATATATACTTCTACTTTCTTGAATTAATTGGTTAGGAAAAAATAAGAATTGTGGCTTCTCCTAAAATCGGGTGCACACCACACTATTTGCTATTTTTCTTTTTTTTTTGTCTTAATTATACATTAGGAAGGCTGTCACGCCCCGGATCGAAACTGCGATCCGAGCCCGCCAACAGATCCGCCGTCCCTACGGGAAGCCCCGTAGAAACGTAGCGTCTAACCTGCAAATGAGCATCTATACTATACAGGTATCAGAGATAAAGCGAAAATACTAAACTGAAATAAAACAACTCTAAGTATATGTACAGACCAAGTCCTCACATAAATACATAAGTCGCTCCAAAATAAAAAGAGTACAACTCGATCCTCACTACAAGGTCACTCAAAACAACTCTCAAAAGGTGAGGGTACAGCTACTCTCAGAAGACACCTGGTAGGGATCTAACTCGCGACTCCCTTACCTCGATCAGCTGGATCAGCAACCTGTGCAATCGGAACAGAAGTAGAGGTCCCTGGGGAAAAATACACCACGACGGGTGTGAGAACTACATTCCCAAGTAGTTCTCAGTGGGTGCCGCCAACAAGACCGACGGTCTGCCCACTAAGTCCACTAGAGGCATAAAGTAACAAATGCAATACTGGAAAGAAATGCTGATGAAATAACTCTACAGCTACTATGCCTCTAACTAGATGCTCAAGGGGTGAAACAGAAGAAGACTGGTACCACTACTGACTCACAACTCAAATCACCCAATCCACAATGACTGCCACATCGGGTCCAGTCAACCTGCGCCAACCTACTGCCGTTACGTCCCGAAGGAGCGGCCTTACGTAGGGTGTCCGTGGCTGCCAAACAGGCCCAGCCAGAAGGACTGCATCGACAAAGCCGCAATAGCAAGTAACCCGCCTAGCTCCGGAGTGGCACTCGAGGGGCGCGACCCCACCGAGCAAGTATCTGCGCATCTATGTCGAGCTCAATGTGGCCCATGCAGGCTATAATCCAAATCCACGATCAACAAGATCGACTGTAATCAAAGGAACCCTGTCTCACTCACTGGCTGGAACACAACACAGCCGAGACCCCCCTGTCCCACAAACAGTAACCAAAAGACACTCTGATCCATACTCACTATCTGACTCCACTCGGTCCCCCAACACGAGTGTAAATGCACCCCACTAATAACCCGACCCCTCGGCCCCCTATCTGGGCGAGGAAGAAACAAAGTCCAGATGAAATAGTGATGACAGTGGAGTGTCTAGAGCAATAAAGTAACCTAGCCCAAGTTGGAGTTTTCTACTAGTCTGGTTGAACATGCTGTATATGACAGGGGTGCTAGGTCAAGTCCAAAGATAGCAATAAATAAGGATGTGGAGAATAATGATAGGAAACACATGCTAAACTGAACAAATAAGCAATCCCAACTCATGCTCTCTAACATGCTGTACTGGAGGTAACAATAATACAACCACATCCCTAATCAGCTAGAATTAGTGTGCAGATCGTAAATCCTGAGAGCGAGGCCACCCACCTGAACAGTCGCACTGTCAAAAGTCCCACAGCGGATAATACCAAAGATGGCAGCTACACAGAGTCCACAGGGTCCAACACAGTCCACTCTGCTCCTGGGTACAAAAACCACACTGTTGTTACATAATATTCCTCTCAAAACTGTCGGATTTAACATACAGAAATTCCGCTGCAAAGATGGCCAAAAATCACCTGCTGGAAGTCCTCAGAAAAATCCGAATAAAATATCCCCGCGATCTACGCGTCGATAGCTTCGAAACGACTACCTGCACGTCCAAATCCGAGCTTTCTACGCTGAGAAATAAATCCGGCAAGAAAATAACCTCCAACCCAACTGTAGAAATTTCCCCAGATTAACATTCGGAAAGAGAGAAGATTCTCACCTTCGAGGCAATCTCCTAAAGTCCTGAGAAAAATACAGCAGATTCCTCGCGAAGAGTAGATGAATTTAGGCTCTTGAATCACTCCGATCCGATGTCTGTACGCGAAGATATGGCCAAAACACTGTGTCGCTGTCCAAAAATCCGCAAAGAAAGAGAGGCAACAGAAAGCTCAAATACCTCCAAAATCCGAAATTAATTTGGGAAAACTTTGAATATCAAAAACAAGGTCCTACCTGTCGTGAGTCCAACGGCGCAAAAATCGTCGAAATCGGGTGTCGGATAAAGCCAGGAGAGTCTGCGCACCGAGAAGACGCAAAACGGGTCGAAGATGAACTAAGCGCGCCGCGTCGGAAAACGGCCAACCTCGGAAACCGTGCACCACCACAAATCCGGGAAGCTACTGTTGGAAAGATCTCTGGCAGGGGAAGACTTCTTCTTCAGAGCCCACTGCGAAAATCCCACAGGAAATGGGTGAAAAATGGCCTCAAACCGGATAAACAAGCCTAAATAAGGCTTATCGGGTTCCCGGATCCAACCCGTTAGCCCGGGCTGATCCGGCGCGGCCCGGGTCGGACCAGACGCCGTCCAACCCGCCTGGGCGCCCGCCACGTACCCCCAGAACAGGGTACGGCCGTGCGGGGCCCCTGCGCGCGCGCCACGCGCCCCCCCCGCTACAGCGGCGGGGCGACGCGGGTGGCGACGCGTGGCGCAACGCCACGCGTCGGCCGCTCCGCCGCCCCCGCTCACCGCTGAAGGGCCCAGTGGGCCGGGAGCGCGTGGACCCGCCAATGCCGCTGCGCCACGTGTCCTGCACCCGGTCCACGCGCCGCTCCGCACTTTTCCCTGGACCGAGCCGCGCGCACCCGCCAATCCGCACGCGCCACGTGGCCCGCCCCGCGGTCTATACACCCGCGCGCCTTTCCCGTGGACCAGGCGGTGTGGGCCGGCCAATCCCGAGCCGCCACGTGGCACCAGCCGGTCCACGGTCACCCCCATGCACCCGTTTTCCCCCGAAACTTCCGGTAGCCCGTTTTTGGTCATCCGGACTCCAAATTTGGCAAATAAATAGCCGTTTTCAAGTGTTTTTCCGTGCTGAATCCAATTCTACCATCTGTTTGGCCAAAATCCTTCCCGAAATTTCGGCAAACACAGCCGAAGGCCAAAACAGTAAAAGATACCACTCAGGTCCAACAGTAGCACCACTTTGATGCACCTTGGGCCAGATACACCAACAATAGGTGTTCTCAACTGTAGATTCAGTCGGAAAACTGTACGGGGTTTACGGTCTCCACATCCTCCCCCACTAAAAGGGAGTTTCGTCCTCGAAACAAAAGGAAAGTAAACCTGCGTACCTCAATCAGGAATCTCGAACAGGGAAGGGTAGGTATCCCGCATCGCCGTCTCAAGCTCCCAAGTGGCCTCTCGTTCCTCATGGTTGCTCCAAAGGATCTTCACATAAGGTATTGCCCGGTTGCGCAATTCCCTCACCTCACGAGCCAGAATCCGCAATGGGCGCTCCTCGTAAACCAAGTCCTCGCCGATATCCAAGGATGCGAAGTCGATGACATGAGACGGATCGAATACATATCTCCTCAAGGCCGAAACATGGAAGACATCATGAACACCAGCCAAGCGGGGAGGTAGAGCAACTCTATACGCCACAGGGCCTACCCTCTCGAGCACCTCAAAGGGTCCAATGAAGCGGGGACTGAGCTTCCCCCGCACTCCAAACCTCCGGACCCCTTTCGAGGGCGAGACCTTTAAGAAGACGTGATCCCCAACCTGGAACTCAAGGTCTCGCCGCCGAACATCTGCATAACTTTTCTGGCGACTCTGGGCCGTCTCCAAGTGCCGACGTATAATTCGGACCTTCTCCTCCGCCTCCAGCAGTAAATCTGGTCCCAGCGTCCTCCTCTCACCCACATCACTCCAATAAAGGGGCGACCGACACTTGCGTCCGTACAACGCCTCAAACGGAGCCATCTTAATGCTCGCTTGAAAGCTGTTGTTGTACGCGAACTCAACCAGGGGTAAGTGTCGGTGCCAACCTCCTCCAAAATCCATGACGCACGCACGCAACATATCCTCAAGCGTCTGAATGGTGCGCTCTGACTGGCCGTCTGTCTGTGGGTGGAATGCCGTGCTGAAACTAAGCTGAGTACCCATGGCTGACTGTAAGCTCCCCCAAAACCGTGACACGAATCTCGGGTCTCGATCTGAAACAATGGACGCTGGTACTCCGTGCAGCCTCACAATCTCAGCCAAATAAAGCTGTGCCAAGCGCTCCATGGACCAAGTCATCTGCACAGGCAGGAAATGAGCTGACTTGGTAAGTCTATCAACAATCACCCAGATTGCGTCGGCTCCACTCTGTGATCTCGGTAGCCCAGTCACAAAATCCATGGTGATGCGATCCCACTTCCATTCGGGAATTGGAAGACTTTGCAACTTGCCAGCAGGTACCCGATGTTCTGCCTTCACTTGCTGACAGGTTAAACACTGAGCCACGAATCTTCCAATATCCCGCTTCATTCCAGACCACCAAAAGTGTGCCTTAAGGTCCCTATACATCTTAGTACCTCCAGGGTGGACGGTATAAGGTGTATAGTGAGCCTCTCTCAAAATCTGATCCCTGATCTCCGAATCAGTAGGCACACACACTCGGTCCCTGTACCGCAGTACTCCCGAGCTATCCACTGAAAAATCCCCTAACTGCTCTGCCTGAAGCTGCGATCTGATCCTCGTCAAGTAGGGGTCCTCACTCTGTGCCTCACCAATCCTGTCCAACAGAGTGGGCTGCAAGACCATGGACAAGAGTCTAGCAGAGACCCCAGGGGACACTACCTCTATCTGTAGACGCCTCAACTGCTCCACAAGTGGTGCCTGCTGAGTAATCATCATGCTCAAGCTCTGTGCTGATCTCCTGCTCAAAGCGTCTGCAACCACATTGGCCTTGCCGGGGTGATAAAGGATACTCAAATCATAATCCTTTAAAAGCTCCAACCACCGGCGTTGCCGCAAGTTCAGCTCCTTTTGAGTAAATAGATACTTTAAGCTCTTGTGGTCTGTATAAATCTCACAGTGCTCCCCGTAGAGATAATGCCGCCATAACTTCAGGGCGAACACCACAGCGGCGAGCTCCAAGTCGTGAGTAGGGTAATTCTTCTCATAATCCTTTAATTGCCGTGAAGCATAGGCAATTACCCTACCATGCTGCATCAGGACACAACCCAAGCCGCTGTGTGAGGCATCACTGTAAATCACAAATCCGTCGCCCATCACGGGTAGAGCTAAAACTGGTGCTGAGATCAATCTCCTCTTAAGCTCCTCAAAGCTCTCTTGGCACCGCTCAGACCAAATAAACTTCACCCCCTTTCTCGTCAGACTGGTCAGGGGAGTAGAGAGCTTCGCAAAACCCTCTACAAATCGACGGTAATAACCTGCTAATCCAAGAAAACTACGGACCTCCGTAGCCGTCGTCGGTCTAGGCCAATCCCGAACTGCCTCAATCTTCGTCGGGTCCACTGCCACCCCTGCGGCTGATATAACGTGGCCTAGAAAAGCAACCTCCCGAAGCCAAAATGCACACTTTTTCAGCTTGGCAAACAGCTTCTTCTCTCGCCGAAGCTGTAGCACGATCCTCAAGTGCTCCTCATGCTCTACCTCACTTCGGGAGTAAACCAAAATGTCGTCTATGAATACAACGACAAATCGATCCAAGTACGGCTGAAACACCCGGTTCATTAAATCCATGAATGCAGCAGGGGCATTAGTTAGTCCAAAAGGCATGACTGTAAACTCATAATGCCCATACCGGGTTCTAAAAGCCGTCTTGGGGATGTCCTCGGCCCTCACCCTCAACTGGTGGTAACCTGACTGAAGATCCAGCTTTGAGAACACTGATGCACCCTGCAACTGATCGAACAGATCATCAATCCGTGGTAGCGGGTACTTGTTCCGAATGGTCACTTTATTTAGCTCTCGATAATCCACGCACAAGCGAAGTGATCCATCCTTCTTCTTCACGAATAAAACTGGCGCTCCCCACGGAGATACACTGGGTCTCACAAAGCCTACATCCATCAAATCCTGCAACTGAGCCTTCAATTCCCTCAATTCCGCTGGGGCCATCCTATAAGGTGCCTTTGAGATTGGTGCGGTCCGTGGAACCACATCAATCACAAACTCCACCTCCCTCTCCGGCGGCAAAGTCGATAGCTCAGAGGGAAACACATCCGGGAACTCGCGGACGATAGGGATATCCTCGAGTCCCGGTGCCGCCGTAGGCACCTCAACGACCGTCGCCAGGAAAGCAGTACAGCCCCTACTCATCATCCGCCGAGCTCTCGATGACGAGATAGTCATCGCAAACAGGGTACTCTGACAGCCTCTAAATACGAACTCCTCCTGCCCTGGCTCACGAAGAGTCACAGTCCTCTCCCTGCAGTCTATAGTGGCGCAATACCGAGATAACCAGTCCATACCCAGTACAACGTCGAAATCCCGGAGCTGCCGCAGCACGAGCAAGTCTGCCGGCAGAATCCAGGGTCCCAACTGTACAGGGCACTCCCTACAATACTCCACAACATGCAGAACATGGTCTGGGATCTGAACCTCTAATGCATGTGATAAAGGTGCTACCTCTATACCATGTAGGGATGCGAACTCTCTACTAATGAATGAATGCGATGCGCCCGTATCAAAAAGAGCTCGAGTATGAACTGCTGAAATCAAAATGATACCTGCGACGACATGCTCCGCGGCGGTAGTATCCTCCACCTGTGCCGCATAAACTCGCCCACTCGGTGCTGGTGGTCGTCGATCTGGCTGTCGAGAGGAAGATGAGGCATGATCAGGCCTACCATAGGCCACAGAAGGCCCAGCTGACTGGTACGGAACAGTAGGTGCCGAAGCCGAGGAAGGAGCTGGAGGACCTGCTCTGGGGCACGCTCTCTGGAAATGACCAGCCTGTCCACATCGAAAGCAACGGCCCTGACTCTGGGAACACTGAAGCGGGGAGTGTGGCCCTCCACAAATGACACACCGGTCTGATCGTGGCTGTCGTCGAGGCTGCTGCTGCTGCTGCGACTGCTGCTGCTGAGAGGACTGCTGCCGAGATGGTCGACGCTGCTGCTGCCACGGACGGGGTGCTCCTGATCTCTGGCGCCCCTGATGCCCACGACCCTGCGAATGAGGTCGCGGAGGTCTCGGGGGTCCCTGTCCACCTGACTGCCCCTCATCCACTGGTGCTGGGCGCTTTGCCCCCGGAGTCACTGCTGGGGCTGGCGCCACCTCCGCCATCACTGTCTCTCCAGACTCGACATATAATGCCTGCTCCATCGAAGCCTCAAGAGTCTGCGATCTGCTGGAACGAACATGCTGATAAATATCCCGGTGCAACCCTCGCTCAAACATGTAGATCTGATGTGCCTCGTCCCTGGCCACGTGAGGCATACTAGCCAACAGCTGGTTAAATTCGGCTATGTACACCTGCACGGGACGATCTCCCTGACGAAGAGTCCTCAGCCGCTCCTCCAGTCTCTGTCGGACGCTCTCGGGGAAGAAGGCTCCCAAAAGAGGCTGCGAAACTCCGCCCATGAGAGAAGCTGCGTCCCCGGCGGCCCAGCCGGTCGCACACGCCGCCACCACGCCTCGGCGTTGCCTTCCAGGAAATGAGAAGCCAAAAGAACCCGGAAGCGATCCTCGATAAATAAACTCTCAAAATGACGCTCCATGGCCGTGACCCAAGTCTCGGCCTCCCACGGCTCAGCTCCCATACCAGAAAAACGGGGTGGGTCCAACTGGCGAAACCTCATCAACAACTCTACCACCATCCGCTGCTCAGCTGAAGTCAGCGATCCCGTCGCCCCCGATGCTGGTCTGCTAGGAACCGGCTCCACGGAAACTGCCGGTGCTGAAGGAACAACAGGGGGTGCCACAACTGGGGGAGAAGGTACAGGCGCACTCTCACGGGGTGCCACCTCTGGCTGCGACCTCTGCTCCAACAAAGCCATCATCCTGCCCAAGGCCTCCTCCTGACGACGAGAGGTCTCCTCCTGGCGCTGGATAACCTCCGACATCTGTGCCATCTGGGCTCGGAGCTCCTGTACCTCATCCTGACGTCCTGGTCCCGAGCCCTCCTGCTCAGGCACCGAGGAAGAAGGCTGCGAACGCGTAGACATCCCGCGTCGCGGAGGCATCACTTCCCTGAGAAGGAAGAAAAGAACAGTCAGAACCTCCAAATCACACTCGACCCAATCTCGCGAAAGTCCTCAGGCATATCTCCCTTCCCGATAGCACTATGTTGTCTGCAGCCAACATAGTCGCCACGGAAGGAAAATATGTCAGTCTCTCACCCCATCCACTGGGAGAGTATAAAACCCAATCAAGACTCTCGCAACAGAGTTACGACTCTCACGTAAGTCATCCTAGGGTCCAACCACAAGCCTAGGGTTTTTAAGTCCTCACTGACCTACAACCTAGGCTCTGATACCACTCTAATCTGTCACGCCCCGGATCGAAACTGCGATCCGAGCCCGCCAACAGATCCGCCGTCCCTACGGGAAGCCCCGTAGAAACGTAGCGTCTAACCTGCAAATGAGCATCTATACTATACAGGTATCAGAGATGAAGCGAAAATACTGAACTGAAATAAAACAACTCTAAGTATATGTACAGACCAAGTCCTCACATAAATACATAAGTCGCTCCAAAATAAAAAGAGTACAACTCGATCCTCACTACAAGATCACTCAAAACAACTCTCAAAAGGTGAGGGTACAGCTACTCTCAGAAGACACCTGGTAGGGATCTAACTCGCGACTCCCTTACCTCGATCAGCTGGATCAGCAACCTGTGCAATCGGAACAGAAGTAGAGGTCCCTGGGGAAAAATACACCACGACGGGTGTGAGAACTACATCCCCAAGTAGTTCTCAGTGGGTGCCGCCAACAAGACCGACGGTCTGCCCACTAAGTCCACTAGAGGCATAAAGTAACAAATGCAATACTGGAAAGAAATGCTGATGAAATAACTCTACAGCTACTATGCCTCTAACTAGATGCTCAAGGGGTGAAACAGAAGAAGACTGGTACCACTACTGACTCACAACTCAAATCACCCAATCCACAATGACTGCCACATCGGGTCCAGTCAACCTGCGCCAACCTACTGCCGTTACGTCCCGAAGGAGCGGCCTTACGTAGGGTGTCCGTGGCTGCCAAACAGGCCCAGCCAGAAGGACTGCATCGACAAAGCCGCAATAGCAAGTAACCCGCCTAGCTCCGGAGTGGCACTCGAGGGGCGCGACCCCACCGAGCAAGTATCTGCGCATCTATGTCGAGCTCAATGTGGCCCATGCAGGCTATAATCCAAATCCACGATCAACAAGATCGACTGTAATCAAAGGAACCCTGTCTCACTCACTGGCTGGAACACAACACAGCCGAGACCCCCTGTCCCTCAGACAGTCCCAAAAGACACTCTGATCAATACTCACTATCTGACTCCACTCGGTCCCCCGACACGAGTGTAAATGCACCCCACTAATAACCCGACCCCTCGGCCCCCTATCTGGGCGAGGAAGAAACAAAGTCCAGATGAAATAGTGATGACAGTGGAGTGTCTAGAGCAATAAAGTAACCTAGCCCAAGTTGGAGTTTTCTACTAGTCTGGTTGAACATGCTGTATATGACAGGGGTGCTAGGTCAAGTCCAAAGATAGCAATAAATAAGGATGTGGAGAATAATGATAGGAAACACATGCTAAACTGAACAAATAAGCAATCCCAACTCATGCTCTCTAACATGCTGTACTGGAGGTAACAATAATACAAACACATCCCTAATCAGCTAGAATTAGTGTGCAGATCGTAAATCCTGAGAGCGAGGCCACCCACCTGAACAGTCGCACTGTCAAAAGTCCCACAGCGGATAATACCAAAGATGGCAGCTACACAGAGTCCACAGGGTCCAACACAGTCCACTCTGCTCCTGGGTACAAAAACCACACTGTTGTTACATAATATTCCTCTCAAAACTGTCGGATTTAACATACAGAATTCCGCTGCAAAGATGGCCAAAAATCACCTGCTGGAAGTCCTCAGAAAAATCCGAATAAAATATCCCCGCGATCTACGCGTCGATAGCTTCGAAACGACTACCTGCACGTCCAAATCCGAGCTTTCTACGCTGAGAAATAAATCCGGCAAGAAAATAACCTCCAACCCAACTGTAGAAATTTCCCCAGATCAACATTCGGAAAGAGAGAAGATTCTCACCTTCGAGGCAATCTCCTAAAGTCCTGAGAAAAATACAGCAGATTCCTCGCGAAGAGTAGATGAATTTAGGCTCTTGAATCACTCCGATCCGATGTCTGTACGCGAAGATATGGCCAAAACACTGTGTCGCTGTCCAAAAATCCGCAAAGAAAAGAGGCAACAGAAAGCTCAAATACCTCCAAAATCCGAAATTAATTTGGGAAAACTTTGAATATCAAAAACAAGGTCCTACCTGTCGTGAGTCCAACGGCGCAAAAATCGTCGAAATCGGGTGTCGGATAAAGCCAGGAGAGTCTGCGCACCGAGAAGACGCAAAACGGGTCGAAGATGAACTAAGCGCGCCGCGTCGGAAAACGGCCAACCTCGGAAACCGTGCACCACCACAAATCCGGGAAGCTACTGTTGGAAAGATCTCTGGCAGGGGAAGACTTCTTCTTCAGAGCCCACTGCGAAAATCCCACAGGAAATGGGTGAAAAATGGCCTCAAACCGGATAAACAAGCCTAAATAAGGCTTATCGGGTTCCCGGATCCAACCCGTTAGCCCGGGCTGATCCGGCGCGGCCCGGGTCGGACCAGACGCCGTCCGACCCGCCTGGGCGCCCGCCACGTACCCCCAGAACAGGGTACGGCCGTGCGGGGCCCTGCGCGCGCGCGCGCGCCCCCCCGCTACAGCGGCGGGGCGACGCGGGTGGCGACGCGTGGCGCAACGCCACGCGTCGACCGCTCCGCCGCCCCCGCTCACCGCTGAAGGGCCCCGTGGGCCGGGAGCGCGTGGACCCGCCAATGCCGCTATGCCACGTGTCCTGCACCCGGTCCACGCGCCGCTCCGCACTTTTCCCTGGACCGAGCCGCGCGCACCCGCCAATCCGCACGCGCCACGTGGCCCGCCCCGCGGTCCATGCACCCGCGCGCCTTTCCCGTGGACCGAGCGGCGTGGGCCGGCCAATCCCGAGCCGCCACGTGGCACCAGCCGGTCCACGGTCACTCCCATGCACCCGTTTTTCCCCCGAAACTTCCGGTAGCCCGTTTTTGGTCATCCGGACTCCAAATTTGGCAAATAAATAGCCGTTTTCAAGTGTTTTTCCGTGCTGAATCCAATTCTACCCTCTGTTTGGCCAAAATCCTTCCCGAAATTTTGGCAAACACAGCCGAAGGCCAAAACAGTAAAAGATACCACTCAGGTCCAACAGTAGCACCACTTTGATGCACCTTGGGCCAGATACACCAACAATAGGTGTTCTCAACTGTAGATTCAGTCGGAAAACTGTACGGGGTTTACGGTCTCCACAAAGGCTGTCCAAAGACCTCCTCGGTAAAGTCAAACGACTAACCCGAAATTTAGCCGTTGGACCCTGCCTGCAGATGGGCTAGAGTGGATCTCCCTTGAACTCTATATATATGGATGTATTTGGTTAAGTTATATATATAGTTTTCTGAATTATAGTATACTATGCACTTACACTGAACTTTACCCTTTTACATTGATCTTTACTGTTACCGTTGTATCGCTAGGAGTGATTGCCGAAATCTTGCACGTGGAGAGACAATTTTGCTTCTAGCACAGTGCGTCGCACGTCTTGACTCACATACTTCATCTAATTTTTACTGTCTATTAATTTATAGTATAATATATTATAATTGATATGCAAACATATAAATTCATATTTCGGATTTAAATTATTTTAAAGAGATATTTTTACTAAAAAAAATTTAGTAAAACATATAAAATCTAGCACAGTGCGTCGCACGTCTTGACTCACATACTTCATCTAATTTCATCTAATTTTTACTGTCTATTAATTGATATGCAAACATATAAATTCATATTTCGGATTTAAATTATTTTAAAGAGATATTTTTACTAAAAAAAATTATAAAGATATTTTTCCAACAATTTGGAGATTTTAATACATTTGAAATATTTCCTGAAGAGCTTAATTAGGTTATTTTGATTGATCATGATTGATTTAAATTCCTTAACAACTCTATTAATTACTCTGATACTGGGTTTCTTCCCCTTAATACTAATATATTCCTTCTGCATTAGAATTCTACAGACCGCAGTTATCTTTCTATATCAAGATAATAAATTTAATAGAATTATTTAAATTCTTTTCTAATTTATTGATATAATTTTTGTAGTCACCTACTTACTTTTTCTGTCAATGGTTCAAAATAGTTTCTTTCCAACTTTTGAACGCATTACGCATCTCTCTCTACCTATTAACATAACAGATTATTTATCATAAACTAATTCCTATTTTTTTCTAACTTATTACATGCAAAGTTTACAAACTACTTAAATAAAATCTGTTAAATCTTTTTAAAAATTAATCATATCTGGAAATATCACAGCTAATAATATAGAGAGAAAAAAAAATCTGACGTAATCTTAAAAAATTTGTTAAATTTTTTTAAAATTTAACCATATCTGGAAATAGTAC
>CM054947.1:8425087-8487587 GCA_029168755.2 Tillandsia fasciculata | reverse complement strand
TTGCCTATTTGCTAAAGTCCAATACACTACATCCTCTTACCCTTCAAAAAATTTCATCCTCAAAATTATATACACATATCTCAATCCAAATCCTGAAACAAGTAGGAGTAGGACTATCTCATCACTGTCTCCAACTCCCATGTTGCCTTTCGCTCGTCATGATTGCTTCATAATACCTTCACATAGGGAATGGCTCGGTTCTGTAATTTTTTTTCTTTCGTGTTAAAATACGGAGCTTTAACGGAGAAAAATTTCAGTCAACTTTACCGAGCAAAATCGATCACATGCAAGGGTCAAAGACATATCTCCTCAAAGCTTAGAGGTTGTAGTGGCCCAGATCCCCGTGTAGTTTTTCCTCGTGATCTGCGGTGGTGAAACACCTATTATTGGTGTGTCAGGCCCGCAACGCGTCAAATGGATGCGTTAGACGGACTCAGTGAGGATTCTGGAGTAAGCCTATCTTTCGGCTGCTCTCGTCAAATTTTAGAAGTGGTTTCAGGCTAATCGGAGGCTGGATTTGGATTCAACGCGGAAAAACGCTTAAAAATGGCTATTTGCTTGTATTTTTCTGAGTCCGAATGCCCAAGAACGGACACCCAGAAGTTTTCGGTGCATTTTGGTGCGCGGGGGAGCCTTGGACCGGCGGGGGTGACACGTGGCGGCCGCGGATTGGCCGGCGCACGCGTCGCGGTCCACGGAACATAGCACTGGTGTAGTGGACCGGGCGGGGGACAAGTGGCAGCCTGTTATTGTTGAGCTCACGCGGCGCGGTCCACGGAGTCGCGCGGTGGAGTACGTGGACCGGGGCGGGCCACGTGGCGGCCCCGGTTTGTTCGGCTCACGCACACGCGGGGGGCGCGGGGTTGACGCCGTACGCAAGAGTGGCAAGGGGGCCGGCGTGGCAGGCGGCCACTGGCGCACCCGGCTGGCGTGGCCGGCGGGGGCTGCGCACGCGGGCGCCAGGTGGTGCCCCGCGATTGGCGGGCGCCACCCACCGGGCCGCCCCACCAGGGGCACGCGGCAGCGCCCGATTTGCCGAGCGCCGCTGTCCTGTGTTCGGGACACGCGTTGCGCCCGGGAGGATTCGGGCGCTTGTCACAAGTGGGCCGCGGGCGCGTTTTTTGGGCCCGAATTATTTCGGGCGCCCAAATTCTCGGCCCAAAACCGAGTGTGGATCTCCTTTTGGGCTCGACTTATAAATAGGCTTCCACCTCTCTTTTCTCAGGTTTTTTGGGGTTTTTCCGAGAGCCACCTTAAGTAAATTTATTCCCCTCTTTGTCCTCCATCTCTTGAAGGATCCCTGGGATTTTTGAAGGCCACGGCATCGACGATCTTGGCGACTCGGCACATTTCGACGTTTCCCTTTCGGTGCCCATTTTCGTCGCTGTTCGGTCAGAGAGGTCCCCTGTGCTTCCCCGAAAGAATTTTTGCACGATTTTGATGGTAGCGTGTTCCTAAGAGATAGGCATTTGATTTTCATGTTGATCACTTCACTCCGTTTTGGGTTTTTGGTGGGATTCTCGAGGCATCTTTTGACCCTATTTTCTGCGGTAATATTTTGGACAGTGCTGGAGTGTTCTTTTTATATCTTCGCCTTCGGGTGTCGGAATAGAATGTATAAGTACTTGATTTTCATCTACTCGTCGTGACGATCGTAACTGTGATTTTTTTGGTTTTTTCTGAGAACTGCGCGCAGGTGAAAAACCCATTTTTTCTGTGCTATTTTTCAAAGCAGCAAATGTTGTTTTGGGGGGAGGCCCATTTATGCCGAATCCGATTCTTTTGCAGTGGCTCGCGGATTTTGGGTGTTCCGGGGACTGTACTTGGACATCGATGAGTCTTTTACAGTTGTGGTTTTGTGCATACCAGGTGGGTCATTTTTGCATCCCTCTTTTACGACTTGCTCACTAGGATTGTTAGAGGAACCCCTAGATTATTGTTCATTAATTATTACCCCATTTGAAGTCATACATAAGTATATTAATTTCGAGCCTATCTGTCACGCCCCGGGTGCAAATCAGGACCCGGGCCCGTCTACAGATCCGCCGTGCACATGAGATTTCCCGCGTACACGAAGCGCTGGTAACCTGCTCAAATATTAAATGCGCAATAAAAGAGCATAATACAGAGCTGAAATAGAAGAACCACATAGTATCTCAGACTGGAACTACAAGTACCACTGTAATATGTACAATAATCTCCCAGCTCACTAAAATAATACAACCCGCTGGCGGAAGCCAGACCCAAAATAAAAGGAGAATCTCACAGTCTGAGTGGGGGTACAACGTCTATCTACAGCTCTCAGTCTCCCAGGAGATCTATTCCGCGATCCCCTTACCTCGATCAGCTGCCGATGGCCTAGCAGCTCCCGCAGATGACTCTGCAAAATAAAGGAGAAGAAAGAAACAGAAAACAATAATGGGGGTGAGAACTACCAGATAAACCAGCAGCCTCCCCTAGTGGGTAAAAACCTCAACTCTGACGCACCCACTAGGACTACTAGAGGCAAAAGGGAAAAGGGGAAGTGGTAGATACAAAAGATGCTGAAACAGGAAAACTATCACTATTATGCTGTCAAAACTGTATGCATGCATCAGAAATAGTATCTGACCAAATAAACCCAATCTAGCAACCGATACACGATCGGTATTGCCTGCTCAAGAACCAGTATCTGATCGGCACACGGCACGATCCCATAATATCCAATCGACCGGCACACGGCTCGGTCCTAAGCCTACTCCGGAGTGGCACTCGAGGGGAGCGACCCACACGAGTAAAATATCTCTGTCATCAGTATCACAAGTATCTCTGTAGCACATGTCTCAATATAGCAGGACTGGATCATGACTATGATCAAAGTGGGAAACTCCATCCACTACAGGAACCCAATCCCCAACTGATGCAATAAATAAACCAAACTCAACCCCAATCTGATGCAAGGATAAACATCTGGTCAACCGCCTACTGTCCGCGGTCACCGCAATACCCCACAAGTCCACAATCTAGCACAACCTTGGCTACACTATCCCAAACCCCTGCTCACACTTGAGCAACAACATATGAATGCAAAGGACAACAATGAAACATGTTCAAATCCCAATATGATAGTGTAGCAATGAATAGTGGCCTTACCTGATGTCCGGGCATGCATGCAACTGTCTTTATTTTTAAAAGTTGTAAAATAGTGTCAAAGGTTTAAAACAATTGATTTACTGAATAAAAGTCATTTGCATGCGAGATCATAGCCTTTGTCTCAATCACAGTGTCCCAATATAAGTCATCATATCATTTGTGGGGTTATATTAAATTTTAGGGGAGTTTGTCCCAGCGGTCCTTGTCATTTGTCATATTAATTTGTCCCAATGGTTCTCATTAATTGTCCTGTTAGTTGTCCTGTTAGTAGTCCTGTTAGTAGTCCCAATGGTTCTCGTCAATTATCATGTTACTTTGTCCCAATTGTTCTCAGTTAATTGTCATATTTTAGGGGATTTCTAGTAATCCCAGTGAGCTTGTCAAAAATGAGGTAAGCAACAACCGCCCACCTCGAACAGCTCAAACAACACCCCAGGTAGTCTCCTGGTTGTCCACAGTCCTCAAATCCTGCAAATCAACGCTCCCGGTATAAATACAAATCCCAAAAAGTACAATATTTGCTGTTTTTCAGACAGCACGGGAAAAGAGGAATTTTTCACCTCTAAAATGAGCTCCTAAAATCCCAGAAAAATCACGGTTGCGTTCCTCGCGAAGAGTAGATCAAAATCGACTCTTAAAACGCCTCGATCTGACGCTCCTACGTCAAGATAAAAATCGGAGAAGTCGGTGCTGTCCAAAAACATCACAGTAAAAAGGGGGGTCAAAGAGGACCTAAAAACTGTGCCAAAAGTACGAAACGGAGCAAAATGATCAACACGGAAATCGAAGCCCTACCTCTTACGGTCGCGCTGCCGCAAAAATCGTCCAAAAATTCCACCTGGTTAGCCCGCAGTGAATTTTCGACGGAACTGCGACGGGAAATGGGCCTAAAAGAAAATCGTCGCAGTGCGCCGCGTCGCAGATATCTCACTATCTGTAACTCCTAAATTCTGAGATTCTAGAGAGAGAAAGAAGAGAGAGAGAGGAACAACTTTCGTAGAGGGAAGTTTTTCTGATTCTCTCTCCTTGGCACGCAATTCAAGGTGGAATGAGAGGGGGGTGAGGGCTCTTATATAGTGGGCCAAAAGGAATATTCCCTCACGGAATCCAGATCCAACACGAAACACCGAAACGAGCCAACCAGGAAGCGCCACGTGTCAACCAAACAGGAAACAGCCTGTGCAGGGCCAATGAGAGCGCCACGTGTCCACGTGGGCGTGTGTTTGCCCCGCGCTCCGGGTCTTCCGGAAAATGTCGGCCAATAGGGTGCGCCACGTGTCACTGCCCACGTGCTTCTAGAAGCCGGCCACCAATGGAATGCTGCCACGTGGCAAACAGGGATTCCGTGCACCCGGTGCACGCCTCCATGGACCGCGCACCCGAGCCTGCTGCCCGCGCCTGCCCGCGCTGCCCGCGCCGCGCGCCTCCGCGCTCCGCCGCTGCCCCGCCGCTGCGCCGCTGCCCGCCGCCGTGCGCCGCCGCCCGCCGCCGCGCCGCCGCCGCCGGAACAGTAATTCCGGCCGGCGGTTACTGTTCCGGTGAACAGTACCAGGTGCCGAAAAATTAAAGCGAATATACCGTTTTGACCGTTTTCGCGCGCTGAATCCAAATACGACGTCCGTTTCGCCAAATTCTCATCCGAAATTTTGCCGAAAGCTCCCGGAAATTCCCGTTTGCTCCGATTTTCGCGCAGAGTCAATTTTAAATATCCAATTTCGATTCTACTGGCTTCGTTGCACTGTACAAGCTTCCTACAGTCACTATTTAAGGTTGCGCAGTTTTGCGGGAGTCCGGATCATCACATCCTCCCCCACTAAAAAGAGTTTCGTCCTCGAAACGAGACTCAACAACAATCCTCAGTCCGATGTCTCGAATAAGTAGGGGTGAGCATCCCTCATCTCTGACTCGAGCTCCCATGTAGCCTCGCGCTCGTCATGATTGCTCCATTGAATTTTCACATAGGGAATAGCCCGATTGCGCAATTCTTTCACCTCCCGATCCAGAATTCGCAGTGGGCGCTCCTCATACCTCAAATCCTCGCTGATCTCGAGCGGTGTGAAGTCGATGACGTGCGATGGATCGAAGACATACTTCCTCAAAGTAGAGACATGAAATACATCATGGACACCAGCAAGCCTCGGAGGAAGTGCAAGTCGGTAGGCAACTGGCCCGATACGCTCCAATACCTCAAAGGGTCCAATATATCGGGGGCTAAGCTTCCCACGAATGCCGAATCTCCTGATTCCTTTGGACGGCGAGACTTTCAGGAATACATGATCACCAACCTGAAACTCTAAGTCTCGTCGCCGAACATCGGCATAACTCCTTTGTCGGCTCTGGGCGGTCTGAAGATGCTTCGAATCACTCGGACCTTCTCTTCTGCCTCTATCAAGACATCTGGTCCCAAGGTCCGCCTCTCGCCCACGTCACTCCAATAAAGCGGTGATCGACACTTGCGTCCATACAATGCTTCAAACGGAGCCATCTGAATGCTCGCTTGAAAGCTATTGTTGTACGCGAACTCAGCTAAAGATAAGTGTCGAATCCACCCTCCGCCGAAATCCAAGACGCAAGCCCTAAGCATGTCCTCCAGGATTTGTATCGTCCGCTCTGACTGCCCATCAGTCTGCGGATGAAAAGCTGTACTGAACCTGAGTTCAGTCCCCAAGGCTGTTTGCAAACTTTTCCAGAAATGCGAAACAAATCTCGGGTCTCTGTCTGATACAATGGAGGCGGGTACTCCATGTAATCTCACTATCTCATCCAGATATAACTGGGCTAGCCGCTCAAGTGGCCACGTAGTCTGCATGGGCAGAAAGTGCGCCGACTTGGTAAGTCGATCCACGACTACCCAGATAGCGTCTGCTCCTCCCTGTGCCCTAGGAAGTCCGACCACGAAATCCATCGTAATGTGGTCCCATTTCCACTGGGGAATTGGGAGACTCTGTAACTTGCCAGCTGGCACTCGATGCTCAGCTTTCACCTGCTGACAAGTTAAACACTGAGCCACAAATCTCCCAACATCCCTTTTCATGCCTTTCCACCAGAAGTGTGCCTTGAGGTCCTTATACATCTTAGTCCCACCAGGATGTAGGGTATAAGGTGTATAATGGGCCTCTCGCAATATCTGCTCCCGGATCTCCGCATCCGCTGGCACACATGCTCGGTTCCTATACCTCAGTACTCCCGAGGCATCTACCGTAAAGTCCCCAGACTGATTACTCGGAATTTGATCTTTAATCCTGGTCAAGTGGGGGTCCTCACTCTGTTTCTCCTTGATCCTGTCTAGCAGAGTGGGCTGCACGATTAAAGATGTCAGTCTAGCAGTGACCCCAGGGGACACAACCTCTACTTCGAGCCGTCTCATCTCCTCTAATAGCGGTGCCTGGTCTGTGATCAACATAGACAAACTTTGCACCGCTCTCCTACTCAAGGCGTCAGCGACCACATTAGCTTTGCCTGGGTGGTAGAGAATATCTACATCATAATCCTTTAATAGCTCTAACCACCTACGCTGCCTCAAATTCAGTTCCTTTTGCGTGAACAGGTATTTTAGGCTCTTGTGGTCGGTGTAGATTTCACAATGCTCTCCATAAAGGTAATGACGCCAAAGCTTTAGTGCAAACACTACAGCAGCAAGCTCCAAGTCATGGGTAGGGTAATTTTTCTCGTAATCCTTGAGTTGCCTTGATGCATAAGCAATTACCCTCCCTTCTTGCATCAACACACAACCAAGTCCACTGTGTGATGCGTCACTATAGATCACATATCCTTTTTCCATAACAGGAAGGGACAGGATAGGAGCGGTCATCAATCTAGTCTTTAGCTCCTCAAAGCTTTTCTGACAATCCTCACTCCAAATAAACTTCACTCCTTTACGCGTCAAGCGAGTGAGGGGTGTGGAAAGCTTCGCAAAGCCTTCCACAAACCGACGATAATACCCAGCTAAACCCATAAAACTACGCACCTCCGAAACGGTCGTCGGTCGGGGCCAATCTCGGACTGCCTCAATTTTCGCCGGGTCTACCGCCACACCTGCGGCGGAAATCACATGGCCCAAGAAGACTACTTCCCGAAGCCAAAATTCGCACTTTGCCAGCTTGGCATACAACTTCTTTCTCGCAGAAGTTGTAGCACTATCCTTAAGTGCTCCTCATGCTCAGCATCACTTCGGGAGTAGATCAAGATATCATCAATGAACACTACTACGAATCGATCCAAGTATGGTCGGAAGATTCGGTTCATTAAATCCATGAATGCGGCAGGGGCATTAGTTAGCCCAAAAGGCATAACTGTAAACTCATAATGCCCGTACCGTGATCTGAATGCCGTTTTCGGAATATCCTCGGCCTTCACCTTCAACTGATGGTAACCGGATTGCAGATCTATCTTAGAGAAGACACAAGACCCTTGCAGCTGATCAAAAAGATCATCGATGCGCGGCAAAGGGTACTTGTTCTTGATGGTCACTTTGTTTAATTCCCTATAATCCACACAAAGTCGAAGTGACCCATCTTTCTTCTTCACGAATAGCACCGGCGCTCCCCAAGGCGATACACTCGGCCTAATAAAGCCCTTATCCATTAAATCTTGGAGTTGCGCCTTAAGCTCTCGTAACTCAGCCGGTGCCATCCGGTAAGGAGCCTTTGAGATTGGCGCAGTTCCTGGAACTACGTCAATCACAAACTCAATCTCCCTATCTGGCGGCATGCTAGTCAGCTCAGGTGGAAAAACATCCGGAAACTCGCGGGCAATTGGGATATCCTTGAGTTCCGGCGCCGCCGTAGGCCCCTCAACAACACTAGCCAAAAAGGCTACACACCCTCGACGGATCATCTGCCTCGCTCGGGAAGTCGAAATCATAGAGGCAAAGAAAGCACTCTGACATCCCCGGTATACCAACATCTCCTGGCCTGGCTCTCTAAAAGTGACGGTTCTTGCGGCACAATCAATAGTCGCAAAGTACCGAGCCAGCCAGTCCATTCCGAGGATCACATCGAAGTCCTTCAGCTGTCTCAAGACCAACAGGTCTACTGGCATAATCCAGGACTCGATTTGCATCGGGCAGGACCAACAACACTCTTCCACGTGCAAGGTGTGATCGGGAATCTTAACCTCTAATGCACGTGGCAAAAGTCCTACCTCTAACCCATGTAATGATGCAAATGATCTACTAATAAAAGAATGCGATGCTCCAGTATCAAATAAGTACGAGTCCTAATGCCAGAAAGTAAGGTGATACCTGCCACCACATGATCTGCTGCCGAAGCGTCCTCTACTTGCGCAGCATACACTCGCCCACTCTGAGCTGGAGGGCGATAATCCGTGGGATGGGAAGAAGATGGTCTGCTTGCTGGAGCATAGGGCCGCTGAGCCGTCGACCGCTGCTGCGATGAAGATGGAGCCGATGCTGAGGAGGGAGTGGCGGGGGCCGAAAAGGGGCACGAAGCTCGAATGTGCCCAGGCTGTCCACATCCATAACAGCGACCCCACCGCTGGTCGCAGGTGCTGGGAAAATGCTGGCCTCCACAGAAAATACAATTACCGGGGGTTCGTGGTTGTCGGGGTTGCTGTTGAGACTGCCGCTGTCGCTGAGGCTGCCGCTGCGACCCACGTTGCGACGGCTGTGATCTTTGCTGCTGCTGCCGCTTCTGGGACTTCTGGGATCCACCAGGTCCTCGCCGCTCGGACCGTCCTTGGCCGGGGAACTGTGACTGCGGCGGTCGTGGCGGCCTCCACGAACTAGATTGTCCCCCAACCTCCGGTGCCGGTCGCTTCGCCCCCGGGATCACAACGGGAGCTGGAGCTACCTCCTCCATCACCACCTCCCCGCACTCGACATAGAGTGCCTGCTCCATCGAGGCCTCCAAGGTCTGCAACCTACGCGAGCGAACCAATTGAAAAAGGTCCCGGCGCAAACCTCGCTCGAACATATAGATCCGGTGCGCCTCATCCCTGGCCACGTTCGGTACACATGCCAATAACTGATTGAAATTGGCAATGTACTCGTGCACTGGCCGATCTCCTTGGCGGAGGTTTCTCAACTGTTCCTCCAACCTCTGCCGGACGCTTTCCGGAAAGAAAGCCCCAAGAAGGAGATTGCGGAATTCCGCCCAGGTCAGGAGCTGAGCCCCAGGCGGACCAGCCGGTCGAACACGCCGCCACCAAGCTTCGGCGTTGTGTTCCAAAAAGTTCGTTGCCAAAATTACCTGATATCGATCCTCGATAAACAACGTCTCAAAACGTCGCTCCATCGCCGTGATCCACGACTCTGCCTCCCACGGCTCAGTACTTTGCCCCGAAAAATGGGGTGGGTCAAACTGGCGGAACCTCATCAATAGGTCCACCACTCCCCGCTGTTCTGCCGGGGTCAGAGATCCTGTCAGCCCAGTTGGCTGTCCACCAGTACCCCGAGTATCAGGGGATGCCGGGGTCACTGGTACAACTGGAGGATTCACAGCAGGGGAAGAAGGTACGGGAGAATTCTCCGGGGGTGCTACAACAGGCTGCGCCCTCTGTTCTAACATCTGCGTCAGCCGGCTCATGGCCTCCTCCTGACGCCGAACAGCTTCAGACATCTGGGCCATCTGAGCCTGCAACTCTTGCACCTCACTCTGCTGGCCCTGCTCGGACTCCTCCTGATCGGACTCAGGGGAATCTGGCTGAGAACGCGTCAACATCCTACGTCGCGGAGGCATCCTACCACAAGAAACCACACTCAGTATCAAACCCCACACGACCCAATCTAGCGAAAGTCAAAGACATCCCCTATTTCTGTGACTTTATGTTGTCTGCAGCCAACATAACTGTACACCAGAAATTTGGGTATGTCGGTCTCTCTTCTCTCACTGGAAGAGTCAAACAATAAATCAGCGACTTTCGCAAAATGTCACGTCTCTCATGCCCTATTATCCTAGGGTCTGCCAAAAGCCTAGGGTTTCCTAAGTCCCAACTGAACTATCCCTAAGCTCTGATACCAACTTAATCTGTCACGCCCCGGGTGCAAATCAGGACCCGGGCCCGTCTACAGATCCGCCGTGCACACGGGATTTCCCGCGTACACGAAGCGCTGGTAACCTGCTCAGATATAAATGCGCAATAAAAGAGCATAATACAGAGCTGAAATAGAAGAACCACATAGTATCTCAGACTGGAACTACAAATACCACTGTAATATGTACAATAATCTCCCAGCTCACCAAAATAGTACAACCAGCTGGCGGAAGCCAGACCCAAAATAAAAGGAGAATATCACAGTCTGAGTGGGGGTACAACGTCTATCTACAGCTCTCAGTCTCCCAGGAGATCTATTCCAGCGATCCCCTTACCTCGATCAGCTGCCGATGGCCTAGCAGCTCCCGCAGATGACTCTGCAAAATAAAGGAGAAGAAAGAAACAGAAAACAATAATGGGGGTGAGAACTACCAGATAAACCAGCAGCCTCCCCTAGTGGGTAAAACCTCAACTCTGACGCACCCACTAGGACTACTAGAGGCAAAAGGGAAAAGGGGAAGTGGTAGATACAAAAGATGCTGAAACAGGAAAACTATCACTATTATGCTGTCAAAACTGTATGCATGCATCAGAAATAGTATCTGTCCAAATAAACCCAATCTAGCAACCGATACACGATCGGTATTGCCTGCTCAAGAACCAGTATCTGATCGGCACACGGCACGATCCCATAATATCCAATCGACCGGCACACGGCTCGGTCCTAAGCCTACTCCGGAGTGGCACTCGAGGGGAGCGACCCACACGAGTAAAATATCTCTGTCATCAGTATCACAAGTATCTCTGTAGCACATGTCTCAATATAGCAGGACTGGATCATGACTATGATCAAAGTGGGAAACTCCATCCACTACAGGAACCCAATCCCCAACTGATGCAATAAATAAACCAAACTCAACCCCAATCTGATGCAAGGATAAACATCTGGTCAACCGCCTACTGTCCGCGGTCACCGCAATACCCCACAAGTCCACAATCTAGCACAACCTTGGCTACACTATCCCAAACCCCTGCTCACACTTGAGCAACAACATATGAATGCAAAGGACAACAATGAAACATGTTCAAATCCCAATATGATAGTGTAGCAATGAATAGTGGCCTTACCTGATGTCCGGGCATGCATGCAACTGTCTTTATTTTTAAAAGTTGTAAAATAGTGTCAAAGGTTTAAAACAATTGATTTACTGAATAAAAGTCATTTGCATGCGAGATCATAGCCTTTGTCTCAATCACAGTGTCCCAATATAAGTCATCATATCATTTGTGGGGTTATATTAAATTTTAGGGGAGTTTGTCCCAGCGGTCCTTGTCATTTGTCATATTAATTTGTCCCAATGGTTCTCATTAATTGTCCTGTTAGTTGTCCTGTTAGTAGTCCTGTTAGTAGTCCTGTTAGTAGTCCCAATGGTTCTCATCAATTATCATGTTACTTTGTCCCAATTGTTCTCATTAATTGTCATATTTTAGGGGATTTCTAGTAATCCCAGTGAGCTTGTCAAAAATGAGGTAAGCAACAACCGCCCACCTCGAACAGCTCAAACAACACCCCAGGTAGTCTCCTGGTTGTCCACAGTCCTCAAATCCTGCAAATCAACGCTCCCGGTATAAATACAAATCCCAAAAAGTACAATATTTGCTGTTTTTCAGACAGCACGGAAAAGAGGAATTTTTCACCTCTAAAATGAGCTCCTAAAATCCCAGAAAAATCACGGTTGCGTTCCTCGCGAAGAGTAGATCAAAATCGACTCTTTAAACGCCTCGATCTGACGCTCCTACGTCAAGATAAAAATCGGAGAAGTCGGTGCTGTCCAAAAACCATCACAGTAAAAAGGGGGGTCAAAGAGGACCTAAAAACTGTGCCAAAAGTACGAAACGGAGCAAAATGATCAACACGGAAATCGAAGCCCTACCTCTTACGGTCGCGCTGCCGCAAAAATCGTCCAAAAATTCCACCCGGTTAGCCCGCAGTGAATTTTCGACGGAACTGCGACGGGAAATGGGCCTAAAAGAAAATCGTCGCAGTGCGCCGCGTCGCAGATAACTCACTATCTGTAACTCCAGAAATTCTGAGATTCTAGAGAGAGAAAGAAGAGAGAGAGAGGAACAACTTTTGTAGAGGGAACTTTTTCTGATTCTCTCTCTTGGCTCGCAATCCAAGGTGGAATGAGAGGGGGGGTGAGGGGCTCTTATATAGTGGGCCAAAAGGAATATTCCCACACGGAATCCAGATCCAAACACGAAACACCGAAACGAGCCAACCAGGAAGCGCCACGTGTCAACCAAACAGGAAACAGCCTGTGCAGGGCCAATGAAAGAGCGCCACGTGTCCACGTGGGCGTGTGTTTGCCCCGCGCTCCGGGTCTTCCGGAAGTTTGTCGGCCAATGGTGCGCCACGTGTCAGCTGCCCACATGCTTCTAGAAGCCGGCCACCAATGGGAAGCTGCCACGTGGCAAACAGGGATTCCGTGCACCCGGTGCACGCCATCCATGGACCGCGCACCCGAGCCTGCTGCCCGCGCCTGCCCGCGCCTGCCCGCGCCGCGCGCCTCCGCGCTCCGCCGCTGCCCCGCCGCTGCGCAGCTGCCCGCCGCCGTGCGCCGCCGCCCGCCGCCGCTCGCCGGCGGCCGCCGCCGGCCGGAACAGTAATTCCGGCCGGCGGTTACTGTTCCGGTGAACAGTACCAGGTGCCGAAAAATTAAAGCGAATATACCGTTTTGACCGTTTTCGCGCGCTGAATCCAAATACGACGTCCGTTTCGCCAAATTCTCATCCGAAATTTTGCCGAAAGCTCCCGGAAATTCCCGTTTGCTCCGATTTTCGCGCAGAGTCAATTTTAAATATCCAATTTCGATTCTACTGGCTTCGTTGCACTGTACAAGCTTCCTACAGTCACTATTTAAGGTTGCGCAGTTTTGCGGGAGTCCGGATCATCACACTATCTATACATGAAAGTTATTGTGGGAATATCATTATGGAAATATTGTTGTGGAAATGTTGTAGGGTTACTTTCTTATGCCATGTTAGTATTTAGTTGATCATGCAAAAAGAGATTATCTTGTTGGGACAATTGCTCTAGCGTATATGAGAGTACTATTTGATGCTTTTCTTTTATTCTATATGAGAACACTTGCATGCTCGTATGGACATCTAGATAGGCCACAATTTACCGCTACACTATCATATTGGGACTTGACATAGGAGAAACCATGTTTGCTCTTTTCTCCTTTTCCAGATACATGTTTCATGGCTCGGGTTCGAGCAGGGGTTTAGGATAGTGTAGTCGAGGTTGATGAGTCAGGGAATGGTTGTACTAGTTGTTGGGTTTGTAGGGTGTTGCGGCAACCGCGGATATCGGGTGGTTAACCGGATGTTTACTTTTACATCAGATTGGGAAATCGGGGTTTCTTTAGTGGATGGATTTTTTCCACTTGAGCATGGTCGTGATCTAGTCCTGCCATATTGAGATACTGTGACATGGTTACTTTACTCGTGTGGGTCGCTCCCCTCGAGTGCCACTCCGGAGGTAGGTTTATTACCGGTCATGTGCCGGTCCATTGGTTATCTAGGGATTTGGTCGTGTGCCATTCCCGCTACTTGATTCTAGAGTTCGACCGCAGAGCAGGCAGTACCGAACTTGTATCGGTTCTTTGATTGGGTTATTTTGGGCAGTTACTGTTTAGCATGCATACAGTCTTTTTAATCGGTACTACATTAGAGGCATAATAGTGGTAATTTCCCTTTTTAGCAGTACATTAGTTTACCACTTTGCCTTCCTTTTGCCTCTTGTAGTCTTAGTAGGTACGTCAGATCTAGAGGATTTACCACTGGGGACTACTGGTTTTATCAGTGGTTCTCACTCCCATCCTTGTTTTTCCTTTTTCTCCCCCTTGTTTTGCAGAGTCTTCTGCGAGAGCGGCTGGGCCATCGGCAGCTGATCGAGGTAAGGGGATCGCTGAGTAGATAGATCTCCTATGAGGCTGAGAGTTGCTGTTAGACAGATGTTGTACCCTCCACTCAGACTGTAGTAGTTTACTGTTATTTTGGGTCTGACTTTAGCCAGCTGGTTGTACTATTTTGGTGAGCTGGGAGTTTATTGTATTTATTACTGTTGTATTTATTTCTAGTTTCAGTCTGAGATGTTGTAGTTTTTAGTTCAACTCTGTACTTTATGCTCTTTTGTTGTATATATTATATTTGAGCAGGTTTTCGTCTTTTTGTGTATGCGAAAAATTCCGTGTGCACGGCTGATCTGTAGATGGGCCCAGGTTCTGGTATACACCCGGGGCGTGACAGAGGTGGAATACGTCGTGCACTGCTGCAAGTCTCGGCGGCAATGCAATCTTGTAGGCCATTGGTCTGACTCACTCCAAAACCTCTTAGAGGCCTATGTATCTCCAATCTGAAACTCCAGGTCTCGTCGCCGTGTATCAGCATTGCTTTTCTGTCGACTTTGGGCAGTCACTAGATGTCGTCGTGCAATATTGACCTTTTCCTCTATCTCCAGCAGTATATAAGGACCCAAAGTCTTTCTTTCACCCACTACACTCCAATGTAGGGGTGATCGATACTTCCGTGCCCATACAGCACCTCAAATGGAGTCGTCTTGATGCTTGCTTGGTAACTATTTTTATAAGCAAACTCTGCCAGTGCTAAGTGTCGATACTACCCTCCTCCAAAATTTAGGACACAAACTCTCAACATGTCCTCTAATATCTGTATTATTCTTTCTGACTGTCCATCATTTTGTGGGTGAAAGGTGGTGCTGAAATGTTGCTGAGTTCCCAAGACCGTCTATAAGCTCCTTCAGAAATGCGAAAAAAATCTTTGGTCTCTGTCCAATACAAACGAAATAGGCACTCCATGTAACCTTACTATCTCATCAATATAAACCTATGCGAGCCTTTCCCTGAACCATGCAGTCTGAATCAGTATAAAATGTACATACTTCGTCAGTCTGTCCACTATAACTAGTCTAAATCGGTATAAAATGTACATACTTCGTCAGTCTATCCACAATAACCAGTCTGAATCGGTATAAAATGTACATACTTCGTCAGTCTGTCCACTATAACCTATATCGCATCATGTCCGCCTAGAGATCGCGGTAGTCCAACAACGAAGTCTATCACGATCATATCCTATTTCCAAACTAGGATTGCAACATTCTGAAGCTTGAGAGTAGAAAGTCAATACTCTACTTTTTCTTGCTGATAAGTCAAACAATGAGTCACAAATCTTCCAACACTCCTCTTCATCCCAGTCCACCAATAGTGTGCCTTTAAGTTCTTATACATCTTAATACCTCTAGGATGAATAGTATAAGGAGAACTATGGGTGGGTCTTTCTCAAAATCTCCTCGTGGAGCTCTGAATCCACAAGCACACACAACCGTTCTCCAAAATAAAGAACTCCAAAGGTATCGAAACTATACTTCTCTGCCTACCCGCTCACAATACCTGCTCGAATCCTCTGTCACGCCCCAAGTTCGAAAATAGAGTCTAATTTTTTTTTTTTTTTTTTTTCAATCAGAGTTTTAAAACCAGCCAGGGCACGACAGACCGCCACATATATAAAAAAATTCCCAATCCCCTTGGATTGAGCCTTTCCTATACATACACGGCTAAGCACTTACAGCCAATACCAGAGTAGTCTAAACTATGTACTAACCATAAAAGATTATAAAAGATTATTACTTAACATTTACAACAACTTATTCAATTACATGTTTACAACTGGTAAAATTTCAGCGGCTGCCAAGGGTCAAAGCTATCTCGATAACCTCACCAACACGTCCCGACATCCCAACACCCGACCGACCTGAAAAATGGTCACCCAGGGGGTGTGAGATACATCGACAGTGTATCCCAGTGGGCACGACGAGCCGAGAAATAGCAAATCATACCTACTGGCATACAATAATTAGCGGATAGTAAAAGTCATTAGGTAAGGCAGATATCATAAACAGATACTGGCAGGAAGCATAATCATGATTCTGAGCATAAATAGGTACTGAACTACTGAAGTAAAAACATGCTGATATAGATACTGAATCAAGAACTGAAAAATCATAAGAGTATAATGACTAAGCATGCTAAGCAGATAATCAATGCATCAATGGTAGAATAACCAAATACCCAATCGAAGCCACCATGTTGGTCAACAAGACCTCAGGAAAAAATGCAGAATAATCATAAATACAGTGCAGAGCATATCATGATACTAAACTATCATAATAAGAGCATGCTGATATATATATTGAACAAGAACTGAGAAAATCATAAGATGATAATGATAAATAGGCAAGCAATGCATCAATGGTACAATAACAAAATACCCAATCAAAAGCCACTATATTGGTCTACAAGACCTCAGGGAAACTGCCCAACCTGGCACCAACCTGGCTGACATACCCCGCCTGGGAGTCATGGGTCTTTCAACAAACCACTTTACCGGTAAAGAACATACCCACGCGGAGCGACCCCGGCAATGTTCGTGAAGCACAGCGGTGCGGGCGATCATAATGCAAATGCTCAAGCTCACGGTCCACAAACTGGGTAATCGGCAACAAGCCGGGAAAATCCCCACTGGGATGCAACAGTAGAATGCCAATAGAATCTCAACTCAAGTGTAGTGTCCCAGGTCCCCCAGTGTTTTTCCCCCTGTTTCGGGGTGTGGAACACCTATTGTTGGTGTGTTGGGTCCCAACATGTCAAAGAGATGTGTTGATTTGGACTCAGTGAGGAATTGGGATCAAGCCTGACCTTCGGCTGCTTTTGCCAAATTTTAGGAGTGGATTCAGGCTGAACGGAGGCCGTATTTGGATTCAGCGCGGAAAAACGCTTGAAAACGGCTATTTATTTTTATTTTTCTGAGTCCGGATGCCCAAAAACGGACACCCGGAAGTTTTCTGTGCAAAATGGTGCAGGGGGGGGAGCCGTGGACCGGCCTGGACACGTGGCAGCCTATTATTGGGCCGGCGCACGCCTCCCGGTCCACGGAGTGGGCCGCCGGTACACCGTGGATCGGCGGGCCACGTGGCAGCTGTTGGTTGGCCCGGTGAAGCGCGCGCGGCACAGGGATCGCGCGCGGGCAGCGCGGGCAGGCCGGGCAGGGGCGGGCAGCGGCGCGGCGCACGGTGGACCGGGGCGCGCCATGTGGCGGCCCCGGGTTGGACGGCGCAGGTGCGCGCGGTGCACCCGCGGCCGCGCGCCTGCGGCCGTACGCGTACGCGGGCGCAGGCGCACAGCGGCGCGCCGGCTGGCGTGTCGGGCGGGAAAAGGGCCGCCACGTGGCGCCACGCCACTGGCTGGCGCCACCCACCCCGCCGCCCCCGCAGGGGGACGCGTGGCCGCGCCCGGTTCGCCGGGCGCGCTGTTCCCTGTGCGGGGGACACGCGTCGCACCCCGGGCCGGGTCGGACGGCCGCACGGTCCGGCCAGATCCGCTGTGCGGAGTGGGCCGAGTTGGGCCGAGGCACTGTTTGGGCCCGGTTTCGGGGCCCGAAACTTTCGGGCGCCCGAAACCGGGACACAATTGGTATTATTCCAATTGTTGGAATTGGCCTATAAATAGGCCTCCCCTCCCCTCATTTTTCTGGTTTTTTCGAGAGATAGAGAGAGAACCAGAGGGAGAGCATTGAAGCAAATATGTTCCTCTTTTGATTTTACATATCGTGGTGCATTCCTAGATTTTTCGAAGGCTCGACAGCGACGATCCGGATTTTACAGTGTGCCTCGGTTTTCCCCCATTTTGGCCCATTTTCGTCACCTTTCAGTCCGAGGAGTCCCCTGCGCAGTACAGGAGTCCTTTTTCGACGATTTTTTCGCTGGTCTGTTCCTGAGAGGTAGGACTTCATTTTTCATGTTGATGATTTTTCTGGATTCCGAATTCTTGGCACAGTTCCCGAGGTGTTTTGACCCCCCTTTTGCTGTTTGGAATTTTGGACAGCGGCGACTTCTCTGAATTATATCTTGGCGTAGGAGCATCAGATCAAGGCGTTTAAACAGTCGATTTGGGGCTACTTTTTGCGAGGAACGTAACCATGATTTTTCTGGGATTTTTGGAGCTCAGTACAGAGGTGAAATGCCTCGTTTTGCGTGCTAATTGTAAAAACAGCAAAAATCTGTGTTTGGGACTTGTATTTTTACACCGTGTGCAATGTGTGTTGTTGTAGGACACTGTTTTCGGCAGACTGCATTCTTAGAGGACAGCGGACAGCGGGATATTTCTTCGAGTGTTGTGCACGCTTTTCGAGGTGGGTGGTTGTGTTTTTCTCTTTGTTGACATGCTCACTAGGAGTATTAGAGTTCCCCAATTATATATGTGACGACTAGCTGTTAGTATGTGAACCTGATGCAATGCCCCCTAATTTAATTGATAGCCTTTATGTGATAAATTTGGGACAATAATGTTGGACAATTGCTATATCTTAACCCCGCATGCAAATAAGTATCACATTAATGTTTTAAATAATTCTTTGCAATAAACCTTAGTCACTTTTCTAATGCTTTTTAAAAGGACAATTGCATGCTTATTTGGACACCTAGTTAGGCCACTATTTACTGCTGCACTATATTATTGGATTTGACTTAGGAGAAAACATGTGTTATCGTTCTTCTTCTCTATCGATGCATGATGCTCGAGTCTGATTGGGATTTTGGGATAGTGCAGTCTGGACCTCGAGTCTGGGATAGTTTAGACTCGTCTTGGGGATTGTGGGGCATAGTGGCAACCGCGGATGTTAGGCGGTCGGCCAGATGTTTTTACTTTATCAGATTGGGATTTATAGGTTCAGCGGCGACCGCAGATTTTGGGCGGTTGACCGGATGTTATTATCACATCAGATTGGGGATCGGGATTGCATTAGTGGATGGAGTTTTTCCCACTTTGATCATAGTCATGATCCAGTCCTGCTATTGTGAGACATTGGTTACAGAGATGCTTGATACAGAGATACTTTACTCGTGTGGGTCGCTCCCCGCTAGTGCCACTCCGGAGTAGGCTTTTTGACCGTGACGGGTGCCGGTCAGTTGGTGAGTTGTGAGTGATGACAGAGCAGGCAGTGCCAGTGCTTCCTGGCCTTTTGATTGGGTTTCTTTGGGCGCTTAGCCTTATAGTTGCATGCATACAGACATCTTTTTGGTACTGTATTTAAAGGCATTGTAGTAGCAGTTTCTTTTTCGGCAGCCTTTATAGCTTACTACTGTTCCCTCCTTCTTGCCTCTTTATTCCTAGTGGGTGCGTCAGTATTTGAGGTTTTTACCCACTAGGGGAGGCTACTGGTTTATCTAGTAGTTCTCGCCCCCATTGTTGTTTTCTGTCCTTTTTCCCCTTTGTTTTGCAGAGTCGTCTGTGGGAGCTGCTGGGCCTTCAGCGGCAGATCGAGGTAAGAGGATCGCCGACTAGCTAGATCATCTACCCCGAGCGAGAGATTAGCTAGGCTTTTATTGTATCCCCTTTTGTATCTCAGACTACAGTAGTTTACTTTTGGGTCTGGTTTTGGCCAGCTGGTTGTATATTTGTGGTGAGCTGGGAGTTTATTGTACTTTTATTTCAGCTGGTACTTTATTTCAGTCTGAGATTACTTTTAGTTCTTTTAGTTCAGCTCTGTTTATGCTCTTTTATTGTATATTATATATCTGAGCAGGTTACCAGCGCTTCGTGTACCTGGAAAATTCTATGTGCACGGCGGATCTGTTGGCGGGCCCGGGTTCTGGTTTACACCCGGGGCATGACAGATTAAGTTGGTATCAGAGCTTAGGGATAGGTCAGTTGGGACTTAGGAAACCCTAGGCTTGTGGCAGACCCTAGGATGATAGGGCGCGAGAGACGTGACATTTCGCGAAAGTCGTTGATTTATTTATTGGACTCTTCCAGTGAGTGAAGAGGGATCGACATACCCAATTTCTGGTTGACCGTTATGTTGGCTGCAGACAACATAAAGTCGCAGAAATAGGGGGATGTCTTTGACTTTCACTAGATTGGGTCGTGTGGGGTTATGATATTGATTGTGGTTTCTTGTGGCAGGATGCCTCCGCGACGCAGGATGTTGATGTGTTCGCAGCCTTCTTCCTCGGAGCCCGAGCAACAGGAGTCCGGGCAAGGCCAGCAGATTAAGGTGCAGGAGCTACAGGCACAGATGGCTCAGATGGCTCAGATGGCAGAGGTTGTTAGGCGTCAGGAGGAAGCCATGGGTCGGCTGACGCAGTTGTTAGAGCAGAGGGTGCAGCCAGTTGTAGCACCCCAGGAGAGTTCTCCCATACCATCTTCCCCTGCTGTGGCTCCCCCAGCTGTACTAGTGACCCCGGCATCCCCTATTGCTCGGGGCACTAGGGGACAGCCCTCTGGATTGACGGGACCTCTGACCCCGGCTGAGCAGCGGGAGGTGGTTGACTTATTGATGAGCTTCCGCCAGTTTGACCCGCCCTGTTTCTCGGGGCAGAGCGCCGAGCCGTGGGAGGCAGAGTCGTGGATCACGGCGATGGAGCGACGCTTTGAGACACTGTTCATCGAGGAGCGGTACCAGGTGTTATTGGCGACGAACTTTTTGGAGCGCAACGCCGAGGCTTGGTGGCGGCGTGTGCGACCGGCTGGTCCGCCTGGGGCTCAGCTCTTGACCTGGGCGAAGTTCCGCAGTCTTCTTCTTTTGGTCTTCTTTCCGGAGAGCGTCTGGTAGAGATTGGAGGAGCAGTTGAGGAACCTTCGACAGGGGGATCGGCCTGTGCACAAGTATATTGTGGATTTCAATCAGTTGCTGGCATGTGTACCACACGTAGCTAGAGATGAGGCGCACCGAATTTACATGTTTGAGCGAGGGTTGCGCCGGGACATTTTTCAGCTGGTTCGCTCACGCAGGTTGCAAACCTTAGAGGCCTCGATGGAGCAGGCGCTCTATGTGGAGTGCGGGGAGGCAGTGATGGAGGAGGTAGCTCCAGCTCCCGTAGTGATTCCGGTGGCGAAGCGACCAGCACCGGAGGTTGGAGAACAGGCTAGTTGTAATGACACGGTATTTTGTAATATTTAACCCTCCTTCTACTTTAGTGTTCTTTTAGTATCCCGGAAATATTACTTTTGGTTAGTCGGTCGGTGTGTGTGGCACTTGTATTTTTCTGCGGAAGAGCGTGAAAAATGAAGACCGACGATGCGATCGGATCGGAAATTCGATGTCGGGAACCCCGGAACGGGATTTTTAGTGATGCGGGGATTAGTCGTGCATCAAAATCCGTGCAAAATATCTTGCACCCGTTTGTGGATAATGGGCGTTATCTCGTGTGGATAATTAATTAATTAATTAATTAATTAATTATCCGGTGGCGGGGAAAATAGATTTTTCTCTACGTACGATTTGGAAAATAACAAAAATTGGGAAAATTAAATATTAAGATAATTAGATAATATAAGTATTTTCCCCTCGTTAAGAAAAGAGAATTCTAAACCCTAGCCGTAAGGAAAGAGAATTCTAAACCCTAGCCGTAAGAGCGGAGAGAAAAGAAAGAAAAGAAGAAGGCGAAACCCTAATCGGAAGAAAAGAAGGAAGAAGCGGAGGAACCCGATCGCCCGTTTTACGTGCCGGAGATCGGAGAACGAGACGCCATCGTCTACGGGGAGCGGATCCGGATCTCCGACGACGCGAGGACCAAGATCGGTTCTTTATTTTCCGGTTAAGTGAGGTTAGTGGTTGTAGATCCTTTCGTAGAATTTAATCGGGGGTTTTTCGTGTTCTTGTAAGGTCGTACATCGCGGATTTTCGTCGGGTTTTGATCCGTGTCTTTCTTGTTCTTGATTGGGGGTGATCGGTGTTTTTTTATCGAATTTAACCGATGGTTTTTAATCCGTTTCTTTTTGGCGGACCTCCGATCGACGTTTTGGTTGTTCGTCGGTCGTCGGTTTAGCCGTTAGAATTACCGGGAATTTTTTGGGAATTTTTGGGGCGACTTCGTCGGAACATAGTGGGTTAACGGGAGGCCGCCGCCGCCGTTGTTAGACGGGAGGCCGCCGCCGTCGTTACCATGTTCGCGGGGTCGTCGTCGGGATCGCACGGGAGCGAAAACGGAGAAGAAATCGCAAAACGGGAGCGAAAACGGCGGAAAGATAACGGAATTAGGGTTTACTGTGCAACCCACGGCCGGCGGTCCACGGCCGAAGCGTGCACCCGGCGCACGGCTCGGCCGCCTGCGGGCGCGAACCCGGTGCACAGCTGCGTGCGCCGGCCCGGCCCGCATGAGCGCGGTCCACCGCACAGTGTGCACCCGGTGCTGGCGCCGCGACCCAGGGCCGTGAGCCCGGTGCACGCCCGGGTCGTGCACTGGCCCGGCCCAAAGTGCGCGGTGCAAGCTTTTTGCGTGCACCCGGCGCATGCCGCAGCCGCCGGTTGACGTGAACCCGGTCCATGGTTGCCCCCGTGCACCATCCGACAGCCCGGAGTTCAATTGCTCCGTTCTTGCCCGTTTTTCCACCGTTTTGAGCACCGCTTTCGCCATTGGGATGGTTATTTCCGTGGCTTTCTTGTCATGGCCACCTGGGACCTTCTTGGTCACTAATTTATTATGATGGGTGTCGTTTTCGCCGACGCTCCGCGCCTCGACGAAATTGTCGGGGGCGCGCCGTCGGATCTCATTTCTCATCGTTTTTGCCGTCGGGGCCCTCCTGGTTTAACCTTTGATGCCCCGAGAGGGCTATCGGCTGAGGAATGGGTTTTGTTGAATTTCGTTAGTGGTTTTGGGTTCCGACGGAGTCCGCGACGAAGTAGTCGCGGTCCGGTTGTTGTTAGTCTTCAATGTTATCGGTTTTACTCGATGGTTTTGATTTGTTGGTTTTCGATTGACGTCGCGGTCCTCTAGGTATGATGATTTTGGCTTTGTGGGTTTATTGTATCAGTGGTTGGGACCACTGATTTTACCTGACTAGGCTAATGTGTTAATTGGTGCTTTTGAATATTCTAGTAGGCCGCGAGGAGTTCCGTTTTGCTTAGGACGGTCGTGGGCGCGGTCGGCTATCTGCAACCAGGTGGGTTCTTTGCATCAAGTGCTGTAAGTGCATTGAGTGCAACATATCACTAAAATGTTTATTGCTAACCGGTTAATAAAGTAGATGACAGATGCTAATGTTTTAACCCTTCGCTTTATGTAATGATTAATTTACGCCGATCTCGGCATCCCTATTTTGATAGCTGCACGTACACTGGCGGAATAGGCCCCCGCAATGGTGTACTTTTCCGGAGAAGTGGTCAGAAGGACCCGTGTGCCCCACGTGTGATGATTGGGGACCACTTCACGATGGCTAAACGTGTCGCCCACGCATCGTGAAGGGGTTAGAGCTTCAAATGTTCCGTGGGGAGGTCGTCGACCTACCCTGACGAAACGGTGTGAAATTAAAATGAATAACATGAGTAAGTTAATTTCAGGGCGTCGGATAGCGAAGGTTCCGGTGCGGCGTAACTCTTTCTAAACTCTTGTTTATTATTGTTAAGCATCGACTTTATTTGTCATTGACTTTACCCACTCCGTGACAGGTCCATCTAAGTAAGTACGGTGGGACGGTGGTGAGGCATCGCGGACTTTAGGTTTGGCCTTATGAGGCCTTTTGATCAAACTTTTATTCGGTTATCTCTCTCTTTTCCCTTTTTGGTTATTTTGTGTGGATATGTGGATCATGCTGGATATGTGGACATGTATTTTTAAATGTTTAGTTATGGTTATGTTTCATGTTAACTGTGCGGCCGTTTTACGATGAAAAAGGATTTCGAAAACGCTTTTCAAAATAGGGTGTCGTGTGGGCACCACTTTGAAAACCCTGGGGATTTATCCTTTCAAAACAATGTAGCCGCCTGCATGTGAATGTTAGATGTTTTAAAGACTTGGGTGTCGAGTGGACACTGTTTGCGAACTCCTAGGTTCTTTCAATGTTGATACTTGTTGTACTTACTCTCTGTGACTGTGTGATCAATGCCGTGTAATGTGATTCATGTAAAAGTAGTTGAGACGCCGTGCATATACAAAGGAGACTCTGTCCGTGTACAGGGTGAATTTGTATATGTGGCGGGTCTGGCACGCACCGGCAGGCGGGGTTGTTGATTATCTGATTTCAAAAAAAAAAAAAATACACGTTTTCCACTTATCCTGAGACCTCCGGGGCGTGACAGATTTTATGGTATCAGAGACAAAAACGGCTTTGACCACAACAGTCGGTGTCCAGTAACCGCAGTGCATGATCCTACCACCAAAATTGGATATGAGATAACTAGGTCGTAGGTGTCTTAGAACGTGAGTGTGCGGGGATAAAGGGGTCGTAACCGTAGTGTTTTTGTAGGTCAAGTACTAGGCCAGGAACCTTAGGGTTAATGCGGTTTCTTTGTATACAGCAGCATAATGGCTCGAAATGGGTTATCGACGGAGAATGCAGGGGCAGAAAGTATGGGGCCAACAGCGGCGGAGTATCAGCTCCTCCGACAACAACTACGAGAGATGGCCGGGCAGTTAGCAACCTTTATGGAACAAGTGCGTCCGTTGACGCAACTGTCGACTACACCAGAGGAGGTCGCCCAGGCTTCTCTGCCCGGACCAGCCGCACCAGTGACGGGACCACCGATGGCGGACAGCGAGACCATGGTCGCCCCTCCTCCGACCACGGTGACCGAGATACCGTCGGTTCATCCGACGATGCCTTCAGTAGCACCCACACCAGCAACAGCGAGACTTCTGCCGGGGGCCACCGTTGGAGACCCCTTGAGAGAGACCGTGGTGGCGCCTACCCCTAGAATGTCCGCCGATGCCGCGGGGAAAGCCCCTATCCAGCAAACCGAATGGGATAGGGCGACGGCGAACTTGGCAAATTTCAAGAGGTACAACCCACCCGTGTTTGAGGGAGAGACGTCCGACCCTTGGGTCGTGGAAAAATGGGTGGATACTATGGAAAGGCTCTTCGAAGACCTGTTGATAGAGGAGCAGGAGCGGGTCCCCTTGGCGGTCAACTTTCTAGAGAGAAACGCCCGCATGTGGTGGAAGGCGGTGTTCTCGGACCCCTCGGAACGCACCGCCCTCCCATCTTGGTCCTCGTTTCGAGGAAAATTGTTTGGGGCATTCTTATCCGACAGCATCAAACAGCAGATGGAAGACGACCTGATGCACATCAAGTAAGAAAGTCAAACAGTTATGGGGTACTAGCGGGCATTCGTGAGGTTGGTCAAATGTGTTCCCTCTATCATAAGGGACGAACTTCACAAGGCCCGTCTTTTTATGGATGGTTTACGGAGCGACGTCTTCAAGGTGGTGCAAGCGGCGGATTTGCGCACCTTCTAGGAGGTGGTCGATAGGGCCACCGTGGTGGAGCGCGGATTTATGTTTTCACAAGCCCGACGGGAGAGCTCGAAATACGACGGGGATAAGAAACGAACTCGGTCCTATTTCGGTGAAGAGCGTACCAAGGGGAGCCGGCCCCCGAAACGCCCGAGATCACAACAAGGAGCCAAGAATGCGCCGACAGGAGGACAAAGGCCGGTGTACAAGCCTTGCATCATCTGCGATGGATTACACAAAGTGGTCGAATGTCCCCAGAAGCAAGACCATTGTTTTCGATGCGGCAAACCGGGGCACTTACGTTTCAGCTGCCCCTTGTACGCGGGGACATCATCCGTAGCGGCATCTACACCATTGTCTCGACGACCGGGAGCAGGGAGAGCCTATACGGTGACCCACCAGGGGACGGACCCACAGAGCACGATGTAACAGGTAATACTCGAGTTTCAATTTTTCGTGCGAGAACTTTTGTGTTAACACCCGAGCGTCCCACTCGTTCACCTTGCTTCATGTTTCCAACCCTACCTTAGTTATTAGTATCGTAGAAATAAGTTCGGTCAAACCTTTAAGCTACCCCTCGAGGCAGGCGGCTGTACTCCTTCCTGCCTAGCGAGGGTGAGGCAGATTCTTAGTCTCTAAGAACTAATGAGGTTTCCGTTAAAGGGTTGTCGGCATAGCGCTTGGGGCCGACAGTCGCGGCAATCTCTAAGCGGTGGCTGACTGCTTGAAGTTCCAAGCGTGTCTCCGGGAACCGGATTTGCCGGAACTTGTAAACTTAGCGTGTAGGAGCGCCTTCTGCTCGCACTTCTTGGTTGCGGGCAGGAAGCTCGGTAGAAGGCAGTCGAGCAGCGTTCGCAAGTACCGTATGGATCTCGACACGAGAAGGACAAGTACTCCTCTACCTCGGATAGATGACCTACGCGATCAACTACAAGGAGAAACGGCATTCCCTAAAGATCGATCTGCGGACCGGCTAACGCCAGCCTAGAGTCCGGGGTAATGACACGCGGAAAACAGACCGGCGAGCTCGGAATAGTCAACATGAGTTTACGGTTATACCGTTTAGACTCGTTAACGCACCAGCGGTGTTCACGGGCATGAGGAATGGAATACTCAAGCCCATCTTAGACCAGTCGGTGATAGTCCTCCAGATTACGTTCCGGTCTACTCTCGCATAGACCAGGGATATGGGGAACACCCGCGGGTATTCCCCAGACCCTCCGGGATCAGAAACCATATGCCAAAACTTATAAAGTGTGAGTTTTGGCTCCGCGAGGTTGGCTTTCTGGGGCGTATTATGTCGGTTGCTGGGATTGCGGTCGACCTGAAGAAGATTGACTCGGTAACCGACTGGCCCAGACCGACGACGGTAACTGAGATTAGAAGCTTCCTGGGGCTAGCAGGGCATTATAGACGCTTCGTGGAAGGCTTCTCCAAGATAGCTTTGCCCCTCACTCACTTGACCCGTAAAGGAGAAAAGTACATATGGACGGAGCAATGCCAGAAGAGTTTCGAAGAACTCAAGGACAAGTTGACGCGAGCCCCGGTGCTCACTCTGCCGGAACCTGGCGAGGACTACGAGGTGTACTGCGACGCGTCGCGAAATGGCCTCGGCGGCGTGCTCATGCAACGGGGTAGAGTCATAGCTTATGCGTCGAGGCAACTCAAGGAGTACGAGAGGAACTACCCCGTGCACGATCTGGAGCTTACAGCGGTCGTTTTGGTCCTCAAGTTATGGAGGCACTACCTGTATGGGACACACTGCAACGTGTACTCAGACCATCAGAGCTTAAAGTACCTTTTCACCCAGAAGGAACTGAATTTGCGGCAAAGGCGGTGGCTCGAATTACTAAAGGATTACGATTTAACCATCCATTACCACCCTGGGAAGGCGAACGTGGTGGCGGATGCCTTGAGCCGCAAAGGGCAGACAGCGGAGTCGGTGACGAACGCCGTCACCCAACAGGACCGTTTGATTGCGGAATTTGCACAATTAAGACTGGAGGTGGTACCAGCAGGAACGGTCGCACGACTTATGACCCTGGTGGTCCGACCGACCTTATTGGATAAAATCCGCGAAGGGCAATCGACGGATAACCAGCTACAACTTGTACGTGATAGGCTGCCCACAGACCAAGGAGGTGATTTTGCGATGAATGTTAACGGCACGATATGTTTTCGGGGACGAATCTGTGTGCCGGATCTACCAGAACTCAAGGAAGAGATCCTGAGGGAGGCGCATATCGCCCCCTACGCGGTGCACCCCGGGGGAACAAAGATGTACAAGGATGTCAAACAAACCTTTTGGTGGCCCAAGATGAAGGAAGATGTGACTCGATTCGTGGCACACTGCCTTATATGTCAACAGGTGAAGGCCGAACACCAGCGCCCAGCGGGGAAGTTGCAGCCGTTGCCCGTGCCGGAGTGGAAGTGGGAGATGATCACGATGGATTTTGTGACTAGTTTTTCGAGATCATCCCAAGGGCACGACGCGATATGGGTCATAGTGGACCGTTTGACGAAATCCGCCCACTTCCTGCCGATTCATACAACGTGGACCCGGGAGCGACTGGCACGAACCTATATAGATGAGATAGTAAGATTGCATGGTGTACCGGTGTCCATCACGTAGGACAGAGACACGCGGTTCGTGTCGAATTTTTTGGCAAAGTCTACAGCGAGCAATGGGGACCAAGCTGCATTTCAGCACGACCTTTCACCCGCAAACAGACGGACAATCAGAACGGGTGATCCAGATCCTTGAAGACATGCTGCGAGCATGCGTGCTAGACCTAGGCGACGGATGGTCTCAATATCTGCCACTTGTGGAATTCGCCTATAATAACAGTTACCAAGCCAGCATAAAGATGGCGCCATACGAAGCTTTGTACGGGCGCCACTGTCGGTCGCCTTTGTGCTGGGATGACTTGGGAGAGCATAAATGGTTGGGACCGGATTTGGTCGAAGAAACCGAGGCAAAGGTGCGCCTCATCAGGCAGCGACTGCTAACCGCCCAGAGCAGACAGAAAAGTTACGCGGAACGCGAGGCGACGTGGGAGCTGGAATCGAAAATGCGGGAGAGTTTTTCCGAGCTGTTTAGCGAGGGCTGTATTTAAGTTTCGGGGACGAAACTTTATATAAAGTGTGAGTGGTGTAATGACACGGTATTTTGTAATATTTAACCCTCCTTCTACTTTAGTGTTCTTTTAGTATCCCGGGAATATTACTTTTGGTTAGTCGGTCGGTGTGTGTGGCACTTGTATTTTTCTGCGGAAGAGCGCGAAAAATGAAGACCGACGATGCGATCGGATCGGAAATCCGATGTCGGGAACCCCCGGAACGGGATTTTTAGTGATGCGGGGATTAGTCGTGCATCAAAATCCGTGCAAAATATCTTGCACCCATTTGTGGATAATGGGGGTTATCTCGTGTGGATAATTAATTAATTAATTAATTAATTAATTATCCGGTGACGGGGAAAATAGATTTTTCTCTACGTACGATTTGGAAAATAACAAAATTGGGAAAATTAAATATTAAGATAATTAGATAATATAAGTATTTTCCCCTCGTTACGAAAAGAGAATTCTAAACCCTAGCCGTAAGGAAAGAGAATTCTAAACCCTAGCCGTAAGAGCGGAGAGAAAAGAAAGAAAAGAAGAAGGGCGAAACCCTAATCGGAAGAAAAGAAGGAAGAAGCGGAGGAACCCGATCGCCCGTTTTACGTGCCGGAGATCGAAGAACGAGACGCCATCGTCTACGGGGAGCGGATCCGGATCTCCGACGCCGCGAGGACCAAGATCGGTTCTTTATTTTCCGGTTAAGTGAGGTTAGTGGTTGTAGATCCTTTCGTAGAATTTAATCGGGGGTTTTTCGTGTTCTTGTAAGGTCGTACATCGCGGATTTTCGTCGGGTTTTGATCCGTGTCTTTCTTGTTCTTGATTGGGGGTGATCGGTGTTTTTTTATTGAATTTAACCGATGGTTTTTAATCGGTTTCTTTTTGGCGGACCTCCGATCGACGTTTTGGTTGTTCGTCGGTCGTCGGTTTAGCCGTTAGAATTACCAGGAATTTTTCGGGAATTTTTGGGGCGACTTCGTCGGAACATAGTGGGTTAACGGGAGGCCGCCGCCGCCGTTGTTAGATGGGAGGCCGCCGCCGTCGTTACCATGTTCACGGGGTCGTCGCCGGGATCGCACGGGAGCGAAAACGGAGAAGAAATCGCAAAACGGGAGCGAAAACGGCGGAAAGATAACGGAATTAGGGTTTACTGTGCAAACCCACGGCCGGCGGTCCACGGCCGAAGCGTGCACCCGGCGCACGGCTCGGCCGCCTGCGGGCGCGAACCCGGTGCACAGCTGGGTGCGCCGGCCCGGCCCGCATGAGCGCGGTCCACCGCACAGTGTGCACCCGGTGCTGGCGCCGCGACCCAGGGCCGTGAGCCCGGTGCACGCCCGAGTCGTGCACTGGCCCGGCCCAAAGTGCGCGGTGCACGCTTTTTGCGTGCACCCGGCGCATGCCGCAGCCGCCGGTTGACGTGAACCCGGTCCATGGTTGCCCCCGTGCACCATCCGACAGCCCGGAGTTCAATTGCTCCGTTCTTGCCCGTTTTTCCACCGTTTTGAGCGCCGCTTTCGCCGTTGGGATCGTTATTTCCGTGGCTTTCTTGTCATGGCCACCTGGGACCTTCTTGGTCACTAATTTATTATGATGGGTGTCGTTTTCGCCGACGCTCCGCGCCTCGACGAAATTGTCGGGGGCGCGCCGTCGGATCTCATTTCTCATCGTTTTTGCCGTCGGGGCCCTCCTGGTTTAACCTTTGATGCCCCGAGAGGGCTATCGGCTGAGGAATGGGTTTTGTTGAATTCCGTTAGCGGTTTTGGGTTCCGACGGAGTCCGCGACGAAGTAGTCGCGGTCCGGTTGTTGTTAGTCTTCAATGTTATCGGTTTTACTCGATGGTTTTGATTTGTTGGTTTTCGATTGACGTCGCGGTCCTCTAGGTATGATGATTTTGGCTTTGTGGGTTTATTGTATCAGTGGTTGGGACCACTGATTTTACCTGACTAGGGTAATGTGTTAATTGGTGCTTTTGGATATTCTAGTAGGCCGCGAGGAGTTTCGTTTTGCTTAGGACGGTCGTGGGCGCGGTCGGTTATATGCAACAAGGTGGGTTCTTTGCATCAAGTGCTGTAAGTGCATTGAGTGCAACATATCACTAAAATGTTTATTGCTAACCGGTTAATAAAGTAGATGACAGATGCTAATGTTTTAACCCTTCGCTTTATGTAATGATTAATTTACGCCGATCTCGGCATCCCTATTTTGATAGCTGCACGTACACTGGCGGAATAGGCCCCTGCAATGGTGTACTTTTCCGGAGAAGTGGTCAGAAGGACCCGTGTGCCCCACGTGTGATGATTGGGGACCACTTCACGATTGCTAAACGTGTCGCCCACGCATCGTGAAGGGGTTAGAGCTTCAAATGTTCCGTGGGGAGGTCGTCGACCTACCCTGACGAAACGGTGTGAAATTAAAATGAATAACATGAGTAAGTTAATTTCAGGGCGTCGGATAGCGAAGGTTCCGGTGCGGCGTAACTCTTTCTAAACTCTTGTTTATTATTGTTAAGCATCTACTTTATTTGTCACTGACTTTACCCACTCCGTGACAGGTCCATCTAAGTAAGTACGGTGGGACGGTGGTGAGGCATCGCGGACTTTAGGTTTGGCCGTATGAGGCCTTTTGATCAAACTTTTATTCGGTTATCTCTCTCTTTTCCCTTTTTGGTTATTTTGTGTGGATATGTGGATCATGCTGGATATGTGGACATGTATTTTTAAATGTTTAGTTATGGTTATGTTTCATGTTAACTGTGCGGCCGTTTTACGATGAAAAAGGATTTCGAAAACGCTTTTCAAAAAAGGGTGTCATGTGGGCACCACTTTGAAAACCCTGGGGATTTATCCTTTCAAAACAATGTAGCCGCCTGCATGTGAATGTTAGATGTTTTAAAGACTTGGGTGTCGAGTGGACACTGTTTGCGAACTCCTAGGTTCTTTCAATGTTGATACTTGTTGTACTTACTCTCTGTGACTGTGTGATCAATGCCGTGTAATGTGATTCATGTAAAAGTAGTTGAGACGCCGTGCATATACAAAGGAGACTCTGTCCGTGTACAGGGTGAATTTGTATATGTGGCGGGTCTGGCACGCACCGGCAGGCGGGGTTGTTGATTATCTGATTTCAAAAAAAAAAAAATACACGTTTTCCGCTTATCCTGAGACCTCCGGGGCGTGACACTAGTTCGTGGAGGCCGCCACGACCGTCTCAGCCACAGTTTTCCGGCCGAGGATGGTCTGAGCGGCGAGGGCCTGGTGGATCCCAGAGGCCCCAGCAGCAGCAGCAGCAGCAGAGATCGCAGTCGTCGCAGCGTGGGTCGCAGCGGCAGCCTCAGCGACAGCGGCAGTCTCACCAGCAGCAGCAGCAGTCACGACAGCCACGGGCCCCAGGCAGTTGTATTTCTGTGGAGGTCAGCATCTTCCGGGCACCTGCGACCAGCGGTGGGGTCGTTGCTACGGATGTGGACAGCCCGGGCACATTCGAGCTTCGTGCCCCTTTTCGACCTCCGCCGTCCCTTCTTCAGCATCTGCCCCATCATCATCGCAGCAGCGGTCGACGGCTCAGCGGCCTTATGCTCCAGCGAGCAGGCCCTCTTCTTCCCATCCCACAGATTATCGCCCTCCAGCTCAGAGTGGGCCAGTGTATGCTGCACAGGTAGAGGATTCTTCAGCAGCAGACCATGTGGTGGCAGGTATCACCTTACTCTCTGGCATTAGGACTCGTACTTTATTTGATACTGGAGCATCGCATTCTTTCATTAGTAGATCTTTTGCATCATTACATGGGTTAGAGGTAGGACTTTTGCCACGTGCACGAGAGGTTCAGATTTCCGATCACACTTTGCACGTGGAGGAGTGTTGTTGGTCCTGCCCGATGCAGATCGAGTCCTGGATTATGCCAGCAGACCTGTTGGTCTTGAGACAGCTGAGGGACTTTGATGTGGTTCTCGGGATGGACTGGCTGGCTCGGTATTTCGCGACTATTGATTGTGCCGAGAGGACTGTCACTTTTAGAGAGCCAGGCCAGGAGGTGTTGGTATACCGGGGATGTCAGAGCGCTTTCTTTGCCTCTATGGTTTCGACTTTCCGAGCGAGGCGGATGATTCATCGAGGATGTGTAGCCTTTTTGGCTAGTGTTGTTGAGGGGCCTACGGCGGCACCGGGACTCGAGGATATTCCTATTGTTCGCGAGTTTCCGGATGTGTTTCCACCTGAGCTGACTAGTATGCCGCCCAACAGGGAGATCGAGTTTGTGATTGACGTAGTTCCAGAAACTCCGCCAATCTCTAAAGCTCCTTACCGGATGGCACCGGCTGAGCTGCAGGAGCTTAAGGCACAGTTGCAAGATTTGATGGATAAGGGTTTTATTAGACTAAGTGTGTCGCCCTAGGGAGCGCCGGTGCTATTCGTGAAGAAGAAGGATGGGTCACTTCGACTGTGTGTGGACTATAGGGAACTGAATAAAGTGACCATCAAGAACAAGTACCCTTTGCCGCGCATCAACGATCTCTTTGATCAGCTGCAAGGGTCTTGTGTCTTCTCCAATATCGATCTACAGTCTGGTTACCACCAACTGAAGGTGAAGGCCGAGGGTATTCCTAAGACTGCTTTCAGATCTCGGTACGGGCATTATGAGTTTACAGTTATGCCGTTTGGATTGACTAATGCCCCTGCCGCCTTTATGGACTTGATGAACAGGATATTTCGGCCATTTCTGGATTGTTTTGTGGTGGTGTTCATTGATGATATCCTTGTTTACTCCCGGAGCAAGGCCGAGCATGAGGAGCACTTGAGGACTGTGCTACAACTTCTACGAGAGAGGAAGTTGTATGCCAAGCTGGCGAAATGCGAGTTTTCGCTTCGGGAGGTGGCTTTCTTGGGCCATGTGATTTCCGCCACCGGTGTGGCAGTAGACCCGGCGAAGATTGAGGCAGTTCGAGATTGGCCCCGACCGACAACTGTATCAGAGGTGCGCAGCTTCATGGGTTTAACTGGTTATTATCGTCGGTTTGTGGAAGGCTTTGCGAAGCGTTCCACACCCCTCACTCGGTTGACGCGTAAAGGAGTTAAGTTTATCTGGAGTGAGGACTGCCAGAGGAGCTTTGAGGAGCTGAAGATTAGACTGATGACCGCTCCTATCCTTTCCCTTCCTGTTATGGGGAAAGGATATGTGATCTACAGTGACGCATCGCACAGTGGACTCGGTTGCGTGTTGATGCAGGAAGGGAGGGTAATTGCTTATGCATCGAGACAGCTCAAGGATTACGAGAAGAATTACCCTACCCACGACTTGGAGCTCGCTGCCGTGGTGTTTGCACTGAAGCTTTGGCGCCATTACCTGTATAGAGAGCATTGTGAGATCTACACCGACCACAAGAGCTTAAAGTATCTGTTCACTCAGAAGGAGCTGAACTTGAGGCAGCGCAGGTGGTTAGAGCTACTAAAGGATTATGATGTGGACATTCTTTACCACCCAGGCAAGGCTAATGTGGTCGCTGATGCATTGAGCAGGAGAGCAGTACAGAGTTTGTCTATGTTGATCACAGACCAGGCGCCACTATTAGAGGAGATGAGACGGCTCGAGATAGAGGTTGTGTCCCCTGGGGTCTCTGCTAGACTGACGTCCTTAGTCGTGCAGCCCACTCTGCTGGACAGGATCAGGGAGAAACAGAGTGAGGACCCCCACTTGACCAGGATTCGAGATCAGATTCCGAGTGATCAGTCAGGGGACTTTACAGTGGATGCTGCGGGAGTACTGAGGTACAGGGACCGAGCATGTGTGCCAGTGGATGCTGAGATCAGAGAGCAGATATTGCGAGAGGCCCATTATACACCTTATACCCTTCATCCTGGGGGGACTAAGATGTATAAGGACCTCAAGGCACACTTCTGGTGGAATGGCATGAAGAGGGATATTGGGAGATTTGTGGCCCAGTGTTTGACTTGTCAGCAAGTAAAAGCTGAGCATCGAGTGCCAGCTGGCAAGTTACAAAGTCTCCCAATCCCCGAGTGGAAATGGGACCACATTACGATGGATTTCGTGGTCGGATTGCCGAGAGCACAGGGTGGAGCAGATGCTATCTGGGTAGTTGTGGATCGACTTACCAAGTCAGCGCACTTTTTGCCTATGCAGACTACTTGGCCACTCGAGCGACTAGCCCAGTTATACCTAGATGAGATAGTGAGGTTGCATGGAGTACCCGCCTCCATTGTGTCAGATAGAGATCCGAGGTTTGCCTCGCGTTTCTGGAGGAGTTTGCAGACCGCCTTGGGGACTCAGCTCAGATTCAGTACAGCTTTTCATCCACAGACTGATGGGCAGTCAGAGCGGACTATACAGATCTTGGAGGACATGCTGATGGCTTGCGTCTTGGATTTTGGCGGAGGTTGGATTCGACACTTATCTTTGGTTGAGTTTGCGTACAACAACAGCTTCCAAGCGAGCATACAGATGGCTCCGTTTGAAGCGTTGTATGGACGCAAGTGTCGATCACCACTTTATTGGAGTGACGTAGGCGAGAGACGGAACTTGGGGCCAGACTTACTGCTAGAGGCAGAGGAGAAGGTTCGAGTGATTCGACAGCATCTTCAGACCGCTCAGAGTCGACAGAGAAGCTATGCTGATGTTCGGCGGCGAGACTTAGAGTTTCTAGGTTGGAGACCATGTATTTCTGAAAGTCTCGCCGTCCAAGGGGATTAGGGGGTTTGGCATTCGCGGGAAACTCAGCCCCCGATACATTGGGCCCTTTGAGGTGTTGGAGCGTATCGGGCCAGATGTTTACCGACTTGCGCTTCCCCCGAGACTTGCTGGCGTCCACGATGTTTTTCATGTTTCCACTCTGAGGAGGTACGTCTTTGACCCGTCGCACGTCATCGACTTTGCACCACTCGAGATCAGCGAGGATTTAAGATATGAGGAGCGCCCACTGCGGATTCTAGATCGGGAGATGAAAGAATTGCGCAATCGGACCATCCCCTATGTGAAGATCCTTTGGAACAATCATGATGAGCGCGAGGCGACGTGGGAGCTCGAGTCAGAGATAATGGATGCCTACCCCTACCTATTTGAGGCCCAGGATTGAGGTATGATTTTCGTTTCGAGGACGAAACTTTTGTTAGTGGGGGAGGATGTAGTGTCCCAGATCCCCCAATGTTTTTCCCCTGTTTCGGGGTGTCGAACAGCTATTGTTGGTGTGTTGGGCCCCAACATGTCAAAGAGATGTGTTGATTTGGACTCAGTGAGGAATTGGGATCAAGCCTGACCTTCGGCTGCTTTTGCCAAATTTTAGGAGTGGATTCAGGCTGAACGGAGGCCGTATTTGGATTCAGCACGGAAAAATGCTTGAAAACGGCTATTTATTTTTATTTTTCTGAGTCCGGATGCCCAAAAACGGATACCCGGAAGTTTTCTGTGCAAAATGGTGCACGGGGGGGAGCCGTGGACCGGCCTGGACACGTGGCAGCCTATTATTGGGCCGGCGCACGCCTCCCGGTCCACGGAGTGGGACGCCGGTCCACCGTGGACGGGCGGGCCACGTGGCAGCTATTGGTTGGCCCGGTGCTGCACGCGCGACATAGGGATCGCGCGGGGGCAGCCCGGGCAAGCCGGGCAGGCGCGGGCAGCAGCGCGGCGCACGGTGGACTGGGGCGCGCCACGTGGCGGCCCCGGGTTGGACCGCGCAAATGAGCGCGGTGCACCCGCGGCCGCGCGCCTGCGGCCGTACGCGCACGCGGGCGCAGGCGCACAGCGGCGCGCCGGCTGGCGTGTCGGGCGGGAAAAGGGCCGCCACGTGGCGCCACGCCACTGGCTGGCGCCACCCACCCCGCCGCCCCCGCAGGGGGACGCGTGGCCGCGCCCGGTTCGCTGGGCGTGCTGTTCCCTGTGCGGGGGACACGCATCGCACCCCGGGCCGGGTCGGACGGCCGCGCGGTCCGGCCGGATCCGCTGTGCGGAGTGGGCCGAGTTGGGCCGGGGCACTGTTTGGGCCCGGTTTCGGGGCCCGAAACTTTCGGGCGCCTAAAACCGGGACACAATTGGTATTATTCCAATTGTTGGAATTGGTCTATAAATAGGCCTCCCCTCCCCTCCTTTTTCTGGTTTTTTTGAGAGATAGAGAGAGAACCAGAGGGAGAGCATTGATGCAAATATGTTCCTCTTTTGATTTTACATCTCGTGGTGCATTCCTAGATTTTTCGGAGGCTCGACAGCGACGATCCGGATTTTACAGTGTGCCTCGGTTTTCCCCCATTTTGGCCCGTTTTCGTCGCATTTCAGTCCGAGGAGTCCCCTGCGCAGTACAGGAGTCATTTTTCGACGATTTCTTCGCCGGTGTGTTCCTGAGAGGTAGGGCTTCATTTTTCGTGTTGATGATTTTTCCAGATTCCGACTCCTTGGCACGGTTCCCGAGGTGTTTTGACCCCCATTTTGCTGTTTGGAATTTTGGACAGGGCGACTTCTCGAATTATATCTTGGCGTAGGAGCATCAGATCGAGGCGTTTAAGAGTCGATTTGGGGCTACTTTTCGCGAGGAACGCAACCGTGATTTTTCTGGGATTTTTGGAGCTCGGGACAGAGGTGAAATTCCTCGTTTTGCGTGCTGATTGTAAAAACAGCAAAAATCTGTGTTTGGGACTTGTATTTTTACACCGTGTGCAATGTGTGTTGTTGTAGGACACTGTTTTCGGCAGACTGTGTTCTTAGAGGACAGCGGACAGCGGGATATTTCTTCGAGTGTTGTGCACGCTTTTCGAGGTGGGTGGTTGTGTTTTTCTCTTTGTTGACATGCTCACTAGGAGTATTAGAGTTCCCCAATTATATATGTGACGACTAGCTGTTAGTATGTGAACCTGATGCAATGCCCCCTAATTTAATTGATAGCCTTTATGTGATAAATTTGGGACAATAATGTTGGACAATTGCTATATCTTAACCCCGCATGCAAATAAGTATCACATTAATGTTTTAAATAATTCTTTGCAATAAACCTTAGTCACTTTTCAAATGCTTTTTAAAAGGACAATTGCATGCTTATTTGGACACCTAGTTAAGCCACTATTTACTGCTGCACTATATTATTGGAATTGACCTAGGAGAAAACATGTTTTATCGTTCTTCTTCTCTATCGATGCATGATGCTCGAGTCTGATTGGAATTTTGGGATAGTGAAGTCTGGACCTCGAGTCTGGGATAGTTTAGACTCGTCTTGGGGATTGTGGGGCTTAGTGGCAACTGCGGATGTAAGGCGGTCGGCCAGATGTTTTTACTTTATCAGATTGGGATTTATGGGTTCAGCGGCGACCGCGGATTTTGGGCGGTTAACCGGATGTTATTATCACATCAGATTGGGGATCGGGATTGCATTAGTGGATGGAGTTTTTCCCACTTTGATCATAGTCATGATCCAGTCCTGCTATTGTGAGACATTGGTTACAGAGATGCTTGATACAGAGATACTTTACTCGTGTGGGTCGCTCCCCTCGAGTGCCTTCCGGAGTAGGCTTTTTGACCGTGACCGGTGCCGGTCAGTTGGTGAGTTGTGAGTGATGACAGAGCAGGCAGTGCCAGCGCTTCCTGGCCTTTTGATTAGGTTTCTTTGGGCGGTTAGCCTTATAGTTGCATGCATACAGTCATCTTTTTGGCACTGCATTTAGAGGCATAGTAGTAGTAGTTTCTTTTTCAGCAGCCTTTATAGCTTACTACTGTTCCCTCCTTTTTGCCTCTATATTCCTAGTGGGTGCGTCAGCATTTGAGGTTTTACCCACTAGGGGAGGCTACTGGTTTATCTAGTAGTTCTCACCCCCATTGTTGTTTTCTGTCCTTTTTCCCCTTTGTTTTGCAGAGTCGTCTGTGGGAGCTGCTGGGCCTTCAGCGGCAGATCGAGGTAAGAGGATCGCCGACTAGCTAGATCATCTACCCCGAGCGAGAGATTAGCTAGGCTTTTATTGTATCCCCTTTTGTATCTCAGACTACAGTAGTTTACTTTTGGGTCTGGCTTTGGCCAGCTGGTTGTATATTTGTGGTGAGCTGGGAGTTTATTGTACTTTTATTTCAGCTTGTACTTTATTTCAGTCTGAGATTACTTTTAGTTCTTTTAGTTCAGCTCTGTTTATGCTCTTTTATTGTATATTATATATCTGAGCAGGTTACCAGCGCTTCGTGTACATGGAAAATTCTGTGTGCACGGCGGATCTGTTGGCGGGCCCGGGTTCTGGTTTACACCCGGGGCGTGACATCAAGTAATCAATAACAAGCCGAAAAAATTCCAAAGGGATGCAACAACAGAATGCCAACTGAATCTCATCATATGCAGAATATAATCAACAATTACTAGAACATGGATCAGATGTAATTAGGAAGTACTGATAATCAGGTATAAATGTGCAAGCTAGCTAATGACCAATCAGGCATGGCAAATGTCCAGGATAAAATCATAATAACTGGAAACAGGCTAATGATCAATCGAGCATGGCAACATATAAGCTAGCAAGCTAAGGATCAATCAAGCACGGCAACATATAGGCTGATAACTGATAATGATCAATGAATCAGGCAGATAATAGCAATATAAAAGTGATGCTGATCAATAAAAAAAGCAGGCTTAACACGAAAATCTAGGCTATCACAAGAACAGGGATCCGACCAATTACGATACCCCAGAGGGCCGAGATGATAAAGCCCGGACCGAAGATATACCCACCTGTTTGTAGGCGATTTGACAACTCCAACGGAATGCTCGAAGACTAGAGCCAAACCGTGCCAACCTGAATCATAAACATTGCTAAACTCAACCTTTTTATTTAAGTGTTAGTATAATTACCAAAATGCCCCTCCCGAAAATTTCATTTGAATTTTCGGGAGACACGGGCTTTGACCCTTTGCCGCTGGCTCAACCAGATTCTACTGGGACTCAACAGACGGCTAGGCGGAATCGCCGCAATTTTCCGAATTGCGCGATTGCCACCGGGGCGCCGTCAAACCGACGATTTTGCCGATTTACAGACCGATTACCAATTTCCGCTCAACGAGAGCCAACGGATCACTAGCAAAAAGCTTAGAGATTATATACACACTGCCCGAGATAGTACATGAGGCTACAATTGCGTTTAGACCCCTAGGGTTTCCAGAAATCGCACTTTTATAGCAATTTGAGAGCCATTTTCGCTCGTTCTCTTAATCGGGACATTATTTTTACGAACCGTCACCTCTAGTAGGTGACCCTCGACCCGCGAAACACCATGCTCACCAATTTTTAGCAGCACGGAACCCGAGAAAACTTCGGGCCATGACTTACTTTACTATACTAATATAGGCCTTAATGCATTTTTAATTTTTCTATGCGACCAAATCCATTTTAAAAGTGAGCATCGCGTTCAGTGACCCCAAAATAGCCAGGAGCCCACTGTCGCGACTTTGCTAAAAGGCTAGAACAGGCCTGAGTTTATTTAAACCCACAAAAAGGCCCTAACTACTAATTTTTCAAAAACTGCTTGTGCCAACCCTAAACCATCTTGAGCATCTTGCTCAGGACATCACAGAGGCTCAAGGGCTTGCCTTGGTGCAACCCAGTTGCTGCTGGATCCACAGATCCAAACACCTTGCTCTCTAACTTTTCGACAATGCCTCACGCACACATCCACACAGACAACCTTTGGTCTGAAGTGAGCATTAAGCTCAGGGGACAGTGTGGAGAAACTTTCATATTCTGCTCAAAGCTTAATTCTATATTAATTTTCATTGAGGCATTTCATCGAACATATGGTGCGCATGTTTCATTAACAATAAACTAAGCTTGGCCCAATGTAGTAATCCAGAAATTATAAAGCCTCTGTTTGCTTTTAAAAAGTGTTAAATTATTAAATCTGGCAAAAGTGGAGAGATAGTGGGTCAATAGTGGGCCCAGAAATATCGACTTTTGATCGGGGTCTGATCTGAAAAATTCGAGATCACCATTACGATCGTCTCGTCGAAACATAGAAGTTTCATATTCATATGTTTTCAATCCGACGGTCGGATCTTCCAGAAATCAGAAATCAAAAAAGTGAGCCCCACAACTTAAGTTGTGAATAGTAACCTATATTTTTGAATCCCTTTAAATCACTAACGGCCAAACTACTATTTAAGATTTTAATATAGGAGTATGAGTAATGAGTTCTAGCTAATTTAGACGCTCTGAGCGCGATGGCGCTGACGGATTTCGCGTTTGGCGACTCTGGTGCATCGAAGTACGTGCCACGCGCTATATTGAGTCGAACTTTATGGATCGACTTTTAATCCGAGCATCGAACAAACCAAATAAATACGCTACTTGACAGGTCTCGACGAGCCGGACGTCGTGGCGAAGTCCGTTTCGCGAAACGACGACCGGATTGCCTCGAAATGCGTAAAAAGTGCTCAAAAGGCAACATTTTATATATAAAACTTAATATTTTATGTGCCTAAGTGCTAGGGCTTCATACCACAAGGTGTTGGGTGCATTTTGCACCTAATGTAAAAGCCTCGGATGCTAGGGTTTAGTGTGAACCCAACTTCAAGGTTTTTCCCAAAGAATCTTGTATTAAATTCCAAGTTTGCCTCTTGGACTTCTTGAAACCGTTCCAAGGATTCTTGTTGGGACTCAGGCGTCCTTTAGTTTCCTGCTATCTTCAAAACCGAGCCCGAGTGGAGAGAAGCCAAAAGAGCACAACACCATTAGAAGTGAACCCGAGTGAGAGAGAGAGAAGAAAGAAGATGGAACCAATTCCTTCCAAACTTTGATCGGGAGATCCAAAGGTGTTCCATAGTACCAGAGGAGTGTTGATGAAGCTTGCCTTGGCCGCGCGGAGGGGGGGAGAGTGACCGGCTTCTTCCTCATCTTCTCCAACTCCGGCCACGGTAAGAACTTTTCAACCAATGGTTCTTAGCACCCCAGACCTCTAGCAGTGACTTAATTAATACCTAGGCATGCTCTGCACCAAGCCCGAGCTCCCCATGCAAAGCGCATGGCCGGTGGGAGCCAACTATGGCCGGAAACCTAATAAGGCTCCACCTTGACATAACTATGTAAATAATGAACCAACCAAGATGAAAATTGGTATGTAGGGACTGTAGGACATGCCTAATAATTCTGAAAAATTTGAATAAATATGGTTAGGTATTTCAAGAGATAATTGATGCCCTAGTTTTCGGGAAACATGCATGTTGGCCGAGCTTCGTGCTCCGGCGCCGGCGGGCTTCTCCGACGCCGGAAACCTACCCAGATCACTTTCTGGGACCAAGGGGATCCCAACCATGCTTTTGCATGGCTCCCATGCAGCCCGAATGAGGGTCGGCCATGGATGACCCGAAATTGGAACCCAATGTCGCCGCCGGCGATCCGGCCACCTCCGGCCGGGAAGGAAGGGTCGGGAAGCTTTGTATGGACCAGAGGAAGCTTCCATATAAGTTGGAAGACTTCTTATGGCCTCTGTAAAAATCCGCCATTAGAGGGCATGAGCTCCAAAATGGAGCTTTGCTCCCCGCCGCCGCCGCCGCACCCCGTCGCCGGGCTCGGGTTCAGGTAAGTTAGAAATGGTATTTAGCAACATTTTGGTCAAGTTGCTGAGCCCCAGAGTCCCTGGTTGAGCTATCACAATTTTCAATGCATGGAACATCATCTTCAACCTTGGACTCGGCAAAACCGTGGGTGCCAACTTGCACCCAAGTTGATGGGAATACTCCTGTAACTTAGTAGCTTAATTCTATCCAAGTTATTTTGCTCCAGGTATTGTGGTTGCAGAGAAATGGTTTGGGTTTTGGCTCATGTAGTAGTTTGCAAATGGTGCACACCACCTGTTTGTGGAAATGCCACAGAGAGGATTTTGTTGGAATTAAGCCTCAATATAAAAATGAAAGTTTCTTAAAATGGTCCCCTGAGCTTGATGCTCACTTCAGATCAAGTTAGATCTGTGTGGACTGAGGGTTGGAGCAGTGTGCTTTATGTTAGTGAGCAAGGTTGGTGGATCTTTTGATCCAGCCACTTCTGTGCTGCACTAGGGCAAGCACAGTGATTTTTGAGGTATTTTAAGCATGTGGTTTGTGCAGAATTTGATTTGGTCAAGTATAGGTTGAGTTCTAATGTAATCAAGCTCTAGAAGAAATGTTTGGCCAAAGTCCTATTTTTGGACTATTTGAAAAATTGTAACAGTGAGATTTTGACTAATTTGGGGTCACTAGACGCGATGCTCGCGTTAGAATTAGTGTTTGAGGTCTCGAAGAAATTAAATTTCATTTAGGCTAAGAAAGAGCATAATTTATGGGCCAAAGTTTGTCTCGGGATCCGTGTTGCTGCAAATTGGTGAGCACGGTGTTCAACAAGATGAAAGTCACCTGCTGAAAGTGACGGTTCATCAAAATGATTTTTCAGTTGAAAGAACGAGCGAAAACAGTGCTCAAAATAGCATTAAAAGTGTGATTTTAAGAACCCTAGGGGTCTAAACGCAAAATTCACATCATATACTGTTTAGTAAAATGTTTAATTGATTCCTAAGCTTTTCGTTAGGAATCCAACGGCTCTTGTTGAGCGGAAATCGGATAACAGTTCGAGAATCGGCAAAATCGTCGATTTTACGGTATCTGGGTTATAATTAAAAATAACTAAGAGGGTTATAATTTGATTTAGGTTTAGTTAGCGTTAGGGGGACTAAGTCGATCCCTGATTTACATTTTTGATCCAGGTTGGCTCAGTTTGCATCTGGATTCGAGCACGTATTGGGTTTCAGTTTGATTCGCCTGCGCACTGTCAGGTGGGTTATCTTCGGTCCGGGCTTTATCAGTTCGGCCCTCGGTGTACGGTATTGGTTGGACTCCTGTTCTTGGTAACTTAGGTTATTTTGAGCCTGTCTGCCTTTGGTTGCAATATATATTACTGTTACTTGCTCTGACTGATTGGCCATTTCGTAGTTGCACTCCTATGCTTGATTATTATATCAGTCTATTAATGCTTGAGCCTGCCTTTCCATTGATTCAGTGATTTACTTCCTTATGCCTGCTTTATACCTGCTTCCTTGTTGTTCGCCCGTTATGTTGCTAAATACATGATCTTTTGAAATAAATGTTTTTACCAAGCCTTGTAGGGTAGCCTGAGTCTGTTCTTGTTTGATAGGACAAGGGCAACGCTCTACGAGGTTTGGGACCCAAAAACCTATTGTTTTCAAAGGTTTTCTTAAAAACATGTGTTTAGTTGCATAAGGGGTTAGTCTGTCTGAATGGTGTTGAGCTATGCCTGTTATCAGTTCTATTCTGCCTCACATGATTATTCATAGTGCCTCTGGTATTTATATCTTATCTTGGAACATTTCCATGTTTGATTGGTGAGCCTGTTTGTCCTGTCGATCAAATGATACACTGCTGAGCACATAGATTTGTTTAACTGATATTTTTACCGAACTTCGTAGGGTCGCCGGAGTCTGTTCTTGTTTGATAGGACAAAGGCAATTGCTCTACGAGGTTTGGAAACCCAAGCTTCGTAGTGTCGCCTGAGTCTGTTCTTGTTTGATAGGACGAGGGCAATGCTTTTCGGGGTTTGGACTTTTTAAAACAGTTTTCTTAAAAATATGTGTTTAAGTTTTGTATCATTTGGTTGGTTTGTGTGGTTGAGTTGAGTTTATCTGTGAGCTTTTGGTTGAGAGAGATTTGCCTTGATCTTGCATATGAGCTGAGATTTGCGATTTCGTTGCTGAGTGTTCCTGCATGAGAGTTGAGATTCAGTTGATTTTGCCCTTGCATCCCAGTGGGGATTTCCCGGCTTGTTGCCGATTACCCGGTCAGTGGACCGTGTGTCACGCCCCGGGGTCGAAACTGCGACCCGAGCTCGCTAACAGATCCGCCATCTGTACGGAAACTGCCGTACAGACGAAGCGTCTAACCTGCAAAAGATAGAACTACAGCTATACAGATATCAGAGCGGGTAATAAAAGCTGTAATATAAAACCTCACAACTAAAAGCTGAACATAAATACAAGTCTATCTCCCGAATACAAGATGATACAAATAGAAACAACCTATACAACATCTACAAATCCAAAGGGGAGATAGCTAAAACTAGAAATAACCATACATGAACAACTCCCACCGTCTGGGATGGTACATCTACCTCACTCTAAAATAACAATGCTGGTAGGGAACTATCACGCGACTCCCTGTCCTCGGTCCGTCTAGCCAGCTCGGGCAGGAACGGAAGAAAGCCTCAGCAACCTGTCACCGACAGAGGGTGTGAGAACTACATCCTACAGTAGTTCTCAGTGGGTACCGTCTCCAAGAACCACGGTCTGCCCACTAAGTCTACTAGAGGCATAAGATAACAGAATGAAACTGAAATAATGGAAGAATAAGCTGGAAAAACATCTACAGCTATCATGCCTCTATCTACTATGCTCAACAAGAAAGAACACAGATGATGGTATGCATCCACTCAAAACTGACAGTAGGTCATAAGTACTATGCTCAACAGTATAACCGACTATGACACATGATATGCATACTCTCTCACATAACACCCAATCTCAATGACTGTCCCACTTTGGACCAGTCAAGCAGCCTGCGCTCACCTACTGCCACTACGCCCAAACAGGACTTGGTCTTACGTAGGGTGTCCCTCAAGGACTATCTCAATCTCAAGCGAACTCTAGTGTATCAACTAGTCGCAACATCGCAGCCTCGTCAGGCTCGGTATCATCATCGCACCCGGGGCGTAGCTCGAGGGGAGCGACCCCAACGAACTCAAGTATCACAAGTATCTCATAACTGGCATGAAATGCCAGGCTCAGCAGGCTATAGTCCACGATCAAACAGATCGGTATCTCGATGCTCAAAGCACAACTCAGTCGGAGAACCCTCCACGACTCAACCTCACAACACAACTCACTCAAGAAAGTGCTACACAGCTGGGACCGCCGTCACTCCATACGGCTCCCACAACGACACCCCACTCATAGACGAGCAGAGCCGACTGACGCGGCAAGGTCCGAGAATCCCGATAGACCGGTGCCTAGAACCCCAATCAAACAAGAACAGACTCTAGGCTCAGCCTATCGAAGTTCTCGATCCTTTACCGTTCAGGGATTCGGCCCCTCTCGGTTAAAGTGGGCAACTATCGCAACTCAAACTCATAACTCACGGCTGGAGATGCTCCACAGCTAGAACTGCACAGAGTCCGAAAACCCCGGGAGTCTACTACCTACGACCCCAATCAAACAAGAACCGGCTATAGGTGTCGCCTCCCGTTGTTTTCGGCCCAAGACGAAATCAGCCCTTAGAACCCAGATCCCCCGCCCTGGCGGGTGAGGGAATTTAGTAAAAAGATGACCTTTATAAAGAAATATCATTTCTCCTCAACCCCCTTGGGGTGAGGGTAAAATTTACCCTTTTGAAAACTATCTTAAATTGAGAAAACCAGCTTTTATGGATTTTAGTTCTTGAGAAAATCAGTTGAAAACGAGTTTGTTTCCCGAACTCCCAAGGGTGACACCTTCGCCCAATCAAACAAGAACAAGCTCCGGCGACCCTTAGGAATACGGAAGGAAAACACTGGTATACCAAAATCATGAGAGTTCAAAAGCATTCTGGGTTCAAGGTCCTGATAACATACGTACCCCACGATCACAACGTGGTAGTGACGAGAAAACGATGCAACAACTAGAAACCCGGGACCACCGTTTACTCTAAACGGTTCCCAAACCACCAACACTGGCCTAACACAGCCACCAGACCCCACTCAGCCCCCAGGCCCGAGTGAAACACCCATCCCACAAAACTCTGACCACTCGGCCCACTACCCGGGCGAGGAACCCTATGTCCAGAAGGAAATGCAGTGTGTGGAATGTCTAAAGCATAATAGAACCTAGCCCAGATTAAGGTTCTCTATTGGTCTGGTTGAATACATGCAACATATGACGGGGGTGCTAGTCAAGTTCCAAGAAACACTTAAACTAGCATGCAATCCTATCATAATAGAATTAGAAGGAAGTCCGTAGACTTGGAGAGAAAACCAACCCACCTCTGATCGCCCCCAATTGCTTGTCGACACTTGCAATTGGGCTCAGCGGGCTTACCTTGTCTCCACGAGGTCCGCACGCAACCCGAAGTACGATGCCGGAACCCGCACGCAAAACGGAGTCACAAGGTCGCGTCCCAGTCAGATGCTAAAACTACACTGCAAACTGCCAGGAAAGAAGAAATCGCAAAATCAGTCAAAACAGTCGAAAACCAAGCATCCGGCGACGAAAAACAGCCTCCATTAGCGAAAAACAGCGCGCGGCGCGAAAACAGCCCTTCATCGGCGAAAAACAGCGCACGGCGCGAAAAACAGCCTTCATCGGCGAAAAACAGCTCGCGGCGGCGAAAACAGCGGTCGACGGCGAAAACAGCGGTCGACGGCGAAAAACAGCTGTCGACGGCGAAAAACAGCTCGCGGCGGCGAAAACAGCGGTCGACGGCGAAAACAGCGGTCGACGGCGAAAAACAGCTGTCGACGGCGAAAAACAGCTCGCGGCGGCGAAAACAGCGGTCGACGGCGAAAAACAGCTGTCGACGGCGAAAAACAGCTCGCGGCGGCGAAAACAGCGGTCGACGGCGAAAAACAGCTGTCGACGGCGAAAAACAGCTCGCGGCGGCGAAAACAGCGGTCGACGGCGAAAAACAGCTGTCGACGGCGAAAAACAGCTCGCGGCGGCGAAAACAGCGGTCGACGGCGAAAAACAGCGGTCGACGGCGAAAAACAGCTCGCGGCGGCGAAAAACGGCCTCCGACGGCGGAAAAAAACGGCCTCCGTCGGCGAAAAACGGCATCCGACGGCGAAACCGGCCTCCGTCGGCGGAAAAACGGGGCCGGCACGCAAAACGAGGCGTTGCCGGGGTCCCGGGGCACGCCAAACTGCAAAAACCCCAGCCGCGCGGCCCGGGAGGCCGGCCGCGCGACACACGCCCAAGCCGAGCGGCGCGGGGGCTGCTGCGCGGTGCCGGAGCGCGCCGCGCAGCGCCCCTGCGGCGCTGCGCGCGGCGCCCAGCGGCGCTGCGCGCAGCGCCCAGCGGCGGTGCGCGCGGCGCCCTGCGGCGCTGCGCGCGCCCGCGCAGGCCTGCGCAGGCCCGCGCGCGGCCCGCAGGCCCGCGCAGGCCCGCGCGCGGCCCGCGCGGCCCGCGGCGCCCGCGCAGGCCCGCGCGCGGCCCCTGCCGCGCGCGCGCCTGCGCGCGGCCATGCCGCGCGCGCCTGCGCGCGGCCCCTGCCGCGCGCCTGCCTGCGCGCGGCCGGGCAGCGCCGCGCGCAGCGGCGGCGGAAAATTTTCAAAAAAATTTTAAAAAATTTTCAAAAAATTACAATAAATTTAAAAACCTTTTTTCACCAATTAAATTTTCCAAAATTCTCTAAATCCCTAAAAACTCCATTTTTTATGCCAAAAATCCTTTTTTTTTAGCTTTCAAAAACCAATAAAAATCCCCCAATGGCTCCAACATTAAATAAAACCCATAAAACTCCAATTAACTCTAAATAAATTATCAAAGCCCAAGATAAAATTCAAAAATCAATTCCACCATTAAAACATGAAAATCCACTTACCTTGATGACTCGCCCACGCTCCCCACGACCACCACGGAGGAGTCCGAAACCCAAAATAGCAACCAAAAATCCCTTTTTCCAAGCTCCCTCTCCTTCATCTTCTTTCTTTTCTCTTTTCCTTTCCTTCTCTCTTCCTTTCTTTCTTTCTTGCTTTGGGTTCCTGCTTCGTGGAGGCTACAGAGCAAAAAAAAGAGGGAGGGAGGTAGGTGGTGGAGGAGGCTATCTCATGGTGAGATTACCACCCCAAAGCAACCCTCCCACTTAATTAAGTAGCAACTTAATTAAGCCATAATTAATAAGTGAAAGCCCAAATTAAAAAGTAAAAGAAAGAACAAAAACAAAACACTTACTTCTAATCCAAAACCCCACAGCCACCTCCACAGCCACCCAACAAAGAGCTCACTTAATTAGTAATCCATCAATTATAATATTAAAATAATCCAAAAAGACCCTCTCCAACTCACTTTTTGCCTTCGGGCCCTCCGCCGCTGCCCGGAACCACACGAACCCCGCTGTAAATCGAAAATACACGTGTCCATAGCTTTTTCTCTTCAAAAAGCTCATCCGTTGAGTCGGGGTGCTCAACCGAAAAACCGGCTCCGAAAATGTCAGTTCCGACTCACTTTTTGCCTCTGGATCTTCCGCGTCAGTCCGGAACCTCCCGAACTTCACTGTAAACTGAATACATATCTGTTCCAAGTGTTCCCGAATTTCCGGCACCCCAATGTGAAGTCAGTAAATTCCAAAACTCATCCTCAATCGGCATACGAAGCCCGGAAAAATCCCGAATCGAGCTGGAGCTTCTGCGTTGATCCAAATCAACCCGGCATCAACTGTAAACCCAGATGCAACATGTCCGAGGCAATCTCACCACTCCAGGCCATCATATGTGGTCGGCGCGCTGTCCGAAGTCCCGGTACACTACACCGTGAGCTTGAGCATTTGCATATGATTCGCCCGCACCGTTGTCTTCACGTACACCAGCGGACCGATCACCCGTAGCGGTGTACTTTACCGGTAAAGTGGTTAGCAGTTGCAACCCGTGACCCTCAGTGGAGGGAATGTCAACCAGGTTGGTGCTAGGTTGGGCAGCCTCGCCTGAGGTCTTGTGGGACCAATATGGTAGCTTGTGATTGGGTCTTTGTGGTTTCATCATTTTGATGCATGTGTTGTTAAGTTGCTTTAGCATGCTTCCTTGATTCTTTGATCTGGCTTCTAGTTATCTACCTTTATATGATTCTATGCGATGCCTTTGATTATAGTTCATTGCTATCTTGCTGATTGTCCTAACTCCTTGATGCCTTGATTATATTTCCTTGGTTATATTTCTGACTGACCTAACTCATGATTGATTCTATCCTCAAGGTGATAACAGACTTATGGTTACATTGAGTATATACCTGAATATCCTAGATCATGATTTTGCCATCCTTAAAGATAGTTCTATGATCATATATCTGCTAATCCTCATGATTACATATCTGTTATTTTAAACTTAAACATATATCTACTGATCTTCATGTTGTCCCCATGAGTTGATATCTATTGATTTCATGATTATATATCTTTGTTGATTTCCCTGTTGCCTATCTGATTATTCTAATCCCTGATCTATTACTATCCTCTAGTATTGTATACCAGTAGGTACGATCTGCTATTTCTCGGCTCGTCGTGCCCACTGGGATACACTCCGGTGTGTCTCACACCCTCGGGTGACTGTTTTTCAGGTCAAGCGGGTGTTGAGATGTCGGGACGAATTGGCGAGGTATCGAGATAGATGTTCGACCCTGGACAGTCGTGTACTTAATTAAAGAGTGTAAAGTTGAAAGATTCTGTAATTTGGGAAAAGAGTTGTAAGTTGTAAAGTCATTGTGAAAGTTATTTTGTATTATTGTTAATACGTAGTTAGTACTCTGAAGTTATTGCCAAGCTAGCCGTGCATATATAGGAAAGGCTCAATCCCAAAGGGGGGATTGAGACTCTTCTATATATGTGGCGGTCTGTCATTGCCCTGGCTGTTTTGCAACTCTGATTTAGAAAAAAAAAAAAAAAAAATTTTTAGACGCTGGTTTTTAAACTCGGGGCGTGACAGATTAGATGGTATCAGAGCAATAGGAAACGCAAGTGTCTAGGTTTGGCTAGGAACGAACCCTAGGATGACTCGTGTCACGTGAGAGCGCGAGGTTTTGGTACAGTAAGTTGGGAACTTAGAAGTTATATCATCGGCATAGTGACGATGAAGGGAGGTATGTGATGTACCTTCAGATGTGAGTGATGTCCCCAACAAGTTGTTGGCGACAGATTTGTGGTATTTCGCCTTTCTTTTGGTAAGCACGTTGGCTGCAGACAACGTACTTTCGAAAGAATTGAGAAATACTCTGCCCTGTGATGGGGAATATTCAGATTGGGTCTAACCTAGTAGCCTTGGAGATTATTAATGTCTGGTGATCCTAGTTGTCACTATCGTGAATCCATTAGAGACCTACTAGAAGTTTAGTTGTTAAGTTTCGGGGACGAAACTTCTTAGAAGTTGTGGGTGATGTAGTAATCCAGAAATTATAAAGCCTCTGTTTGCTTTTAAAAAGTGTTAAATTATTAAATCTGGCAAAAGTGGAGAGATAGTGGGTCAATAGTGGGCCCAGAAATATCGACTTTTGATCGGGGTCTGATCTGAAAAATTCGAGATCACCATTACGATCGTCTCGTCGAAACATAGAAGTTTCATATTCATATGTTTTCAATCCGACGGTCGGATCTTCCAGAAATCAGAAATCAAAAAAGTGAGCCCCACAACTTAAGTTGTGAATAGTAACCTATATTTTTGAATCCCTTTAAATCACTAACGGCCAAACTACTATTTAAGATTTTAATATAGGAGTATGAGTAATGAGTTCTAGCTAATTTAGACGCTCTGAGCGCGATGGCGCTGACGGATTTCGCGTTTGGCGACTCTGGTGCATCGAAGTACGTGCCACGCGCTATATTGAGTCGAACTTTATGGATCGACTTTTAATCCGAGCATCGAACAAACCAAATAAATACGCTACTTGACAGGTCTCGACGAGCCGGACGTCGTGGCGAAGTCCGTTTCGCGAAACGACGACCGGATTGCCTCGAAATGCGTAAAAAGTGCTCAAAAGGCAACATTTTATATATAAAACTTAATATTTTATGTGCCTAAGTGCTAGGGCTTCATACCACAAGGTGTTGGGTGCATTTTGCACCTAATGTAAAAGCCTCGGATGCTAGGGTTTAGTGTGAACCCAACTTCAAGGTTTTTCCCAAAGAATATTGTATTAAATTCCAAGTTTGCCTCTTGGACTTCTTGAAACCGTTCCAAGGATTCTTGTTGGGACTCAGGCGTCCTTTAGTTTCCTGCTATCTTCAAAACCGAGCCCGAGTGGAGAGAAGCCAAAAGAGCACAACACCATTAGAAGTGAACCCGAGTGAGAGAGAGAGAAGAAAGAAGATGGAACCAATTCCTTCCAAACTTTGATCGGGAGATCCAAAGGTGTTCCATAGTACCAGAGGAGTGTTGATGAAGCTTGCCTTGGCCGCGCGGAGGGGGGGAGAGTGACCGGCTTCTTCCTCATCTTCTCCAACTCCGGCCACGGTAAGAACTTTTCAACCAATGGTTCTTAGCACCCCAGACCTCTAGCAGTGACTTAATTAATACCTAGGCATGCTCTGCACCAAGCCCGAGCTCCCCATGCAAAGCGCATGGCCGGTGGGAGCCAACTATGGCCGGAAACCTAATAAGGCTCCACCTTGACATAACTATGTAAATAATGAACCAACCAAGATGAAAATTGGTATGTAGGGACTGTAGGACATGCCTAATAATTCTGAAAAATTTGAATAAATATGGTTAGGTATTTCAAGAGATAATTGATGCCCTAGTTTTCGGGAAACATGCATGTTGGCCGAGCTTCGTGCTCCGGCGCCGGCGGGCTTCTCCGACGCCGGAAACCTACCCAGATCACTTTCTGGGACCAAGGGGATCCCAACCATGCTTTTGCATGGCTCCCATGCAGCCCGAATGAGGGTCGGCCATGGATGACCCGAAATTGGAACCCAATGTCGCCGCCGGCGATCCGGCCACCTCCGGCCGGGAAGGAAGGGTCGGGAAGCTTTGTATGGACCAGAGGAAGCTTCCATATAAGTTGGAAGACTTCTTATGGCCTCTGTAAAAATCCGCCATTAGAGGGCATGAGCTCCAAAATGGAGCTTTGCTCCCCGCCGCCGCCGCCGCACCCCGTCGCCGGGCTCGGGTTCAGGTAAGTTAGAAATGGTATTTAGCAACATTTTGGTCAAGTTGCTGAGCCCCAGAGTCCCTGGTTGAGCTATCACAATTTTCAATGCATGGAACATCATCTTCAACCTTGGACTCGGCAAAACCGTGGGTGCCAACTTGCACCCAAGTTGATGGGAATACTCCTGTAACTTAGTAGCTTAATTCTATCCAAGTTATTTTGCTCCAGGTATTGTGGTTGCAGAGAAATGGTTTGGGTTTTGGCTCATGTAGTAGTTTGCAAATGGTGCACACCACCTGTTTGTGGAAATGCCACAGAGAGGATTTTGTTGGAATTAAGCCTCAATATAAAAATGAAAGTTTCTTAAAATGGTCCCCTGAGCTTGATGCTCACTTCAGATCAAGTTAGATCTGTGTGGACTGAGGGTTGGAGCAGTGTGCTTTATGTTAGTGAGCAAGGTTGGTGGATCTTTTGATCCAGCCACTTCTGTGCTGCACTAGGGCAAGCACAGTGATTTTTGAGGTATTTTAAGCATGTGGTTTGTGCAGAATTTGATTTGGTCAAGTATAGGTTGAGTTCTAATGTAATCAAGCTCTAGAAGAAATGTTTGGCCAAAGTCCTATTTTTGGACTATTTGAAAAATTGTAACAGTGAGATTTTGACTAATTTGGGGTCACTAGACGCGATGCTCGCGTTAGAATTAGTGTTTGAGGTCTCGAAGAAATTAAATTTCATTTAGGCTAAGAAAGAGCATAATTTATGGGCCAAAGTTTGTCTCGGGATCCGTGTTGCTGCAAATTGGTGAGCACGGTGTTCAACAAGATGAAAGTCACCTGCTGAAAGTGACGGTTCATCAAAATGATTTTTCAGTTGAAAGAACGAGCGAAAACAGTGCTCAAAATAGCATTAAAAGTGTGATTTTAAGAACCCTAGGGGTCTAAACGCAAAATTCACATCATATACTGTTTAGTAAAATGTTTAATTGATTCCTAAGCTTTTCGTTAGGAATCCAACGGCTCTTGTTGAGCGGAAATCGGATAACAGTTCGAGAATCGGCAAAATCGTCGATTTTACGGTATCTGGGTTATAATTAAAAATAACTAAGAGGGTTATAATTTGATTTAGGTTTAGTTAGCGTTAGGGGGACTAAGTCGATCCCTGATTTACATTTTTGATCCAGGTTGGCTCAGTTTGCATCTGGATTCGAGCACGTATTGGGTTTCAGTTTGATTCGCCTGCGCACTGTCAGGTGGGTTATCTTCGGTCCGGGCTTATCAGTTCGGCCCTCGGTGTACGGTATTGGTTGGACTCCTGTTCTTGGTAACTTAGGTTATTTTGAGCCTGTCTGCCTTTGGTTGCAATATATATTACTGTTACTTGCTCTGACTGATTGGCCATTTCGTAGTTGCACTCCTATGCTTGATTATTATATCAGTCTATTAATGCTTGAGCCTGCCTTTCCATTGATTCAGTGATTTACTTCCTTATGCCTGCTTTATACCTGCTTCCTTGTTGTTCGCCCGTTATGTTGCTAAATACATGATCTTTTGAAATAAATGTTTTTACCAAGCCTTGTAGGGTAGCCTGAGTCTGTTCTTGTTTGATAGGACAAGGGCAACGCTCTACGAGGTTTGGGACCCAAAAACCTATTGTTTTCAAAGGTTTTCTTAAAAACATGTGTTTAGTTGCATAAGGGGTTAGTCTGTCTGAATGGTGTTGAGCTATGCCTGTTATCAGTTCTATTCTGCCTCACATGATTATTCATAGTGCCTCTGGTATTTATATCTTATCTTGGAACATTTCCATGTTTGATTGGTGAGCCTGTTTGTCCTGTCGATCAAATGATACACTGCTGAGCACATAGATTTGTTTAACTGATATTTTTACCGAGCTTCGTAGGGTCGCCGGAGTCTGTTCTTGTTTGATAGGACAAAGGCAATTGCTCTACGAGGTTTGGAAACCCAAGCTTCGTAGTGTCGCCTGAGTCTGTTCTTGTTTGATAGGACGAGGGCAATGCTTTTCGGGGTTTGGACTTTTTAAAACAGTTTTCTTAAAAATATGTGTTTAAGTTTTGTATCATTTGGTTGGTTTGTGTGGTTGAGTTGAGTTTATCTGTGAGCTTTTGGTTGAGAGAGATTTGCCTTGATCTTGCATATGAGCTGAGATTTGCGATTTCGTTGCTGAGTGTTCCTGCATGAGAGTTGAGATTCAGTTGATTTTGCCCTTGCATCCCAGTGGGGATTTCCCGGCTTGTTGCCGATTACCCGGTCAGTGGACCGTGAGCTTGAGCATTTGCATATGATTCGCCCGCACCGTTGTCTTCACGTACACCAGCGGACCGATCACCCGTAGCGGTGTACTTTACCGGTAAAGTGGTTAGCAGTTGCAACCCGTGACCCTCAGTGGAGGGAATGTCAACCAGGTTGGTGCTAGGTTGGGCAGCCTCGCCTGAGGTCTTGTGGGACCAATATGGTAGCTTGTGATTGGGTCTTTGTGGTTTCATCATTTTGATGCATGTGTTGTTAAGTTGCTTTAGCATGCTTCCTTGATTCTTTGATCTGGCTTCTAGTTATCTACCTTTATATGATTCTATGCGATGCCTTTGATTATAGTTCATTGCTATCTTGCTGATTGTCCTAACTCCTTGATGCCTTGATTATATTTCCTTGGTTATATTTCTGACTGACCTAACTCATGATTGATTCTATCCTCAAGGTGATAACAGACTTATGGTTACATTGAGTATATACCTGAATATCCTAGATCATGATTTTGCCATCCTTAAAGATAGTTCTATGATCATATATCTGCTAATCCTCATGATTACATATCTGTTATTTTAAACTTAAACATATATCTACTGATCTTCATGTTGTCCCCATGAGTTGATATCTATTGATTTCATGATTATATATCTTTGTTGATTTCCCTGTTGCCTATCTGATTATTCTAATCCCTGATCTATTACTATCCTCTAGTATTGTATACCAGTAGGTACGATCTGCTATTTCTCGGCTCGTCGTGCCCACTGGGATACACTCCGGTGTGTCTCACACCCTCGGGTGACTGTTTTTCAGGTCAAGCGGGTGTTGAGATGTCGGGACGAATTGGCGAGGTATCGAGATAGATGTTCGACCCTGGACAGTCGTGTACTTAATTAAAGAGTGTAAAGTTGAAAGATTCTGTAATTTGGGAAAAGAGTTGTAAGTTGTAAAGTCATTGTGAAAGTTATTTTGTATTATTGTTAGTACGTAGTTAGTACTCTGAAGTTATTGCCAAGCTAGCCGTGCATATATAGGAAAGGCTCAATCCCAAAGGGGGGATTGAGACTCTTCTATATATGTGGCGGTCTGTCATTGCCCTGGCTGTTTTGCAACTCTGATTTAGAAAAAAAAAAAAAAAAAAATTTTTAGACGCTGGTTTTTAAACTCGGGGCGTGACACCCAAGCTTAATCTCTACAGAACTGAATCTGGGAGGTTCTAAGATGGCAAGAACTTCTTCCCAAGGCTACAGGATCAATTTCACGCAAACTTGGGCCGACTACTACTCTTGATTTGCCGAAATCCCGAGGAAGAAGATGAAGTTCAACCTCGAAAAATGGTGACCATTGCTCTATAAGTTTTGGGTCTCAACCACCTGCACCAAAACGTGCTACATCACCCCGCGAACTTACCTGAACCCATGCCCGGCGACATGACACGGCGGCGGCGGCGGTGGAGCAAAGCTCGGTTTTGAGCTTCCCACCTCTAATGGTGGATTTTCACCAAGGTTGCATGGGCTCCATGCAAGAGCATGGATGGGATCCCCTTGATCCCAGGAAGCTTCTCGGCCAAGTGGCCGGCGGCGGGGAGCGACACCGGCGCCGGAGCAACAAGCTCGGCCAAACCACAAAAACCCGAAAACTAAGGCTTCGGATTTGCGGTATACTCACTTGATCAAACTCTACCAAATTTGGTGGAGTTGATCCTCACCTCCTACAATCTATGCCCATAATTTTATTTGGCGTTTGGATCAGCGGTTGCGACGCACGGCCGCGACGGAGCCTTTTAGGGTTCCGGCGGAGAAGTTTCTCCCGCCGGCAACCGGCCGTGCATGGGGGCTCGGGGTTTGGCAGGGAGCTTCTATAGACTCTATAGAGTCGACTTCCTAAGGTCTAGGGTGCTACAAACCAGAGAGAAAGGTGTCTCACCTTTGCCGGAGTTGGAGAAGAGAGGTAGAAGCCGGTTCTCCTCCCCCGCGTCGCGCAGCCACCCAGCACTCCCGGGCTCGATCTCAGGATGCAAGAGAACACTCCAGAGGGTTCAGGGACCAAGTTGGAGGAACTTGAGTGCAACCTCTTCCTTCTCTCTCAAGCTCGGATTTCTTCTTAATGGTGGTGTCCCTTCGGCCACCCCAGCACCTTGGGTTATGACTGAGGCATACAGAGGAAAGTTTGAAGGTCCTTGGAACCAGGTATGGCCCCTCGGATCCCCCACACGGAACCCCAAGAGCCCCGGTTGAAGTAAGTGCCCTATTTTCATAATTTTGCAAATAACTCCCTTCACAACTCACCTCCAGCACAAAGCTCCCATCCGTGGGTCACAATTGCTGCTAGGACCTCAACCTAGATGCCCTTAAATATTTGGTCCAAGCAAAGTAGGGTTTCTTGCAAAAATACGCAACTTTATGGCGTTTTTCACATATTTCGAGATGAACGGGTCGTCAATTTGAAAAACGGACTTCGCCACGACGTCCGGCTCGTCAAGACCTATCAAATAGTGCCCTTTCTTGTTTGATTTGGTGCTCGAATAAAATCTCGGGCCACAATATACTGTAGGCTATACTGCAATGCACGTATTTCGATGCACCAGAATCGCCAAACGCGAATTCCATCAGTGCCATTACATTCAGAACGTCAAAATTAGCTAGAATTGACTACGCATACTGCTATATTCAGGTTTCAGATAGTGAATCGACCGACGACCGATCGAGAGGGGAACGAAAATCTAGGTTACTATTCACAACTTAAGTTGTGGGCCCTGCAACTTCTTCGCTGATTTGCGGAAGATCCGACCGTCGGATCGAAAACATGCGAATATTAATCTTTCTTGTTTTGACGAGACGGTCGCACTGGTGATCTCAGATTTTCGAGATCAGACCCCAATCAAAAGTCGATATCTTGGACCACAAATACACTATTAATAATCTTTTTTTTTTGCCAATTAATTAATTCCGAAAATTATTTAAACTTAAAGATCTTGCTTCCAAAATCATGGTTACTACATCCTCATCAAGTGTGGATTCTAACTTTGCTTCTTCCTAATTCTATCCAACAAAGTGGGTTGCAAGACCAAGGACACAAGTCTCACAGAGACCCTACGAGATACAATCTCAAACTCAAATTACCTCATCTTCTGTAATAATGGTGTCTACCTCGTGATCATCATCGGCAGGCTCTGCACCGATTTGCGGCTCAATGCATCTGTCACCATGTTAGCCTTGCCGGGGTGATAAAGGATGGTTGTATTATAATATTTTAATAGCTCCAACCACCGATGTTGTCTCAAGTTTAGTTTCTTCTATGTAAACAGATACTTGAGACTCTTATGATCAATATAGATCTCTTAGTACTCTCCATATTGGTAGTGATGCCAAAGCTTCAGTGCAAATACTATAGTGGCGAGCTCCAAATTATACGTAGAGTAATTTTTTTTTATATTCTTTTAATTGTCGTGAAGTATAAGCAATTACCTTACCATACTACATTAACACGCATCCCAAATCACTGTGCGATGTATCACTATAGACCATGAATCCTTCCCCCATAACTTGAAGGGAAAGGATCGGAGTGTCATTAATCTAATCTTCAGCTCCTCGAAACACCTTTGACAATCCTCACTCCACACATACTTAATTTCTTTATGAGACAGTCGAGTGAGAGATGCGGAAAGTTTTGCAGAACCTTCCACAAACCAACGTTAGTATCCTACTAATATAAGAAAACTCCACACCTCTATGACAGGTGTTAGTCTGGGCCAATCCCGAATAACATCAATCTTTTTTGGGTCTATTGCAACGCCAATTGTTGAAATCACAGCCCAAAAATGCTACCTCCCCAAGTCAAAACTCGCACTTCTTTAGCTTGACAAATAATCTCCTCTCTCAAAATCTGCAACACAACTTTCAAATGCTCATCATGCTCAGCATCACTCCGGGCGTACACTAAGGATATCTTCAATGAATACCACTACGATCTGATCCAAAAACTGTTAGAAAATAAATCGCACTAAATCTGATTGTGATTAAATTATCTAACTGTTTAATGTTTAAATTTGAATAACAAAACTTACCTTTAATGGCTATGAAAATTTCAGAAATTGTAGGTAAAAAGAAACCAAAATAAGATTGATTCGGAAGCGTGCGAGGCACTGCCCTAAGGCGTATTTCCGTCATTCGTGCGGATTAATCGGAGACACCACCCCAAGGTACGACCGGAATTCCTCTTCCTATGAGCACGACCATGGAAGAAGTTGACGGAGATTCTCTCAGCACCCGATAAACAAATTAACAACAAAATTAAAATTAAAATTAAAATAAAACTTAAAACAAATTCTTTTCCCTTTCTTTATTCTTTTCACTTTTTCACAGCTACTTTTTCTTCATACTTTTCACCCTACATACACACCCTATGTATAGGTGCAGGAAAAATAGAACGTTGGGTTGAAATCCAATGTTCTAATCACTAAATAGTAATTAATACACCAAAATAAATGACAATTAAATAAAAAATAAATGGCAATAAATGAATAAATTAAAATTAATAAATGAGAATAAATTTAATAAATGAATTAAAAATTGATAATAAAATAATTATTGAGAATTTTGGAATTTTAAATTTTATTCCAATAATTCCCCACAAAATTCAAAATTTTGAAATAAGAATTAAACTCAATAATAAAATTTGGTGTTTATACAATGTAATAGGTAAGATGTCTTTAAGAGACTTAACCTCACTTAGTGTAAGCAATTTTCATCAGAAGGAATCGGAGTGAATCAGGTCTTGAACTATGTTTCTTTGACCCTGACTTCAACTACCACACGCATAGTACAGAATTCTCCGTCGCGAGTCTGTGCATTAAAGGCCATGCACAGTACCTTGATTCTTCATGAGAATTTCTATGGACAGCCCACATCTCATAGTCGCGACCTTATACGAATATTCTTATATAGGTGGTCTCCTCCAGGGATGTGTGTAGAGTCACATCTCGCAAAAATTATCGCATCGGATTCTATTAAGAGCTATAAGCTCAACCTCAACCACTATACAGAGAACAACTCATCATAGCGATGGAATTGAAACTAAAGTTTCTCTGAATAAACTGTAGAAAGTGCTATTTGGCCAACCTGACAGCTTATTTTTACCATATTGAATCTTCTTCAAGGGATCTCCTATCACAAAGGTTGGGTTCTCACTGTAGGAAAGCCCTTTATGGGCAAAGTCCCATCCCCCTTGATGACTCTAGGACCTTAGTCCTATTTATGCCTTTCATCAAGCAGTCTGCAAGATTCTGTTCAGATCTGATAAAACTTAAAGAAACAATTGTCACGCCCGGGTGTAAACCAGAACCCGGCTCGTCTACAGATCCGCCGTATACACGGAATTTTCCGTGTATACGAAGCGCTGGTAACCTGCTCAAATATAAAAGATATAATAAAAGAGCATAAACAGAGCTAAACTAGAACTAATACATCTCAGATAAAGCTGAAAAGTAAAGTGCAGAAATAAACTCTCAATAATACATATGTCTCTCCCAGCTCACTAATCAAATACAACCAGCCGGTCGCAGCCGGACCCAAAAGAAATGAAAAGTAGAGTATCTGAGAGTATCTGGGTACATCTAGTAACTGAACTGGTGCCTGGGTAGACCGCTATCTAATCCGCGATCCACTCACCTCGGTCCGCTGAGGAGGGTCCCGCAACTCCCGCAGACGACTCTGCAAAACAAAGGGGGAGGGGAAAAAGAAAAGCAGTGGGGAGTGAGAACTACTATAGAACAGTAGCCTCCTCCTAGTGGGTAAACCTCAACTCAAATGTGCCCACTAGGACTATAAGAGGCGGAAGAATGAACAAAGGTGGTAAGCTGTAAACAAAACTGCTGATGATGAATAGAGCTACCACTACATGCCTCTAATGAGCTAACAGATAGTATAGCTATATGTATGCATCAGAATGTAAATGCCTGCCTGCCTAGACCCAATCGATACACCAGTAAGCACTGGTACTGCCTGCCTGCCTGCCCTGCCAAATCGGGTATGCTGGCCAACGCATAACACCGATAGGGGATGAGAGTCCCGAGGACTCGAAGCCTGTAAAACGCACACTCCGGAGTGGCACTCGAGGGGAGCGACCCACACGAGTATAATGCCTGGGTAACAAGTACCAAATCAGCAGGACTGGATCATGACTCTGATCAAGGTGGAAAAACCCATCCACTAAAAGAAATCCAAATCCTCTATCCCAATCTGATGCAATAACCACTGTCCGGTCAACCGCCAAAGATCCGCGGTTGCCGCAATGCCCTGCCCTCACAGCCTGCCTGTCCCAAAACCCACAACTGTCTGACTACACTATCCCAGCCCCTGCTCGAACCCGAGCGCACTATCCCCCAAATGTAGATAAAAGAAGAGAAAAGCATGGTTTCTCCTAAGTCAATTCCAGCATGATAGTGTAGCAGAAAAAGGTGGCCTAACTAAATGTCCATACAAGCATGCAAAGTCCTTTATCATTATTAAACAGGGTTCAAGTATTCTAGTTCTCACAGAGTAGAAATATGCCGTTTAAATAACCTTCCATTTTACTAAGTTGCCCCGAAGTAGTTTATGTATATGTAAAAGAGGTCCCATCATGCATATACCACATATCCATTTTAACAAAGCTCTTCCCATGGTTTTAAGCGACATATTAATTACCAGAATTAACCATTAATCAACACTTAGTCTTTTGCAGTCACAAACTCTAGTTATAAGTCCAATTCCCAAATTAGCATGCCATGATCATTTTACCGGTTCATTTAGCCATATAACATATTAGCAACTCAAATAGGCCTAGTGGGGACATCACAAGTAGGAGGTTAAACAACGGTACCCACCTCGAGCGCTAAATCCAAGTCCCGACGGCGAAGTCCGCGCTCGATCCTCAACCGTCCCCGCAATACTGCGCCAAAAGTCCCAAAGAACACACACAAATTTACTAATCAAGTTTAATCCAAATCTGTCCCCAAAATCAGATTTACTGTTCAGCCATTTTTACCTGCGAAACGTGCCCAATAAATTCCCAGAAAAATACTATCACGATCTACGCGACGAACCGGTCGAAACGAGTACCTGCACGTTTTCCCACGATTTTTCTGTGCTGAGAACGAAAATCGACAAGAGGGACACCCCAAAGCAAATCAATCACAAAAACTGAATCTGAAGATACTGTAAAAAGGGGGTTCTCACCTTCAGGGAAATTCCACGAAAATCCAAGAAAATTCAGAGAGATTCCTTGCGATGTGTAGATGCAAATCCCCTTTTGAATCGCCTCAATCCGATGTCCGGTTGCGGAGATATCACCAAAACAATCCAGCGCTGTCCAAAACTCCACCCCAGAAAATGGGGTTACAAGATGGTCCGAAAAACCCAGGAAAACCTCGGAATGAGGGAAAACCAGTAGAAATAAGAAATGTAGCCCTACCTGTTACGAAGACGATGGCGCAAGAATCGCTGAAAAATACTGCCTGTTTAGCTCGGGGGAGCTAAAACACTGTCGCTGCGCCGAAGAAGAATCCAGGAATGCAACGTCGCGCCGCGCCGAAAAATCCAAATCTCGAAGTGCGTGCCACCACAGATCCTCAAACTTCACCAGGAGATGGAGAACTCGAAGGGGAACAACTTTGCTGAAGACACCTTGGTGAGAGAGGCTCGGAAATGGTGGAAAAAGCAAGATGAATGGGCTTCGGGTTGCTTAAATAGGCCAGCCCAAAAAACAATTGCCAAAAAAGACATCCGGGTCCCCACTTTCGGGCGCCCGGAAATTTCCGGGCGCGCACAGTGCGGCCCGGCCCAAGATTTCCGGGCGCGCACAGTGCGGCCCGGCCC
>CM054947.1:8370325-8424987 GCA_029168755.2 Tillandsia fasciculata | reverse complement strand
ACCAGCGTGGGGTCGTTGCTACGGATGTGGACAGCCAGGGCACATTCGAGCTTCGTGCCCCTTTTCGACCTCCGCCGCCCCTTCTTCAGCATCTGCCCCATCATCATCGCAGCAGCGGTCGACGGCTCAGCGGCCTTATGCTCCAGCGAGCAGGCCCTCTTCTTCCCATCCACAGATTATCGCCCTCCAGCTCAGAGTGGGCGAGTGTATGCTGCACAGGTAGAGGATTCTTCAGCAGCAGACCATGTGGTGGCAGGTATCACCTTACTTTCTGGCATTAGGACTCGTACTTTATTTGATACTGGAGCATCGCATTCTTTCATTAGTAGATCTTTTGCATCATTACATGGGTTAGAGGTAGGACTTTTGCCACGTGCACGAGAGGTTCAGATTCCCGATCACACTTTGCACGTGGAGGAGTGTTGTTGGTCCTGCCCGATGCAGATCGAGTCCTGGATTATGCCAGCAGACCTGTTGGTCTTGAGACAGCTGAGGGACTTTGATGTGGTTCTCGGGATGGACTGGCTGGCTCGGTATTTCGCGATTATTGATTGTGCCGAGAGGACTGTCACTTTTAGAGAGCCAGGCCAGGAGGTGTTGGTATACCGGGGATATCAGAGCGCTTTCTTTGCCTCTATGGTTTCGACTTCCCGAGCGAGGCGGATGATTCATCGAGGATGTGTAGCCTTTTTGGCTAGTGTTGTTGAAGGGCCTACGGCGGCACCGGGACTCGGGGATATTCCTATTATTCGCGAGTTTCCGGATGTGTTTCCACCTGAGCTGACTAGTATGCCGCCCAATAGGGAGATCGAGTTTGTGATTGACGTAGTTCCAGAAACTGCGCCAATCTCTAAGGCTCCTTACCGGATGGCTCCGGCTGAGCTGCGGGAGCTTAAGGCACAGTTGCAAGATTTGATGGATAAGGGTTTTATTAGACCAAGTGTGTCGCCCTGGGGAGCGCCGGTGCTATTCGTGAAGAAGAAGGATGGGTCACTTCGACTGTGTGTGGACTATAGGGAACTGAATAAAGTGACCATCAAGAACAAGTACCCTTTGCCGCGCATCGACGATCTCTTTGATCAGCTGCAAGGGTCTTGTGTCTTCTCCAAGATCGATCTATAGTCTGGTTACCACCAACTGAAAGTGAAGGCCGAGGATATTCCTAAGACTGCTTTCAGATCTCGGTACGGGCATTATGAGTTTACAGTTATGCCGTTTGGATTGACTAATGCCCCTGCCGCCTTTATGGACTTGATGAACAGGATATTTCGGCCATTTCTGGATCGTTTTGTGGTGGTGTTCATTGATGATATCCTTGTTTACTCCCGGAGCGAGGCCGAGCATGAGGAGCACTTGAGGACTGTGCTACAACTTCTACGAGAGAAGAAGTTGTATGCCAAGCTGGCGAAGTGCGAGTTTTGGCTTCGGGAGGTAGCTTTCTTGGGCCATGTGATTTCCGCCGCCGGTGTGGCAGTAGACCCGGCGAAGATTGAGGCAGTTCGAGATTGGCCCCGACCGACGACTGTATCAGAGGTGCGCAGCTTCATGGGTTTAGCTGGTTATTATCGTCGGTTTGTGGAAGGCTTTGCGAAGCTTTCCACACCCCTCACTCGGTTGACGCGTAAAGGAGTTAAGTTTATCTGGAGTGAGGACTGCCAGAGGAGCTTTGAGGAGCTGAAGATTAGACTGATGACCGCTCCTATCCTTTCCCTCCCTGTTATGGGGAAAGGATATGTGATCTACAGTGACGCATCGCACAGTGGACTCGGTTGCGTGTTGATGCAGGAATGGAGGGTAATTGCTTATGCATCGAGACAGCTCAAGGATTACGAGAAGAATTACCCTACCCACGACTTGGAGCTCGCTGCCGTGGTGTTTGCACTGAAGCTTTGGCGCCATTACCTGTATGGAGAGCATTGTGAGATCTACACCGACCACAAGAGCTTAAAGTATCTGTTCACTCAGAAGGAGCTGAACTTGAGGCAGCGCAGGTGGTTAGAGCTACTAAAGGATTATGATGTGGACATTCTTTACCACCCAGGCAAGGCTAATGTGGTCGCTGATGCATTGAGCAGGAGAGCAGTACAGAGTTTGTCTATGTTGATCACAGACCAGGCGCCACTATTAGAGGAGATGAGACGGCTCGAGATAGAGGTTGTGTCCCCTGGGGTCTCTGCTAGACTGACGTCCTTAGTCGTGCAGCCCACTCTGCTGGACAGGATCAGGGAGAAACAGAGTGAGGACCCCCACTTGACCAGGATTCGAGATCAGATTCCGAGTGATCAGTCAGGGGACTTTACAGTGGATGCTGCGGGAGTACTGAGGTACAGGGACCGAGCATGTGTACCGGTGGATGCTGAGATCAGAGAGCAGATATTGCGAGAGGCCCATTATACACCTTATACCCTGCATCCTGGAGGGACTAAGATGTATAAGGACCTCAAGACACACTTCTGGTGGAACGGTATGAAGAGGGATATTGGGAGATTTGTGGCCCAGTGTTTGACTTGTCAGCAAGTAAAAGCTGAGCATCGAGTGCCAGCTGGCAAGTTACAAAGTCTCCCAATCCCCGAGTGGAAATGGGACCACATTACGATAGATTTCGTGGTCGGATTGCCGAGGGCACAGGGTGGAGCAGATGCTATCTGGGTAGTTGTGGATCGACTTACCAAGTCAGCGCACTTTTTGCCTATGCAGACTACTTGGCCACTCGAGCGACTAGCCCAGTTATACCTAGATGAGATAGTGAGGTTGCATGGAGTACCCGCCTCCATTGTGTCAGATAGAGATCCGAGGTTTGCCTCGCGTTTCTGGAGGAGTTTGCAGACCGCCTTGGGGACTCAGCTCAGATTCAGTACAGCTTTTCATCCACAGACTGATGGGCAGTCAGAGCGGACTATACAGATCTTGGAGGACATGCTGAGGGCTTGCGTCTTGGATTTTGGCGGAGGTTGGATTCGACACGTATCTTTGGTTGAGTTTGCGTACAACAACAGCTTCCAAGCGAGCATACAGATGGCTCCGTTTGAAGCGTTGTATGGACACAAGTGTCGATCACCACTTTATTGGAGTGACGTAGGCGAGAGACGGAACTTGGGGCCAGACTTACTGCTAGAGGCAGAGGAGAAGGTTCGAGTGATTCGACAGCATCTTCAGACCGCTCAGAGTCGACAGAGGAGCTATGCTGATGTTCGGCGACGAGACTTAGAGTTTCAGGTTGGAGATCATGTATTTCTGAAAGTCTCGCCGTCCAAGGGGATTAGGAGGTTTGGCATTCGCGGGAAACTCAGCCCCCGATACATTGGGCCCTTTGAGGTGTTGGAGCGTATCGGGCCAGTTGCTTACCGACTTGCACTTCCCCCGAGACTTGCTGGCGTCCACGATGTTTTTCATGTTTCCACTCTGAGGAGGTACGTCTTCGACCCGTCGCACGTCATCGACTTTGCACCACTCGAGATCAGCGAGGATTTGAGATATGAGGAGCGCCCACTGCGGATTCTAGATCGGGAGATGAAAGAATTGCGCAATCGGACCATCCCCTATGTGAAGATCCTTTGGAGCAATCATGATGAGCGCGAGGCGACGTGGGAGCTCGAGTCAGAGATGATGGATGCCTACCCCTACCTGTTGAGGCTCAGGATTGAGGTATGATTTTCGTTTCGAGGACGAAACTTTTGTTAGTGGGGGAGGATGTAGTGTCCCAGATCCCCCAATGTTTTTCCCCTGTTTCGGGGTGTGGAACAGCTATTGTTGGTGTGTTGGGCCCCAACATGTCAAAGAGATGTGTTGATTTGGACTCAGTGAGGAATTGGGATCAAGCCTGACCTTCGGCTGCTTTTGCCAAATTTTAGGAGTGGATTCAGGCTGAACGGAGGCCGTATTTGGATTCAGCACGGAAAAATGCTTGAAAACGGCTATTTATTTTTATTTTTCTGAGTCCGGATGCCCAAAAACGGATACCCGGAAGTTTTCTGTGCAAAATGGTGCACGGGGGGGAGCCGTGGACCGGCCTGGACACGTGGCAGCCTATTATTGGGCCGGCGCACGCCTCCCGGTCCACGGAGTGGGCCGCCGGTCCACCGTGGACCGGCGAGCCACGTGGCAGCTGTTGGTTGGCCCGGTGCAGCGCGCGCGGCACAGGGATCGCGCGCGGGCAGCGCGGGCAGGCCGGGCAGGCGCGGGCAGCGGCTCGGCGCACGGTGGACCGGGGCGCGCCACATGGCGGCCCCGGGTTGGACCGCGCAAATGAGCGCGGTGCACCCGCGGCCGCGCGCCTGCGGCCGTACGCGCACGCGGGCGCAGGCGCACAGCGGCGCGCCGGCTGGCGTGTCGGGCGAGAAAAGGGCCGCCACGTGGCGCCACGCCACTGGCTGGCGCCACCCACCCCGCCGCCCCCGCAGGGGGACGCGTGGCCGCGCCCGGTTCGCTGGGCGTGCTGTTCCCTGTGCGGGGGACACGCATCGCACCCCGGGCCGGGTCGGACGGCCGCGCGGTCCGGCCGGATCCGCTGTGCGGAGTGGGCCGAGTTGGGCCGGGGCACTGTTTGGGCCCGGTTTCGGGGCCCGAAACTTTCGGGCGCCTAAAACCGGGACACAATTGGTATTATTCCAATTGTTGGAATTGGTCTATAAATAGGCCTCCCCTCCCCTCCTTTTTCTGGTTTTTTTGAGAGATAGAGAGAGAACCAGAGGGAGAGCATTGATGCAAATATGTTCCTCTTTTGATTTTACATCTCGTGGTGCATTCCCAAATTTTTCGGAGGCTCGACAGCGACGATCCGGATTTTACAGTGTGCCTCGGTTTTCCCCCATTTTGGCCCGTTTTCGTCACCTTTCAGTCCGAGGAGTCCCCTGCGCAGTATAGGAGTCATTTTTCAACGATTTCTTCGCCGGTGCGTTCCTGAGAGGTAGGACTTCATTTTTCGTGTTGATGATTTTTCCAGATTCCGACTCCTTGGCACGGTTCCCGAGGTGTTTTGACCCCCATTTTGCTGTTTGGAATTTTGGACAGGGCGACTTCTCTGAATTATATCTTGGCGTAAGAGCATCAGATCGAGGCGTTTAAGCAGTCGATTTGGGGCTACTTTTCGCGAGGAACGCAACCGTGATTTTTCTAGGATTTTTGGAGCTCGGGACAGAGGTGAAATGCCTCGTTTTGCGTGCTAATTGTAAAAACAGCAAAAATCTGTGTTTGGGACTTGTATTTTTACACCGTGTGCAATGTGTGTTGTTGTAGGACACTGTTTTCGGCAGACTGCATTCTTAGAGGACAGCGGACAGCGGGATATTTCTTCGAGTGTTGTGCACGCTTTTCGAGGTGGGTGGTTGTGTTTTTCTCTTTGTTGACATGCTCACTAGGAGTATTAGAGTTCCCCAATTATATATGTGACGACTAGCTGTTAGTATGTGAACCTGATGCAATGCCCCCTAATTTAATTGATAGCCTTTATGTGATAAATTTGGGACAATAATGTTGGACAATTGCTATATCTTAACCCCGCATGCAAATAAGTATCACATTAATGTTTTAAATAATTCTTTGCAATAAACCTTAGTCACTTTTCAAATGCTTTTTAAAAGGACAATTGCATGCTTATTTGGACACCTAGTTAGGCCACTATTTACTGCTGCACTATATTATTGGATTTGACTTAGGAGAAAACATGTGTTATCGTTCTTCTTCTCTATCGATGCATGATGCTCAAGTCTGATTGGAATTTTGGGATAGTGCAGTCTGGACCTCGAGTCTGGGATAGTTTAGACTCGTCTTGGGGATTGTGGGGCATAGTGGCAACTGCGGATGTTAGGCGGTCGGCCAGATGTTTTTACTTTATCAGATTGGGATTTATGGGTTCAGCGGCGACCGCGGATTTTGGGCGGTTAACCGGATGTTATTATCACATCAGATTGGGGATCAGGATTGCATTAGTGGATGGAGTTTTTCCCACTTTGATCATAGTCATGATCCAGTCCTGCTATTGTGAGACATTGGTTACAGAGATGCTTGATACAGAGATACTTTACTCGTGTGGGTCGCTCCCCTCGAGTGCCACTCCGGAGTAGGCTTTTTGACCGTGACGAGTGCCGGTCAGTTGGTGAGTTGTGAGTGATGACAGAGCAGGCAGTGCCAGTGCTTCCTGGCCTTTTGATTGGGTTTCTTTGGGCGGTTAGCCTTATAGTTGCATGCATACAGACATCGTTTTGGCACTGCATTTAGAGGCATTGTAGTAGCAGTTTCTTTTTCAGCAGCCTTTATAGCTTACTACTGTTCCCTCCTTCTTGCCTCTTTTTTCCTAGTGGGTGCGTCAGCATTTGAGGTTTTTACCCACTAGGGGAGGCTACTGGTTTATCTAGTAGTTCTCACCCCCATTGTTGTTTTCTGTCCTTTTTCCCCTTTGTTTTGCAGAGTCGTCTGTGGGAGCTGCTGGGCCTTCAGCGGCAGATCGAGGTAAGAGGATCGCCGACTAGCTAGATCATCTACCCCGAGCGAGAGATTAGCTAGGCTTTTATTGTATCCCCTTTTGTATCTCAGACTACAGTAGTTTACTTTTGGGTCTGGCTTTGGCCAGCTGGTTGTATATTTGTGGTGAGCTGGGAGTTTATTGTACTTTTATTTCAGCTTGTACTTTATTTCAGTCTGAGATTACTTTTAGTTCTTTTAGTTCAGCTCTGTTTATGCTCTTTTATTGTATATTATATATCTGAGCAGGTTACTAGCGCTTCGTGTACATGAAAAATTCTGTGTGCACGGCGGATCTGTTGGCGGGCCCGGGTTCTGGTTTACACCCGGGGCGTGACATCAAGTAATCAATAACAAGCCGAAAAAATTCCAAAGGGATGCAACAACAGAATGCCAACTGAATCTCATCATATGCAGAATATAATCAACAATTACTAGAACATGGATCAGATGTAATTAGGAAGTACTGATAATCAGGTATAAATGTGCAAGCTAGCTAATGACCAATCAGGCATGGCAAATGTCCAGGATAAAATCATAATAACTGGAAACAGGCTAATGATCAATCGAGCATGGCAACATATAAGCTAGCAAGCTAAGGATCAATCAAGCACGGCAACATATAGGCTGATAACTGATAATGATCAATGAATCAGGCAGATAATAGCAATATAAAAGTGATGCTGATCAATAAAAAAAGCAGGCTTAACACGAAAATCTAGGCTATCACAAGAACAGGGATCCGACCAATTACGATACCCCAGAGGGCCGAGATGATAAAGCCCGGACCGAAGATATACCCACCTGTTTGTAGGCGATTTGACAACTCCAACGGAATGCTCGAAGACTAGAGCCAAACCGTGCCAACCTGAATCATAAACATTGCTAAACTCAACCTTTTTATTTAAGTGTTAGTATAATTACCAAAATGCCCCTCCCGAAAATTTCATTTGAATTTTCGGGAGACACGGGCTTTGACCCTTTGCCGCTGGCTCAACCAGATTCTACTGGGACTCAACAGACGGCTAGGCGGAATCGCCGCAATTTTCCGAATTGCGCGATTGCCACCGGGGCGCCGTCAAACCGACGATTTTGCCGATTTACAGACCGATTACCAATTTCCGCTCAACGAGAGCCAACGGATCACTAGCAAAAAGCTTAGAGATTATATACACACTGCCCGAGATAGTACATGAGGCTACAATTGCGTTTAGACCCCTTGGGTTTCCAGAAATCGCACTTTTATAGCAATTTGAGAGCCATTTTCGCTCGTTCTCTTAATCGGGACATTATTTTTACGAACCGTCACCTCTAGTAGGTGACCCTCGACCCGCGAAACACCATGCTCACCAATTTTTAGCAGCACGGAACCCGAGAAAACTTCGGGCCATGACTTACTTTACTATACTAATATAGGCCTTAATGCATTTTTAATTTTTCTATGCGACCAAATCCATTTTAAAAGTGAGCATCGCGTTCAGTGACCCCAAAATAGCCAGGAGCCCACTGTCGCGACTTTGCTAAAAGGCTAGAACAGGCCTGAGTTTATTTAAACCCACAAAAAGGCCCTAACTACTAATTTTTCAAAAACTGCTTGTGCCAACCCTAAACCATCTTGAGCATCTTGCTCAGGACATCACAGAGGCTCAAGGGCTTGCCTTGGTGCAACCCAGTTGCTGCTGGATCCACAGATCCAAACACCTTGCTCTCTAACTTTTCGACAATGCCTCACGCACACATCCACACAGACAACCTTTGGTCTGAAGTGAGCATTAAGCTCAGGGGACAGTGTGGAGAAACTTTCATATTCTGCTCAAAGCTTAATTCTATATTAATTTTCATTGAGGCATTTCATCGAACATATGGTGCGCATGTTTCATTAACAATAAACTAAGCTTGGCCCAATGTAGTAATCCAGAAATTATAAAGCCTCTGTTTGCTTTTAAAAAGTGTTAAATTATTAAATCTGGCAAAAGTGGAGAGATAGTGGGTCAATAGTGGGCCCAGAAATATCGACTTTTGATCGGGGTCTGATCTGAAAAATTCGAGATCACCATTACGATCGTCTCGTCGAAACATAGAAGTTTCATATTCATATGTTTTCAATCCGACGGTCGGATCTTCCAGAAATCAGAAATCAAAAAAGTGAGCCCCACAACTTAAGTTGTGAATAGTAACCTATATTTTTGAATCCCTTTAAATCACTAACGGCCAAACTACTATTTAAGATTTTAATATAGGAGTATGAGTAATGAGTTCTAGCTAATTTAGACGCTCTGAGCGCGATGGCGCTGACGGATTTCGCGTTTGGCGACTCTGGTGCATCGAAGTACGTGCCACGCGCTATATTGAGTCGAACTTTATGGATCGACTTTTAATCCGAGCATCGAACAAACCAAATAAATACGCTACTTGACAGGTCTCGACGAGCCGGACGTCGTGGCGAAGTCCGTTTCGCGAAACGACGACCGGATTGCCTCGAAATGCGTAAAAAGTGCTCAAAAGGCAACATTTTATATATAAAACTTAATATTTTATGTGCCTAAGTGCTAGGGCTTCATACCACAAGGTGTTGGGTGCATTTTGCACCTAATGTAAAAGCCTCGGATGCTAGGGTTTAGTGTGAACCCAACTTCAAGGTTTTTCCCAAAGAATCTTGTATTAAATTCCAAGTTTGCCTCTTGGACTTCTTGAAACCGTTCCAAGGATTCTTGTTGGGACTCAGGCGTCCTTTAGTTTCCTGCTATCTTCAAAACCGAGCCCGAGTGGAGAGAAGCCAAAAGAGCACAACACCATTAGAAGTGAACCCGAGTGAGAGAGAGAGAAGAAAGAAGATGGAACCAATTCCTTCCAAACTTTGATCGGGAGATCCAAAGGTGTTCCATAGTACCAGAGGAGTGTTGATGAAGCTTGCCTTGGCCCCGCGGAGGGGGGGAGAGTGACCGGCTTCTTCCTCATCTTCTCCAACTCCGGCCACGGTAAGAACTTTTCAACCAATGGTTCTTAGCACCCCAGACCTCTAGCAGTGACTTAATTAATACCTAGGCATGCTCTGCACCAAGCCCGAGCTCCCCATGCAAAGCGCATGGCCGGTGGGAGCCAACTATGGCCGGAAACCTAATAAAGCTCCACCTTGACATAACTATGTAAATAATGAACCAACCAAGATGAAAATTGGTATGTAGGGACTGTAGGACATGCCTAATAATTCTGAAAAATTTGAATAAATATGGTTAGGTATTTCAAGAGATAATTGATGCCCTAGTTTTCGGGAAACATGCATGTTGGCCGAGCTTCGTGCTCCGGCGCCGGCGGGCTTCTCCGACGCCGGAAACCTACCCAGATCACTTTCTGGGACCAAGGGGATCCCAACCATGCTTTTGCATGGCTCCCATGCAGCCCGAATGAGGGTCGGCCATGGATGACCCGAAATTGGAACCCAATGTCGCCGCCGGCGATCCGGCCACCTCCGGCCGGGAAGGAAGGGTCGGGAAGCTTTGTATGGACCAGAGGAAGCTTCCATATAAGTTGGAAGACTTCTTATGGCCTCTGTAAAAATCCGCCATTAGAGGGCATGAGCTCCAAAATGGAGCTTTGCTCCCCGCCGCCGCCGCCGCACCCCGTCGCCGGGCTCGGGTTCAGGTAAGTTAGAAATGGTATTTAGCAACATTTTGGTCAAGTTGCTGAGCCCCAGAGTCCCTGGTTGAGCTATCACAATTTTCAATGCATGGAACATCATCTTCAACCTTGGACTCGGCAAAACCGTGGGTGCCAACTTGCACCCAAGTTGATGGGAATACTCCTGTAACTTAGTAGCTTAATTCTATCCAAGTTATTTTGCTCCAGGTATTGTGGTTGCAGAGAAATGGTTTGGGTTTTGGCTCATGTAGTAGTTTGCAAATGGTGCACACTACCTGTTTGTGGAAATGCCACAGAGAGGATTTTGTTGGAATTAAGCCTCAATATAAAAATGAAAGTTTCTTAAAATGGTCCCCTGAGCTTGATGCTCACTTCAGATCAAGTTAGATCTGTGTGGATTGAGGGTTGGAGCAGTGTGCTTTATGTTAGTGAGCAAGGTTGGTGGATCTTTTGATCCAGCCACTTCTGTGCTGCACTAGGGCAAGCACAGTGATTTTTGAGGTATTTTAAGCATGTGGTTTGTGCAGAATTTTATTTGGTCAAGTATAGGTTGAGTTCTAATGTAATCAAGCTCTAGAAGAAATGTTTGGCCAAAGTCCTATTTTTGGACTATTTGAAAAATTGTAACAGTGAGATTTTGACTAATTTGGGGTCACTAGACGCGATGCTCGCGTTAGAATTAGTGTTTGAGGTCTCGAAGAAATTAAATTTCATTTAGGCTAAGAAAGAGCATAATTTATGGGCCAAAGTTTGTCTCGGGATCCGTGTTGCTGCAAATTGGTGAGCACGGTGTTCAACAAGATGAAAGTCACCTGCTGAAAGTGACGGTTCATCAAAATGATTTTTCAGTTGAAAGAACGAGCGAAAATAGTGCTCAAAATAGCATTAAAAGTGTGATTTTAAGAACCCTAGGGGTCTAAACGCAAAATTCACATCATATACTGTTTAGTAAAATGTTTAATTGATTCCTAAGCTTTTTGTTAGGAATCCAACGGCTCTTGTTGAGCGGAAATCGGATAACAGTTCGAGAATCGGCAAAATCGTCGATTTTACGGTATCTGGGTTATAATTAAAAATAACTAAGAGGGTTATAATTTGATTTAGGTTTAGTTAGCGTTAGTGGGACTAAGTCGATCCCTGATTTACATTTTTGATCCAGGTTGGCTCAGTTTGCATCTGGATTCGAGCACGTATTGGGTTTCAGTTTGATTCGCCTGCGCACTGTCAGGTGGGTTATCTTCGGTCCGGGCTTTATCAGTTCGGCCCTCGGTGTACGGTATTGGTTGGACTCCTGTTCTTGGTAACTTAGGTTATTTTGAGCCTGTCTGCCTTTGGTTGCAATATATATTACTGTTACTTGCTCTGACTGATTGGCCATTTCGTAGTTGCACTCCTATGCTTGATTATTATATCAGTCTATTAATGCTTGAGCCTGCCTTTCCATTGATTCAGTGATTTACTTCCTTATGCCTGCTTTATACCTGCTTCCTTGTTGTTCGCCCGTTATGTTGCTAAATACATGATCTTTTGAAATAAATGTTTTTACCAAGCCTTGTAGGGTAGCCTGAGTCTGTTCTTGTTTGATAGGACAAGGGCAACGCTCTACGAGGTTTGGGACCCAAAAACCTATTGTTTTCAAAGGTTTTCTTAAAAACATGTGTTTAGTTGCATAAGGGGTTAGTCTGTCTGAATGGTGTTGAGCTATGCCTGTTATCAGTTCTATTCTGCCTCACATGATTATTCATAGTGCCTCTGGTATTTATATCTTATCTTGGAACATTTCCATGTTTGATTGGTGAGCCTGTTTGTCCTGTCGATCAAATGATACACTGCTGAGCACATAGATTTGTTTAACTGATATTTTTACCGAGCTTCGTAGGGTCGCCGGAGTCTGTTCTTGTTTGATAGGACAAAGGCAATTGCTCTACGAGGTTTGGAAACCCAAGCTTCGTAGTGTCGCCTGAGTCTGTTCTTGTTTGATAGGACGAGGGCAATGCTTTTCGGGGTTTGGACTTTTTAAAACAGTTTTCTTAAAAATATGTGTTTAAGTTTTGTATCATTTGGTTGGTTTGTGTGGTTGAGTTGAGTTTATCTGTGAGCTTTTGGTTGAGAGAGATTTGCCTTGATCTTGCATATGAGCTGAGATTTGCGATTTCGTTGCTGAGTGTTCCTGCATGAGAGTTGAGATTCAGTTGATTTTGCCCTTGCATCCCAGTGGGGATTTCCCGGCTTGTTGCCGATTACCCGGTCAGTGGACCGTGAGCTTGAGCATTTGCATATGATTCGCCCGCACCGTTGTCTTCACGTACACCAGCGGACCGATCACCCGTAGCGGTGTACTTTACCGGTAAAGTGGTTAGCAGTTGCAACCCGTGACCCTCAGTGGAGGGAATGTCAACCAGGTTGGTGCTAGGTTGGGCAGCCTCGCCTGAGGTCTTGTGGGACCAATATGGTAGCTTGTGATTGGGTCTTTGTGGTTTCATCATTTTGATGCATGTGTTGTTAAGTTGCTTTAGCATGCTTCCTTGATTCTTTGATCTGGCTTCTAGTTATCTACCTTTATATGATTCTATGCGATGCCTTTGATTATAGTTCATTGCTATCTTGCTGATTGTCCTAACTCCTTGATGCCTTGATTATATTTCCTTGGTTATATTTCTGACTGACCTAACTCATGATTGATTCTATCCTCAAGGTGATAACAGACTTATGGTTACATTGAGTATATACCTGAATATCCTAGATCATGATTTTGCCATCCTTAAAGATAGTTCTATGATCATATATCTGCTAATCCTCATGATTACATATCTGTTATTTTAAACTTAAACATATATCTACTGATCTTCATGTTGTCCCCATGAGTTGATATCTATTGATTTCATGATTATATATCTTTGTTGATTTCCCTGTTGCCTATCTGATTATTCTAATCCCTGATCTATTACTATCCTTTAGTATTGTATACCAGTAGGTACGATCTGCTATTTCTCGGCTCGTCGTGCCCACTGGGATACACTCCGGTGTGTCTCACACCCTCGGGTGACTGTTTTTCAGGTCAAGCGGGTGTTGAGATGTCGGGACGAATTGGCGAGGTATCGAGATAGATGTTCGACCCTGGACAGTCGTGTACTTAATTAAAGAGTGTAAAGTTGAAAGATTCTGTAATTTGGGAAAAGAGTTGTAAGTTGTAAAGTCATTGTGAAAGTTATTTTGTATTATTGTTAGTACGTAGTTAGTACTCTGAAGTTATTGCCAAGCTAGCCGTGCATATATAGGAAAGGCTCAATCCCAAAGGGGGGATTGAGACTCTTCTATATATGTGGCGGTCTGTCATTGCCCTGGCTGTTTTGCAACTCTGATTTAGAAAAAAAAAAAAAAAAAAAATTTTAGACGCTGGTTTTTAAACTCGGGGCGTGACACCCAAGCTTAATCTCTACAGAACTGAATCTGGGAGGTTCTAAGATGGCAAGAACTTCTTCCCAAGGCTGCAGGATCAATTTCACGCAAACTTGGGCCGACTACTACTCTTGATTTGCTGAAATCCCGAGGAAGAAGATGAAGTTCAACCTCGAAAAATGGTGACCATTGCTCTATAAGTTTTGGGTCTCAACCACCTGCACCAAAACGTGCTACATCACCCTGCGAACTTACCTAAACCCATGCCCGGCGACAGGACACGGCGGCGGCGGCGGTGGAGCAAAGCTCGGTTTTGAGCTTCCCACCTCTAATGGTGGATTTTCACCAAGGCTGCATGGGCTCCATGCAAGAGCATGGATGGGATCCCCTTGATCCCAGGAAGCTTCTCGGCCAAGTGGCCGGCGGCGGGGAGCGACACCGGCGCCGGAGCAACAAGCTCGGCCAAACCACAAAAACCCGAAAACTAAGGCTTCGGATTTGCGGTATACTCACTTGATCAAACTCTACCAAATTTGGTGGAGTTGATCCTCACCTCCTACAATCTATGCCCATAATTTTATTTGGCGTTTGGATCAGCGGTTGCGACGCACGGCCGCGACGGAGCCTTTTAGGGTTCCGGCGGAGAAGTTTCTCCCGCCGGCAACCGGCCGTGCATGGGGGCTCGGGGTTTGGGAGGGAGCTTCTATAGACTCTATAGAGTCGACTTCCTAAGGTCTAGGGTGCTACAAACCAGAGAGAAAGGTGTCTCACCTTTGCCGGAGTTGGAGAAGAGAGGTAGAAGCCGGTTCTCCTCCCCCGCGTCGCGCAGCCACCCAGCACTCCCGGGCTCGATCTCAGGATGCAAGAGAACACTCCAGAGGGTTCAGGGACCAAGTTGGAGGAACTTGAGTGCAACCTCTTCCTTCTCTCTCAAGCTCGGATTTCTTCTTAATGGTGGTGTCCCTTCGGCCACCCCAGCACCTTGGGTTATGACTGAGGCATACAGGGGAAAGTGTGAAGGTCCTTGGAACCAGGTATGGCCCCTCGGATCCCCCACACGGAACCCCAAGAGCCCCGGTTGAAGTAAGTGCCCTATTTTCATAATTTTGCAAATAACTCCCTTCACAACTCACCTCCAACACAAAGCTCCCATCCGTGGGTCACAATTGCTGCTAGGACCTCAACCTAGATGCCCTTAAATATTTGGTCCAAGCAAAGTAGGGTTTCTTGCAAAAATACGCAACTTTATGGCGTTTTTCACATATTTCGAGATGAACGGGTCGTCAATTTGAAAAACGGACTTCGCCACGACGTCCGGCTCGTCAAGACCTATCAAATAGTGCCCTTTCTTGTTTGATTTGGTGCTCGAATAAAATCTCGGGCCACAATATACTGTAGGCTATACTGCAATGCACGTATTTCGATGCACCAGAATCGCCAAACGCGAATTCCATCAGTGCCATTACATTCAGAACGTCAAAATTAGCTAGAATTGACTACGCATACTGCTATATTCAGGTTTCAGATAGTGAATCGACCGACGACCGATCGAGAGGGGAACGAAAATCTAGGTTACTATTCACAACTTAAGTTGTGGGCCCTGCAACTTCTTCGCTGATTTGCGGAAGATCCGACCGTCGGATCGAAAACATGCGAATATTAATCTTTCTTGTTTTGACGAGACGGTCGCACTGGTGATCTCAGATTTTCGAGATCAGACCCCAATCAAAAGTCGATATCTTGGACCACAAATACACTATTAATAATCTTTTTTTTTTGCCAATTAATTAATTCCGAAAATTATTTAAACTTAAAGATCTTGCTTCCAAAATCATGGTTACTACATCCTCATCAAGTGTGGATTCTAACTTTGCTTCTTCCTAATTCTATCCAACAAAGTGGGTTGCAAGACCAAGGACACAAGTCTCACAGAGACCCTACGAGATACAATCTCAAACTCAAATTACCTCATCTTCTGTAATAATGGTGTCTACCTCGTGATCATCATCGGCAGGCTCTGCACCGATTTGCGGCTCAATGCATCTGTCACCATGTTAGCCTTGCTGGGGTGATAAAGGATGGTTGTATTATAATATTTTAATAGCTCCAACCACCGATGTTGTCTCAAGTTTAGTTTCTTCTATGTAAACAGATACTTGAGACTCTTATGATCAATATAGATCTCTTAGTACTCTCCATATTGGTAGTGATGCCAAAGCTTCAGTGCAAATACTATAGTGGCGAGCTCCAAATTATACGTAGAGTAATTTTTTTTTATATTCTTTTAATTGTCGTGAAGTATAAGCAATTACCTTACCATACTACATTAACACGCATCCCAAATCACTGTGCGATGTATCACTATAGACCATGAATCCTTCCCCCATAACTTGAAGGGAAAGGATCGGAGTGTCATTAATCTAATCTTCAGCTCCTCGAAACACCTTTGACAATCCTCACTCCACACATACTTAATTTCTTTATGAGACAGTCGAGTGAGAGATGCGGAAAGTTTTGCAGAACCTTCCACAAACCAACGTTAGTATCCTACTAATATAAGAAAACTCCACACCTCTATGACAGGTGTTAGTCTGGGCCAATCCCGAATAACATCAATCTTTTTTGGGTCTATTGCAACGCCAATTGTTGAAATCACAGCCCAAAAATGCTACCTCCCCAAGTCAAAACTCGCACTTCTTTAGCTTGACAAATAATCTCCTCTCTCAAAATCTGCAACACAACTTTCAAATGCTCATCATGCTCAGCATCACTCCGGGCGTACACTAAGGATATCTTCAATGAATACCACTACGATCTGATCCAAAAACTGTTAGAAAATAAATCGCACTAAATCTGATTGTGATTAAATTATCTAACTGTTTAATGTTTAAATTTGAATAACAAAACTTACCTTTAATGGCTATGAAAATTTCAGAAATTGTAGGTAAAAAGAAACCAAAATAAGATTGATTCGGAAGCGTGCGAGGCACTGCCCTAAGGCGTATTTCCGTCATTCGTGCGGATTAATCGGAGACACCACCCCAAGGTACGACCGGAATTCCTCTTCCTATGAGCACGACCATGGAAGAAGTTGACGGAGATTCTCTCAGCACCCGATAAACAAATTAACAACAAAATTAAAATTAAAATTAAAATAAAACTTAAAACAAATTCTTTTCCCTTTCTTTATTCTTTTTCACTTTTTCACAGCTACTTTTTCTTCATACTTTTCACCCTACATACACACCCTATGTATAGGTGCAGGAAAAATAGAACGTTGGGTTGAAATCCAATGTTCTAATCACTAAATAGTAATTAATACACCAAAATAAATGACAATTAAATAAAAAATAAATGGCAATAAATAAGAATAAATTAAAATTAATAAATGAGAATAAATTTAATAAATGAATTAAAAATTGATAATAAAATAATTATTGAGAATTTTGGAATTTTAAATTTTATTCCAATAATTCCCCACAAAATTCAAAATTTTGAAATAAGAATTAAACTCAATAATAAAATTTGGTGTTTATACAATGTAATAGGTAAGATGTCTTTAAGAGACTTAACCTCACTTAGTGTAAGCAATTTTCATCAGAAGGAATCGGAGTGAATCAGGTCTTGAACTATGTTTCTTTGACCCTGACTTCAACTACCACACGCATAGTACAGAATTCTCCGTCGCGAGTCTGTGCATTAAAGGCCATGCACAGTACCTTGATTCTTCATGAGAATTTCTATGGACAGCCCACATCTCATAGTCGCGACCTTATACGAATATTCTTATATAGGTGGTCTCCTCCAGGGATGTGTGTAGAGTCACATCTCGCAAAAATTATCGCATCGGATTCTATTAAGAGCTATAAGCTCAACCTCAACCACTATACAGAGAACAACTCATCATAGCGATGGAATTGAAACTAAAGTTCCTCTGAATAAACTGTAGAAAGTGCTATTTGGCCAACCTGACAGCTTATTTTTACCATATTGAATCTTCTTCAAGGGATCTCCTATCACAAAGGTTGGGTTCTCACTGTAGGAAAGCCCTTTATGGGCAAAGTCCCATCCCCCTTGATGACTCTAGGACCTTAATCCTATTTATGCCTTTCATCAAGCAGTCTGCAAGATTCTGTTCAGATCTGATAAAACTTAAAGAAACAATTGTCACGCCCCGGGTGTAAACCAGAACCCGGGCTCGTCTACAGATCCGCCGTATACACGGAATTTTCCGTGTATACGAAGCGCTGGTAACCTGCTCAAATATAAAAGATATAATAAAAGAGCATAAACAGAGCTAAACTAGAACTAATACATCTCAGATAAAGCTGAAAAGTAAAGTGCAGAAATAAACTCTCAATAATACATATGTCTCTCCCAGCTCACTAATCAAAAACAACCAGCCGGTCGCAGCCGGACCCAAAAGAAATGAAAAGTAGAGTATCTGAGAGTATCTGGGGTACATCTAGTAACAGAACTGGTGCCTGGGTAGACCGCTATCTAATCCGCGATCCACTCACCTCGGTCCGCTGAGGAGGGTCCCGCAACTCCCACAGGCGACTCTGCAAAACAAAGGGGGAGGGGAAAAAGAAAAGCAGTGGGGAGTGAGAACTACTATAGAACAGTAGCCTCCTCCTAGTGGGTAAACCTCAACTCAAATGTGCCCACCAGGACTATAAGAGGCGGAAGAATGAACAAAGGTGGTAAGCTGTAAACAAAACTGCTGATGATGAATAGAGCTACCACTACATGCCTCTAATGAGCTAACAGATAGTATAGCTATATGTATGCATCAGAATGTAAATGCCTGCCTGCCTAGACCCAATCGATACACCAGTAAGCACTGGTACTGCCTGCCTGCCTGCCAAATCGGGTATGCTGGCCAACGCATAACACCGATAGGGGATGAGAGTCCCGAGGACTCGAAGCCTGTAAAACGCACACTCCGGAGTGGCACTCGAGGGGAGCGACCCACACGAGTATAATGCCTGGGTAACAAGTACCAAATCAGCAGGACTGGATCATGACTATGATCAAGGTGGAAAACCCATCCACTAAAAAGAAATCCAAATCCTCTATCCCAATCTGATGCAATAACCACTGTCCGGTCAACCGCCAAAGATCCGCGGTTGCCGCAATGCCCTGCCCTCACAGCCTGCCTGTCCCAAAACCCACAACTGTCTGACTACACTATCCCAGCCCCTGCTCGAACCCGAGCGCACTATCCCCCAAAGGTAGATAAAAGAAGAGAAAAGCATGGTTTCTCCTAAGTCAATGCCATCATGATAGTGTAGCAGAAAAAGGTGGCCTAACTAAATGTCCATACAAGCATGCAAAGTCCATTATCATTATTAAACAGGGTTCAAGTATTCTAGTTCTCACAGAGTAGAAATATGCCGTTTAAATAACCTTCCATTTTACTAAGTTGCCCCGAAGTAGTTTATGTATATGTAAAAGAGGTCCCATCATGCATATACCACATATCCATTTTAACAAAGCTCTTCCCATGGTTTTAAGCGATATATTAATTACCAGAATTAACCATTAATCAACACTTAGTCCTTTTGCAGTCACAAACTCTAGTTATAAGTCCAATTCCCAAATTAGCATGCCATGATCATTTTACCGGTTCATTTAGCCATATAACATATTAGCACTCAAATAGGCCTAGTGGGGACATCACAAGTAGGAGGTTAAACAACGGTACCCACCTCGAGCGCTAAATCCAAGTCCCGGCGGCGAAGTCCGCGCTCGATCCTCAACCGTCCCCGAAATACTGCGCCAAAAGTCCCAAAGAACACACACAAATTTACTAATCAAGTTTAATCCAAATCTGTCCCCAAAATCAGATTTACTGTTCAGCCATTTTTACCTGCGAAACGTGCCCAATAAATTCCCAGAAAAATGCTATCACGATCTACGCGACGAACCGGTCGAAACGAGTACCTGCACGTTTTCCCACGATTTTTCTGTGCTGAGAACGAAAATCGACAAGAGGGACACCCCAAAGCAAATCAATCACAAAAACTGAATCTGAAGATACTGTAAAAAGGGGGTTCTCACCATCAGGGAAATTCCACGAAAATCCAAGGAAATTCAGAGAGATTCCTTGCGATGTGTAGATGCAAATCCCCCTTTGAATCGCCTCAATCCGATGTCCGGTTGCGGAGATATCACCAAAACAATCCAGCGCTGTCCAAAACTCCACCCCAGAAAATGGGGTTACAAGATGGTCCGAAAAACCCAGGAAAACCTCGGAATGAGGGAAAACCCGTAGAAATAAGAAATGTAGCCCTACCTGTTACGAAGACGATGGCGCAAGAATCGCTGAAAAATACTGCCTGGTTAGCTCGGGGGAGCTAAAACACTGTCGCTGCGCCGAAGAAGAATCCAGGAATGCAACGTCGCGCCGCGCCGAAAAATCCAAATCTCGAAGTGCGTGCCACCACAGATCCTCAAACTTCACCAGGAGATGGAGAACTCGAAGGGGAACAACTTTGCTGAAGACACCATGGTGAGAAGAGGCTCGGAAATGGTGGAAAAAGCAAGATGAATGGGCTTCGGGTTGCTTAAATAGGCCAGCCCAAAAAACAAATGCCAAAAAGACATCCGGGTCCCCACTTTCGGGCGCCCGGAAATTTCCGGGCGCGCACAGTGCGGCCCGGCCCAAGATTTCCGGGCGCGCACAGTGCGGCCCGGCCCGTGGCGCGCCGTCGGACGGGATCCAAAATCCGTCCGACCCGCTTCATCGCACGCCACGTGTCGCCCGAACAGGCGACAGCCACCTCCACCAGTCCCGCTCCGCCACGTGGCCAGCTCCGGGGGTCGACACGCGTCCCCGACCACCGTACCGCCGCGCCTGCCCGCACAGTCTGCGCCCGCTGCCCTCCTGCCCGCACAGTTGACCGCCCAACGGGGAAGCGCCACGTGTCCACTTCCACTGCTCGGTGCACCCGGTGCACGAACCCCCAAGAACCGAACCAACCAAATACTGCCACGTGTCCACCCCGGTGCACCGTGAACCAACGCCCAACCATCCTGCTCTGTAGACCGGGAGCTGTGAGCCAGCCAACCAGATCGTGCCACGTGGCACCGCCTTGGTGCACGCCCGTGCCGTGGACCGCGCACCTGCCCGCGCCCCGCTGCGCCTGCCCGCGCCCTCCGCGCCTGCCCGCGGCCGCGCGCCGCCTGCCCGCCGCCCTCCGCCGCCTTCCGCCGCCGCCCGCCGCCGGCGATCGCCGGAATTACTGTTCCGGCGGTGAACAGTAACCCGAGCTCCGAAAAATGCCGCAAATAGTCCGTTTGAAGCGTTTTCGCGCGCTGAATCCGAATTTGACGTCCGTTTCGCCAAATTCTCACTCTAAAAATTGCCGGATGCCCCCGGAAGAGTATTCTTGGTCCAAATTTCGCGCAGAGCCCAATCTCAATATCCGTTTCGCGCGGGAACACCTCTAAACATCCAATGGGGTCCCCTGATCACCCGCGTGATCCATTTTAAGCCCGAAGTCTAACACTTGTGTCCAATCGTGCCCCGAACACCTCCAGCACCCCGCGTAGGCCTCCAGTGGCCACCCCAAAGCACCGCAACAGCTCTGCGGAGATCCAGGTCATCACATCCTCCCCCACTAAAAGAAAGTTTCGTCCTCGAAACTAAAGTCATTCCTCAACCCGGAATCCCAACCAACAGGGGGGTAAATATCCAATCATCCACCACTCAAGCTCCCAAACTGGTGTCATGCCAACAACTCCGATAGGAGAACAGCTAAAAACTCACAACCCAAAAAGGGTATCACCAAGTCCCGATGCCGCCGCAGGTCCCTCAAACACACCAGCAAACAAGCTACTCACCCACTACGAGACATCCGCCTCGCTCACAAGGTCAAACCCAAAGAAGCGCAGATACTCTCAAGCAACCCAGGTACACCAACACCTCCAGGCCTGGCTCTCACAAGAACCGTCCTCGCGGCATAATCAGCTGTCGCGAAAAAGAAACAACCGAGCCAGCCTAACCGTCCTAAGTACCAAACCAAGCCCCACAACTAGGTCAAGACCATCAGGCCTACAGGTAAAACCAAGGACTCAACTGCACTGGGCAGGACCCACAACACGTCCCTACGTGCTAAAGATCGGGAATACGACCTCCCGAACACCCGGTAACCGTCCTACCCTTAACCCAATGCAAGGAAGTACATGCACTCCTAACAAATGACTAGGATGCCCAAATGCAATACAATGCACAAACAATGCCGGTAAATACAGTAAAACCATACCTGCCCCCACAAAGTCGGCTGCTGCAAAATCCTCCACCTGAGTGGCGTAGACCGGACCGCCCTGATCCGGCGACTGCTGATCCGCAGGGTAAAAAGGTGGTGACCCGCTCGCTGGAGCATAAGGCCACTGAGTCGACCACTGCTGCTGGGGCGAAAGAGGAGCCGATGCAGATGAGGGTGCCGCTGAAGTCGAAAGGGGGCACGTAGCTCGAATGTGGCCTGGCTGTCCGCACTTGTAACAACAACCCCATCTCTGATCACAAGTGTGCGACAAATGAGGTCCTCCACAGAATATGCATCTGTCTCTATCGCGAAACCGTGGCCGCCCCGTCTGCTGCTGTCCCTGAGTCTGAGGCTGAGACTCCTGCTGCTGCTGCGATGGCCACTGGGATCCACTAGACTCTCGCTGCTCCACGCGCCCACGGCTAGGTGACTGAGGCCGTGGCGGTCTCCATGAACTAGTCTGTCCCTCATCCTCGGGTACTGGTCGTTTCCTCACAGAACTCAGCGCGACCATCCCGCTTTGCCTTGCCACCACTGTGTCGCCTCTCTCCACCCAAGAGGCATGCTCAACGGCCCCCCGAAGAGTCTGGTGTCGCTGTGCATGCACAAGGATATAGAGCTCGCTGCGGAGGCCTGTCTCAAACAACTCAACCTGATGCGGTCCATCCCGGGCGACATAGGGCACACAATTAAACAGCCGCAAGAACTCCTGATGGTAATCCTGAACTGACCGGTCGCCCTGCTGAATGTTTTTCAAATCATCCTCCAGCTTCTTCCTCACGCTGGTCGAAAAATAGGTGTCCACAATCATACGCCGAAACTCAGACCAGGGTAACTGTCGAGATATCTGAAACTCCCGTGGCTCCACCCGATGCCACCAGAGGTCTGCATCTCCATCTAGGCAATGTACCGCCATATAAACTCTGTACCTCGGGTCGATGAAGAAATCCCGAAAAATCTTCTCCATCGCTGCTAACCATGTCCCAACCTCCCACGGCTGCATATCCCGCCCCGAGAACCTGGGCGGCCCGCGCTTACAAAACTTAACCAGTTTATCCGCGAAGTCCTGCTCCTCCGCCGGGGTCAAAGGCTGGGCCACGCCCTGAGCCCCACTACTCAAAGATGGCGCCGTCGGCACAAGTGGTTCCACAGGTGGTGCCGGGGTCTCTGACGCTGTCGGAGGCGGCGCCCCGCTCCGCGCCAGTAGCTGCTCAATCCGCTGCTCCTGCCGGCGGCTGCTCTCCGCCAATTGGGCTATCATGGCCCTCAACTCAGCAATCTCAGAAGATCCAGTCTGACCTCGCTCAACAGGGGGTGTAGGGGCACCCCGGGTAGGAATCCGACGTCGGGGAGGCATCTGCCACAAGAACCACAGATCAGTAACGAAACCACACTCGACCCAATCTAGCGAAAGTCAAAGGCATCCCCCTATTTTTGTAACTTTATGTTGTCTGCAGCCAACATAACTGTCCCACAAAAATAGGGTATGCCAATCCCTCTTCACTCACTGGAAGAGTCAAATAAACACATGACCAAATTGCCGACTTTCGCATAATGTCACGTCACTCACGTCCTGCCTTCCTAGGGTCTGCCAAAAGCCTAGGGTTTCCTAAGTCCCAACTGACCTATCCCTAAGCTCTGATACCAACTTAATCTGTCACGCCCCGGGTGTAAACCAGAACCCGGGCTCGTCTACAGATCCGCCGTATACACGGAATTTTCCGTGTATACGAAGCGCTGGTAACCTGCTCAAATATAAAAGATATAATAAAAGAGCATAAACAGAGCTAAACTAGAACTAATACATCTCAGATAAAGCTGAAAAGTAAAGTGCAGAAATAAACTCTCAATAATACATATGTCTCTCCCAGCTCACTAATCAAATACAACCAGCCGGTCGCAGCCGGACCCAAAAGAAATGAAAAGTAGAGTATCTGAGAGTATCTGGGGTACATCTAGTAACAGAACTGGTGCCTGGGTAGACCGCTATCTAATCCGCGATCCACTCACCTCGGTCCGCTGAGGAGGGTCCCGCAACTCCCGCAGACGACTCTGCAAAACAAAGGGGGAGGGGAAAAAGAAAAGCAGTGGGGAGTGAGAACTACTATAGAACAGTAGCCTCCTCCTAGTGGGTAAACCTCAACTCAAATGTGCCCACCAGGACTATAAGAGGCGGAAGAATGAACAAAGGTGGTAAGCTGTAAACAAAACTGCTGATGATGAATAGAGCTACCACTACATGCCTCTAATGAGCTAACAGATAGTATAGCTATATGTATGCATCAGAATGTAAATGCCTGCCTGCCTAGACCCAATCGATACACCAGTAAGCACTGGTACTGCCTGCTCTGCCTGCCTGCCTGCCAAATCGGGTATGCTGGCCAACGCATAACACCGATAGGGGATGAGAGTCCCGAGGACTCGAAGCCTGTAAAACGCACACTCCGGAGTGGCACTCGAGGGGAGCGACCCACACGAGTATAATGCCTGGGTAACAAGTACCAAATCAGCAGGACTGGATCATGACTATGATCAAGGTGGAAAACCCATCCACTAAAAAGAAATCCAAATCCTCTATCCCAATCTGATGCAATAACCACTGTCCGGTCAACCGCCAAAGATCCGCGGTTGCCGCAATGCCCTGCCCTCACAGCCTGCCTGTCCCAAAACCCACAACTGTCTGACTACACTATCCCAGCCCCTGCTCGAACCCGAGCGCACTATCCCCCAAAGGTAGATAAAAGAAGAGAAAAGCATGGTTTCTCCTAAGTCAATGCCATCATGATAGTGTAGCAGAAAAAGGTGGCCTAACTAAATGTCCATACAAGCATGCAAAGTCCATTATCATTATTAAACAGGGTTCAAGTATTCTAGTTCTCACAGAGTAGAAATATGCCGTTTAAATAACCTTCCATTTTACTAAGTTGCCCCGAAGTAGTTTATGTATATGTAAAAGAGGTCCCATCATGCATATACCACATATCCATTTTAACAAAGCTCTTCCCATGGTTTTAAGCGATATATTAATTACCAGAATTAACCATTAATCAACACTTAGTCCTTTTGCAGTCACAAACTCTAGTTATAAGTCCAATTCCCAAATTAGCATGCCATGATCATTTTACCGGTTCATTTAGCCATATAACATATTAGCACTCAAATAGGCCTAGTGGGGACATCACAAGTAGGAGGTTAAACAACGGTACCCACCTCGAGCGCTAAATCCAAGTCCCGGCGGCGAAGTCCGCGCTCGATCCTCAACCGTCCCCGAAATACTGCGCCAAAAGTCCCAAAGAACACACACAAATTTACTAATCAAGTTTAATCCAAATCTGTCCCCAAAATCAGATTTACTGTTCAGCCATTTTTACCTGCGAAACGTGCCCAATAAATTCCCAGAAAAATACTATCACGATCTACGCGACGAACCGGTCGAAACGAGTACCTGCACGTTTTCCCACGATTTTTCTGTGCTGAGAACGAAAATCGACAAGAGGGACACCCCAAAGCAAATCAATCACAAAAACTGAATCTGAAGATACTGTAAAAAGGGGGTTCTCACCATCAGGGAAATTCCACGAAAATCCAAGGAAATTCAGAGAGATTCCTTGCGATGTGTAGATGCAAATCCCCCTTTGAATCGCCTCAATCCGATGTCCGGTTGCGGAGATATCACCAAAACAATCCAGCGCTGTCCAAAACTCCACCCCAGAAAATGGGGTTACAAGATGGTCCGAAAAACCCAGGAAAACCTCGGAATGAGGGAAAACCCATAGAAATAAGAAATGTAGCCCTACCTGTTACGAAGACGATGGCGCAAGAATCGCTGAAAAATACTGCCTGGTTAGCTCGGGGGAGCTAAAACACTGTCGCTGCGCCGAAGAAGAATCCAGGAATGCAACGTCGCGCCGCGCCGAAAAATCCAAATCTCGAAGTGCGTGCCACCACAGATCCTCAAACTTCACCAGGAGATGGAGAACTCGAAGGGGAACAACTTTGCTGAAGACACCATGGTGAGAAGAGGCTCGGAAATGGTGGAAAAAGCAAGATGAATGGGCTTCGGGTTGCTTAAATAGGCCAGCCCAAAAAACAAATGCCAAAAAGACATCCGGGTCCCCACTTTCGGGCGCCCGGAAATTTCCGGGCGCGCACAGTGCGGCCCGGCCCAAGATTTCCGGGCGCGCACAGTGCGGCCCGGCCCGTGGCGCGCCGTCGGACGGGATCCAAAATCCGTCCGACCCGCTTCATCGCACGCCACGTGTCGCCCGAACAGGCGACAGCCACCTCCACCAGTCCCGCTCCGCCACGTGGCCAGCTCCGGGGGTCGACACGCGTCCCCGACCACCGTACCGCCGCGCCTGCCCGCACAGTCTGCGCCCGCTGCCCTCCTGCCCGCACAGTTGACCGCCCAACGGGGAAGCGCCACGTGTCCACTTCCACTGCTCGGTGCACCCGGTGCACGAACCCCCAAGAACCGAACCAACCAAATACTGCCACGTGTCCACCCCGGTGCACCGTGAACCAACGCCCAACCATCCTGCTCTGTAGACCGGGAGCTGTGAGCCAGCCAACCAGATCGTGCCACGTGGCACCGCCTTGGTGCACGCCCGTGCCGTGGACCGCGCACCTGCCCGCGCCCCGCTGCGCCTGCCCGCGCCCTCCGCGCCTGCCCGCGGCCGCGCGCCGCCTGCCCGCCGCCGCGCCTTCCGCCGCCGCCCGCCGCCGCCGCCCGCCGCCGGCGATCGCCGGAATTACTGTTCCGGCGGTGAACAGTAACCCGAGCTCCGAAAAATGCCGCAAATAGTCCGTTTGAAGCGTTTTCGCGCGCTGAATCCGAATTTGACGTCCGTTTCGCCAAATTCTCACTCTAAAAATTGCCGGATGCCCCCGGAAGAGTATTCTTGGTCCAAATTTCGCGCAGAGCCCAATCTCAATATCCGTTTCGCGCGGGAACACCTCTAAACATCCAATGGGGTCCCCTGATCACCCGCGTGATCCATTTTAAGCCCGAAGTCTAACACTTGTGTCCAATCGTGCCCCGAACACCTCCAGCACCCCGCGTAGGCCTCCAGTCGCCACCCCAAAGCACCGCAACAGCTCTGCGGAGATCCAGGTCATCACAACAATATCATGAGAAGTTAGCCATCTAACAGACTTTTGTCTCAATTTAATATGTTGACTAGCCTTAGAATTTATTAATTTCTTTTTACAAAAATCAATTGCAGTTCGAGAATCACACCGAATAGAAATAGGTGGAATAGAAGTAGAAATCAATGGAATCGATGACAAAAGGTTCTTGAGCCACTCGGCTTCAAGACAAGTAGTGTCAAGGGCAACCAACTCAGCCTCCGTAGTGCTTCTGGCTATTATAGTCTGTTTGGTGAATTGCCAAGAAACTGCACTGCCACCAAGAATAAAAACATAGCCAGAAGTGGATTTGATATCCAAAGAATTAGAAATCTAATTGGCATCGCTGTATCCCTCAATTACAGCAGGAAAACCAACGAATCTGAGAACAAAAGAAAGAGTACCTTTAAGATAACGAAATACTCTTTCCAGAGCAATCCGATGAATCATACTAGGACTACTAGTATATCTACTCAATCTTGATATGGCATAGGCAATGTCAGGTCTAGTTCTATTGGTTAGGTACATTAGAGAACCAATGATCTAGGCAAATTTCTCCTGATTTACTGGATTACCAGTGTTCTTTACAAGTTGAACACTAGGATAAAAAAAAAAATAGAAACAAGAGAACAATCAGAATATCCAAATTTATCAAGTACCATTTGGGTATAATGAGATTGGGTCAGGATAATAGGATCAGATGATTTAAGAATTTTCATTCATAAAATCACATCTGCTTCACCAAGGTCCTTCATATCAAAATGGTTTGATAAGAAAGACTTAACTTGGTTAATCAGATCAAGATCAGGAGCAAGAATCAAGATGTCATCAACATAGAGATAAAGAAGGACACAACGATCATCAAATCTCTTGAAATAGAGACAGTTGTCATAATCGTTGGTCAGAAATCCATATGATGCTATAATACTGTCAAATTTCTCGTGCCACTATTTAGGTGCTTGTTTTAGTCCGTATAAAGAGCGAACTAATTTACACACCTTATTTTCTTAACCAGGCACATTGAAACCTTCAGATTGAGCCATATAGATTTCTTCTTCAAGATCACCATGAAGAAAAGCGGTCTTGACATCTATCTGGTGAATCAAGAGTTTATGAATGGATGCTAATGCAAGAAGAATTTAGATAGTAGCAATGCGAGCAACAGGCGCATATGTGTCAAAGTAGTCAATATTAGTCTTTTGCCGAAAACCTTGAGCAACAAGACGTGCCTTATACTTCTCTACTGATCCGTCAGTCCTAAGTTTTTTTCTAAAGATCCACTTACATCCTAGGGGTTTACTTTCAAGAGGTAAATCAATGAGAATTCAAGTGTTATTATTAATAATTGATTCTATCTCACTTTTTATAGCCTCCTTCCAAAAAGAAGCTTCAGGAGAACTCATAGCTTCCTTATAAGATGAAGGTGTACTTTCAATTAAGAAAGTAAAGAAGTCTTCACCAAAGTTCTTCTCAAAGCGAGTTCTCTTACTTCTTCTTAATTCAGGTATAGGATCAGGTTCTATAGGATCTAAACTATAATGCAAATCAAATGGAGGTATCTGATCAGAAATAGATGTATGATCAAAAGTAGACTGATAATCAGGGGCTGATCTAGAGATGCGAGTTTTGAAAGGAAAAATATTTTCAATGAAAGTTGCATCTCTAGATTCAATCAAAGTATCATTGGAAATTTCAGAAATCTCAGAGTTGATCACTAGAAATCTATAGGTATTGTTGTCTAAAGAATATCCAATAAATATAACATCTACAGTTTTAGGTTCAATTTTCTTTCTTTTCGGTTCAGGAATAAATACCTTAGCCAAGGACCCCCACACTCCGAAGTAACTCAACTTAGGTGCTCTTCCTTTCCAAAATTCATAAGGTGTTAGGGTTCTATCCTTAGAAGAAATCCTATTGAGGATATAAGCAGCTGATAAAAGAGGCTCCCCCCACAAGTTCTGAGGTACACCAGAACTTAAAATCATGGCATTAACCATGTCTAATAGGGTTCGGTTCTTTCTTTCAGCGACACAATTAGATTGAGGTGAGTAAGGAGCAGTTATTTCATGAATTATTCTGTAATGTACCAGAGTTATGGTATATAAATAATATAAATAAAAATGGTATGAAATACTAATTTTATTGGATTCAGAGAAAAGTGCTAAATTATGGTTTATTCAAAATAGGGGAGAGTGTAGTACATCGATTTCCGCGAAAAGGCGAAGTCCAGCAGAAATACTTGTAACGCATTTCAAATGTACTTACAAGTGAGTTGGAAGCATTTCGAATCGATGCAAAAGTTATCGAGTCGAAAAGTGAGTTGAAATTGAGAGTTTGAAGCTTCAATTGTGAAGCTTAGGTCATTGTTTGGCGATTTCCGCAAAAAGTGCGAAATTCAGCAAAAATACTTGTAACGCATTTCAAATGTAATTACAAGTGAGTTGGAAGCATTTCGAATCGATGCAAAAGTCATCGAGTCGAAAAGTGAGTTGGAATTGAGAGTTTGAAGCTTCAATTGTGAAGCTTAGGTCATTGTTTGGCGATTTCCGCAAAAAGTGCGAAATTCAGCAAAAATACTTGTAACGCATTTCAAATGTAATTACAAGTGAGTTGGAAGCATTTCGAATTGATGCAAAAGTCATCGAGTCGAAAAGTGAGTTGGAGTTGAGAATATGAAGCTTCAATTGTGAAGCTTAGGTCATTGTTTGGCGATTTCCGCAAAAAGTGCGAAATTCAGCAAAAATACTTGTAACACATTTCAAATATGATTACAAGTCGGTTAGAAGTGTTTCGAATCAACGCAAAAGCCGTTGAGTCGAAAAGTGAGTTGTGGTTGAGAAGCGAAGCCTCAAGTTTGCAAAATTTGGACTCGTGCTCGCCGAGTTCGCAAAATGGCGAAATTCGGCGAGAAGACTTGTAACGTGTTTTAAATATGATTACAGTCGAGTTCGGTGCGTTTCGGGCTGACGCGAAGGGCATCGGGTCGAAAAGTGACTTGAACCCTGAGGACTTAGCAAATTCTGGAATTTCTGAAATTTGTGATCACGAAGCATTTTCGGAGCCCTGTTTCGAGGGCTTAGAGTGGCCCAAAAATTTAAAAGAAATCGTGCGGTGTCTCACAAAAGTTTTCTGATTAAAAGGGGTGAAAAACCTAGGTGATCGATTAAGGAAAAATCGGAGAACGAAGCGAAGAAAAATGCTTCGTGAATTCTGAAACTGCAGTTTTGACAGTGCAGTCTATCGCGAAGCTTTTTCGGGGCTCTCTTTCGAGGGCTTAGAGTGGCCCGAAAATTTAAAAGAAATCGTGGGGTGTCTCACAAAAGTTTTCTGATTAAAAGGGGTGAAAAACCTAGGTGAGCGATTAAGGAAAAATCGGAGAACGAAGCGAAGAAAAATGCTTCGTGAATTCTGAAACTGCAGTTTTGACAGTGCAGTTTATCGCGAAGCTTTTTCGGGGCCCTCTTTCGAGGGCTTAGAGTAGTCCAAAAATTTAAAAAAAATCGTGGAAAGTTTAAGAAAAATTTGTAGATTAAAGGGAAGAAGAAAAATTTCAATTTCGATTTCCCAGTTGACAGGAAAACGCGGAGAAAGTGGGGTATCCGAATTTTCTTTCTGCAGGAGAAAACTGCAGGAATGAGGGCAGTTTTGGAATTTTTTTGTAATTGGGGGGTAAATGAGTAAATTCACCTCCCCCCCCAACCACCACCTGCAGGGACATTTAATTCCTCTCTCTCTCTCTCTCCCTCTTGAAAACCCATACCTCTCTCTCTCTTCGTTCTCTGTTGGAGCAGGGAGAAAGAAAGGAGAAAAAGAATAGAGAAAGAGAAGAAGAAGAAGGAGAGAAGAAGAAGAGAAAGAAGAAGAAGAGGAAGAAGAAGAAGGAGAAGAAGGTAAATATGTCTCTCTCTCTCTCTCTATCTCTATCTCTCTCTCTCTCTCTCTCCCTCCTCCTTCTTGGCTGGTAGGAGGAAGAAACAAAAAAAAAAATGGAGGGGAGGTGCAGGGCTGGGCCGCAGCAGCTAGTTGCTGCTGCTGCCCTGTGCCTGCTGCTGCTGGCTGGGTCACCAGCAGCTGCTGCTGCTGGTTAAGCAGCCAGCAGAGCCAGCAGCAGCAGCATTGGCTGCTGCTGGCTGGGCTACCAGCAGCTACTGCTGCTGGTTAAGCAGCCAGCAGCAGCATGAGCTGCTGCTGCTGGCTGAGCCAGCAGCCGCAGCAGCAGCATTTGCTGCTGCTGTTTGCTACCTGCAGCAGGGCAGCAATTGTGCAAGTTGCTGCCCTGCAGCAGCCTTTGCAAAAAAAAAAAGAAATAAAGGGGAAGAGAAGAAGAAAAAGAGAAGAAATGAGAAGGAAAAGAAAAGAATAAAAGAAGAAAGAAGAAAATTTCTTCTTCTTTTCTTTGCAAAATCGGTAATTGGGAGAAATTGCCCAAATTGAGTTCTCTCCAATTTTAAAAATGCAATTTCTCGATTTGCCAAATGCAAAATCAGTGAATTGGGGGAAATTGCTCAAATTGAGCTTTTCTCGAATTTTTGAGAGCGTTTTGACCCCGAATCGAGTTGAGCGTGTTTCTTTTTGGCAACATGCCATGGGATGACTATTCTCCTCTCATTCTTATGAACCGATCAAAAATTAGCCTTTTGGTGGGGGAAAATGACCAAATACTATTCTCCTCTCAAAAATTGAGCTTTTCTCAAATTTTTGAGAGCATTTTGACCCCGAATCGAGTTGAGCGTGTTTCTTTTTGGCAACATGCCATGGGAGGATTATTCTCCTCTCATTTCTACGAACCGAGCAAAAATTATCCTTTTGGTTGGGGAAAATGACCAAATAGGGATTTTTCCCTTTAAGTTGTCAGAAAGGGGTTAGTTTTACCGCCTTATGAATTTTAGTGAATCATGTAAAAGCAATTGCTTTATCTTTTGCTTTCCTTACAATGTAGGGAAGTCTCACGGATCCAAGGAGTTGAAATTGTCTCCTTCAAGGACCAAAAGAATACACCGAGGTGGGAAATTCTGCCGAAATTGGGTGACCTCTCCCCTTGCTCCTTTGCTTTCGATTTCGAAGCATGATAGTAGCCTGTTAGAGGCGTTGGATAGTTATGAGATAAACTTGCATGTGTAGAAGGATAAAGATAGAAAAGTGAATTTTTCTGAGCTGCTAATTATGGATGATGTTTGCATGCGTAGATGATAAATTGCATGTATAATTGGACATAAAGAATAGTGGCTTCTCCCTAATTGCCAAGAAAATAGAAAATAAACTTGCATGTGTAGAAAGATACAGATAGAAAGGTGGATTTTTCTTCTAAACTGCTAAATATGGATGATAATTGCCTGTGTAGATGTTAAACTTTATTTACGATTGAGGTGGGAATAATGGCGTGCGTAAAAAGGGGAAGCAATTATTTGTTGTCTGTGACCATGTTAGGGTATCACCCTAGTAGTCATGTGAAAGCATAAGGAAAAGGACATGTTGGTAGTAGAACTAGGAGAAAACCTAGACTCAGGGCTAATGAGTGGCATCAAACTTAGAAGTTTATCCTAGGATTGAATGAGTGACATTATCTTAGGAGATAACCTAAAGACTTTGGATAGAGTGATCAACATAGAGTCAAGGACTCTAGGATGAGCATGATATGAAACTTAGGTAAGAGAACCTAAGGTGAACTAGTAGAGTTTATACTCACAGAAAATGGATTAGAGTTAAGATAACTCTAAATGCAAGGGGCAACAGGTAAATAGAGATAATATAACTCCGGGTTCGGCAAAGAAAAGTGTATGTGGCCACAAAGTTAACGAATTAAACTGATAGCAAAGTGATCAACTTAGGGTCAAACTCTAAGGAAGAGTTTGTGTAATCACAAAGTCAAAAAGCTAAATAATATAACCCTAGAAGGTCATAGGGTGTCTGGGCAAATGGATAATAACTTTAACTTCAATTTGAGTTAACGAGATAAAAGAGAAATGTTTAAGAGTCCATGTGACTCTCTAGCTACCCGTGTGGCAAGACCCTGGGTAAGAGATGAAAAAGTGATTAATAAGCAAGACAATCAAATTGTTCAAGATAGAGCTAAAATAGGTTAATAAGTAAGACAAGCAAATTGCTTAAGATAAAGAGAATAAAAGAGGATATTAATGACGCCTTCGAAATTGAGACTCGTCAAGTGGAGCAGGACTCCCTGGGCAGTGACCCGTCGGACGAGGTACTTTCGAAGGGCTAAAAGTGAAAGCAAGGGGCTAAATGCTCGAAGAAAAGAGAAAGTGAATTGCCAGTGGCAAAAAGGGAGCTATAAGCTCGAATAAGAAAGGAAAGCAAGTGTTCAAAAGCAAAGAGGCTAAGAACTAAAATAAAAGAGAAAGAAAAAGAAAAGAAAAGAAAGAAAATTAAAGATAAAACGGGCGTACCTCCGGGGGCGAACGTACAACGGTCAGGAGTTGGACAGGGTCCCTCTCCCGGGCAGCGACCCGTATGACTGGTAGATAGAGTACTCTTGTCAGAGTTGGGCAGTGACCCTATCGGGCAGTGTCCCGTATGACAAGTCCCCCCGGCAGGACGGGGTAACACTTGCGAGTGTTATCGGCAACCTTAGAAATCTTATCTTATGGTAGCAAGACTACCGGGCTCGGGCCCGTTGGATAAGAATTTCCAAGGGTTAACTTGAACTAAAGCACCAGAATCTAAAGAATAAAGAAAAATAGAGTGGCCAGGGTGGCCGGGTTAGTTGAACCCAGTATACAGCGGCATAGTGGCCGAGTTGGTGCTTAGCAGCCTAGTGTGGCTAGACAGAGTAGTGCTGGGTCGATGGTTGTACACAGATAGTGTAGTGATATATTATTGCATAGCTGCATATTGATGTTGAGGATTTTAGTTTCCTAGCACACTATTATTATTGCTTCCATTGGACCAAGTGGTGTAGGACACTTTCTCTCGGTGGTTGAACCCACTGGGAACTCGCTCGTAAGTTCTCACACCCCTTGGGTGACCCCCCCCCACAGGTTCGGGAATGGATGCAGCGGTCGAGACAGATCAGATGCAGACGACAGCGAGGCATACGACAGGGGCAAGGGCCCAGCAGCATAGTGACCTAGAGGGTCTAGCAGAGGTATCCCTTTCTATATATTTCTTGAGTGAACCTTGTATGGTGAGGAATTATGTAAAGGAAATGTAATAATTTATTTGCAAGTTCAGAATTGTAAAGTGTAATAAGTTTAATTTATGGTTCACTCCTGTATGCTTTCATTTCCGCATTAGTTATTGAATGAAAGTTTTAAATTTATAGTGATTTTTAGTACTCTGATATTGAGCTTCCGCATACACTTGTTGTGTTATTATGGATGTTACCGTTCCTTTCGGGTAGAAAAAGGTTTTACCCGATTGGCGGGTCTGTTGGCGTGCCCGAACCGTACAAATTGGCGGACTCGGGGCGTGACAGATTAGAGTGGTATCAGAGCCTAGGAATAGTCCTAGGTGGTTAGCAACCTTAGGGAGACCTAGGGATTAGCACGAGAGAGTGTGTGGATATTGGGCGAAAGTATTTGATTGGTTTTGTTGTTCCCAAAAAGGATGTTGGGACTGATCGAGGGCAACGAGCTTTCATTCTTCGAATATTACGTTGGGCGGCCGACAACGTCATATTGGAGATGAAAAGGAGTACCCTCTTATACTTTCGCATGATTTGGTCGGCGAGCCTTTTTGTCGGTATATAGACTGCGCGGTGCTCAAATGGCTAAGTTTGGGCTGGTTGTTTCGTTGTGGTGTGCATAGTAGCGATGACACCACATAGGGAAACGCACCTGTTTGACTCGAGTCCCGAGAGGGCTCGGGGTCAACGTGGTACACGAATTGCGATAGCAGGTGACCGCACTTGTTGGAGTGGTCCAACAGTAGGTCAGATTTCTTGCGTCGGCGGGAATTCCCCGCCGACAGGAAGACAGGTTTCGACGCCTAAGAGTAGCGCCAGCATGACAGTTGGAGCAGATAGATAGACTCCAGTAGCTGATAATGCAGCAAGTTGAGGCTGCACAAACAACGTATGAATATACGGCGTCGTCACCTGTAGGGGCGACAGTAAAGAGAGTGGCAGTGGCCGCCGAACTTTTGTCGGCATAGCCAACACCTTCAGCAGGGGGTGTTATAAGCTTGTGTCAGCTAGATTGCGGGCAAAGTGTGGTTAGCGAGGTCCAGTGAGAGACCGATTCACGAAGAAAATGGTGATCGCTATGTTGCGAGAACCAAGTAAGTATGTCCTACGGGTTAGGGCAAGAAAGATTTACGGGCCTGGCGGCGTGAGTTCGCCCTGATGACGGTAGTGACCGTGTGGCCTATAATTGTGGCTAAATTGCCGCATTGTGGGGTTGGTAAGACCCGGACAGGTTTCGAGATTCGAAAACCTCGCAAAGAGCGAGAGTTTTGTGGCGCCGTTCTGATGGATCGGTGTAATGGCAAGGATTGCCACCGTAGGATTTGCGTGTTAATCACCAGAGTTGGTGGACAGTTGTTGTGGTGCCTCAACCCAGTTGGGAGAGGTGTACAGGAGTCATACGCGTGTTTAAGCAAGTTGCTTAACACTGGATTTTTACGAGTTAGCGTGGGGGCGTGGGACGCCCAACCGTTTGGGTGCTCATGGAGCACAAGTATCGTTTAGCCAGAGAGGGCTGATTAGGTGGCGTATTAGCCTTTGCCCAGTGTGGCCAGAGTTGATAGAGAGTTTGGGTCGTGGATTGACGACTAGTTAGTTGATTTTGCTCAGTGAGCATAGTGGTCGCGTGGCGACGATTAGCGGGTTCGCTTAGGACGATCCGTGCCTGGACCATGTTTGTGGACTGTGGGCCTGTAGTCCAGTGGGCAGGCGCAGTCAGCTGTGAGAGACAGCGGCCCGAGACCTGAGGGCGGGGCATGATAGAGGTTTGGTCGGGGCGGTAGTCCGAGCGATGACCCGGGGACGTGGAATGCCACGTGTGAGCATTGAGGCTATTAGTGCACTGAGAGTGTGATATGACCAGGCTGTAGAGCTAGTGGTGATTGAGGTACTGTAGCTCCTAGTGGGAGCGTTGGTGTAGTAATCCTAAGTGTGGATCTACCCGTTCGACGATTGGGTCTGTGGACTAGTTTTGGGCTATAGGCCCCTATTGGCCGTGGTCTGTGGACCTATTAGTAGTCCGAGATATCGGGTTAGCTGATAACCCGTGGACTTAGAGCGCTAGCAGCGTGCGTGATAGCTGAGGACTTGTGGATTGGCCTTTGCCCCCCACATTAGGCAGCGGAGCGACCGGAAAAATGCGGTAAGTGTAATTGGTTGCAGATGCAACCTCGTTGTGGAAAAAAATGATGGCGGAATTAAAGAGAGAATTTCGCAAGAAAAGACGGGGCAATTCGTGGCAATGGAGAGAGAGCAAGTGCTCAACTGTGTCTTTCTCCTATTTGGTGAAAGTGGCCAGACACCGGATCTGAGTTTATCCCTGGATTGAGGTAGAGATTCATGAATGAGTTGCTCGCGTAGTCTCGGCGAGCAGGCAATTTGATGCCGGTCACGATATACAGTGAGCCCAGTAGTGAGGACAAAATTACTCCCTCTCGATCAAGTAGGAGTCGAGATGTGATCCAAGTTTCGAGGACGAAACTTATTTTAAGGGGGGTAGAATGTAATGTACCAGAGTTATGGTATATAAATATTATTGGATTCAGAGAAAAGTGCTAAATTATGGTTTATTCAAAATAGGGGAGAGTGTAGTACATCGATTTCCGCGAAAAGGCGAAGTCCAGCAAAAATACTTGTAACGCATTTCAAATGTAATTACAAGTGAGTTGGAAGCATTTCGAATCGATGCAAAAGTTATCGAGTCGAAAAGTGAGTTGAAATTGAGAGTTTGAAGCTTCAATTGTGAAGCTTAGGTCATTGTTTGGCGATTTCCGCAAAAAGTGCGAAATTCAGCAAAAATACTTGTAACGCATTTCAAATGTAATTACAAGTGAGTTGGAAGCATTTCGAATCGATGCAAAAGTCATCGAGTCGAAAAGTGAGTTGGAATTGAGAGTTTGAAGCTTCAATTGTGAAGCTTAGGTCATTGTTTGGCGATTTCCGCAAAAAGTGCGAAATTCAGCAAAAATACTTGTAACGCATTTCAAATGTAATTACAAGTGAGTTGGAAGCATTTCGAATCGATGCAAAAGTCATCGAGTCGAAAAGTGAGTTGGAGTTGAGAATATGAAGCTTCAATTGTGAAGCTTAGGTCATTGTTTGGCGATTTCCGCAAAAAGTGCGAAATTCAGCAAAAATACTTGTAACACATTTCAAATATGATTACAAGTCGGTTAGAAGTGTTTCGAATCAACGCAAAAGCCGTTGAGTCGAAAAGTGAGTTGTGGTTGAGAAGCGAAGCCTCAAGTTTGCAAAATTTGGACTCGTGCTCGCCGAGTTCGCAAAATGGCGAAATTCGGCGAGAAGACTTGTAACGTGTTTTAAATATGATTACAGTCGAGTTCGGTGCGTTTCGGGCTGACGCGAAGGGCATCGGGTCGAAAAGTGACTTGAACCCTGAGGACTTAGCAAATTCTGGAATTTCTGAAATTTGTGATCACGAAGCATTTTCGGAGCCCTGTTTCGAGGGCTTAGAGTGGCCCAAAAATTTAAAAGAAATCGTGCGGTGTCTCACAAAAGTTTTCTGATTAAAAGGGGTGAAAAACCTAGGTGAGCGATTAAGGAAAAATCGGAGAACGAAGCGAAGAAAAATGCTTCGTGAATTCTGAAACTGCAGTTTTGACAGTGCAGTCTATCGCGAAGCTTTTTCGGGGCTCTCTTTCGAGGGCTTAGAGTGGCCCGAAAATTTAAAAGAAATCGTGGGGTGTCTCACAAAAGTTTTCTGATTAAAAGGGGTGAAAAACCTAGGTGAGCGATTAAGGAAAAATCGGAGAACGAAGCGAAGAAAAATGCTTCGTGAATTCTGAAACTGCAGTTTTGACAGTGCAGTTTATCGCGAAGCTTTTTCGGGGCCCTCTTTCGAGGGCTTAGAGTAGTCCAAAAATTTAAAAAAAATCGTGGGAAGTTTAAGAAAAATTTGTAGATTAAAGGGAAGAAGAAAAATTTCAATTTCGATTTCCCAGTTGACAGGAAAACGCGGAGAAAGTGGGGTATCCGAATTTTCTTTCTGCAGGAGAAAACTGCAGGAATGAGGGCAGTTTTGGAATTTTTTTGTAATTGGGGGGTAAATGAGTAAATTCATCTCCCCCCCCAACCACCACCTGCAGGGACATTTAATTCCTCTCTCTCTCTCTCTCCCTCTTGAAAACCCATACCTCTCTCTCTCTTCGTTCTCTGTTGGAGCAGGGAGAAAGAAAGGAGAAAAAGAATAGAGAAAGAGAAGAAGAAGAAGGAGAGAAGAAGAAGAGAAAGAAGAAGAAGAGGAAGAAGAAGAAGGAGAAGAAGGTAAATGTCTCTCTCTCTCTCTCTATCTCTATCTCTCTCTCTCTCTCTCTCCCTCCTCCTTCTTGGCTGGTAGGAGGAAGAAACAAAAAAAAAAATGGAGGGGAGGTGCAGGGCTGGGCCGCAGCAGCTAGTTGCTGCTGCTGCCCTGCGCCTGCTGCTGCTGGCTGGGTCACCAGCAGCTGCTGCTGCTGGTTAAGCAGCCAGCAGAGCCAGCAGCAGCAGCATTGGCTGCTGCTGGCTGGGCTACCAGCAGCTACTGCTGCTGGTTAAGCAGCCAGCAGCAGCATGAGCTGCTGCTGCTGGCTGAGCCAGCAGCCGCAGCAGCAGCATTTGCTGCTGCTGTTTGCCCTGCAGCAGCCTTTGCAAAAAAAAAAAAAGAAATAAAGGGGAAGAGAAGAAGAAAAAGAGAAGAAATGAGAAGGAAAAGAAAAGAATAAAAGAAGAAAGAAGAAAATTTCTTCTTCTTTTCTTTGCAAAATCGGTAATTGGGAGAAATTGCCCAAATTGAGTTCTCTCCAATTTTAAAAATGCAATTTCTCGATTTGCCAAATGCAAAATTAGTGAATTGGGGGAAATTGCTCAAATTGAGCTTTTCTCGAATTTTTGAGAGCGTTTTGACCCCGAATCGAGTTGAGCGTGTTTCTTTTTGGCAACATGCCATGGGATGACTATTCTCCTCTCATTCTTATGAACCGATCAAAAATTAGCCTTTTGGTGGGGGAAAATGACCAAATACTATTCTCCTCTCAAAAATTGAGCTTTTCTCAAATTTTTGAGAGCATTTTGACCCCGAATCGAGTTGAGCGTGTTTCTTTTTGGCAACATGCCATGGGAGGATTATTCTCCTCTCATTTCTACGAACCGAGTAAAAATTAGCCTTTTGGTTGGGGAAAATGACCAAATAGGGATTTTTCCCTTTAAGTTGTCAGAAAGGGGTTAGTTTTACCGCCTTATGAATTTTAGTGAATCATGTAAAAGCAATTGCTTTATCTTTTGCTTTCCTTACAATGTAGGGAAGTCTCACGGATCCAAGGAGTTGAAATTGTCTCCTTCAAGGACCAAAAGAATACACCGAGGTGGGGAATTCTGCCGAAATTGGGTGACCTCTCCCCTTGCTCCTTTGCTTTCGATTTCGAAGCATGATAGTAGCCTGTTAGAGGCGTTGGATAGTTATGAGATAAACTTGCATGTGTAGAAGGATAAAGATAGAAAAGTGAATTTTTCTGAGCTGCTAATTATGGATGATGTTTGCATGCGTAGATGATAAATTGCATGTATAATTGGACATAAAGAATAGTGGCTTCTCCCTAATTGCCAAGAATAGAAAATAAACTTGCATGTGTAGAAAGATACAGATAGAAAGGTGGATTTTTCTTCTAAACTGCTAAATATGGATGATAATTGCCTGTGTAGATGTTAAACTTTATTTACGATTGAGATGGGAATAATGGCGTGCGTAAAAGGGGAAGCAATTATTTGTTGTCTGTGACCATGTTAGGGTATCACCCTAGTAGTCATGTGAAAGCATAAGGAAAAGGACATGTTGGTAGTAGAACTAGGAGAAAACCTAGACTCAGGGCTAATGAGTGGCATCAAACTTAGAAGTTTATCCTAGGATTGAATGAGTGGCATTATCTTAGGAGATAACCTAAAGACTTTGGATAGAGTGATCAACATAGAGTCAAGGACTCTAGGATGAGCATGATATGAAACTTAGGTAAGAGAACCTAAGGTGAACTAGTAGAGTTTATACTCACAGAAAATGGATTAGAGTTAAGATAACTCTAAATGCAAGGGGCAACAGGTAAATAGAGATAATATAACTCCGGGTTCGGCAAAGAAAAGTGTATGTGGCCACAAAGTTAACGAATTAAACTGATAGCAAAGTGATCAACTTAGGGTCAAACTCTAAGGAAGAGTTTGTGTAATCACAAAGTCAAAAGCTAAATAATATAACCCTAGAAGGTCATAGGGTGTCTGGGCAAATGGATAATAACTTTAACTTCAATTTGAGTTAACGAGATAAAAGAGAAATGTTTAAGAGTCCATGTGACTCTCTAGCTACCCGTGTGGCAAGACCCTGGGTAAGAGATGAAAAAGTGATTAATAAGCAAGACAATCAAATTGCTCAAGATAGAGCTAAAATAGGTTAATAAGTAAGACAAGCAAATTGCTTAAGATAAAGAGAATAAAAGAGGATATTAATGACGCCTTCGAAATTGAGACTCGTCAAGTGGAGCAGGACTCCCTGGGCAGTGACCCGTCGGACGAGGTACTTTCGAAGGGCTAAAAGTGAAAGCAAGGGGCTAAATGCTCGAAGAAAAGAGAAAGTGAATTGCCAGTGGCAAAAAGGGAGCTATAAGCTCGAATAAGAAAGGAAAGCAAGTGTTCAAAAGCAAAGAGGCTAAGAACTAAAATAAAAAGAGAAAGAAAAAGAAAAGAAAAGAAAGAAAATTAAAGATAAAACGGGCGTACCTCCGGGGGCGAATGTACAACGGTCAGGAGTTGGACAGGGTCCCTCTCCCGGGCAGCGACCCGTATGACTGGTAGATAGAGTACTCTTGTCAGAGTTGGGCAGTGACCCTATCGGGCAGTGTCCCGTATGACAAGTCCCCCGGGCAGGACGGGGTAACACTTGCGGGTGTTATTTCGGCAACCTTAGAAATCTTATCTTATGGTAGCAAGACTACCGGGCTCGGGCCCGTTGGATAAGAATTTCCAAGGGTTAACTTGAACTAAAGCACCAGAATCTAAAGAATAAAGAAAAATAGAGTGGCCAGGGTGGCCGGGTTAGTTGAACCCAGTATACAGCGGCATAGTGGCCGAGTTGGTGCTTAGCAGCCTAGTGTGGCTAGACAGAGTAGTGCTGGGTCGATGGTTGTACACAGATAGTGTAGTGATATATTATTGCATAGCTGCATATTGATGTTGAGGATTTTAGTTCCTAGCACACTATTATTATTGCTTCCATTGGACCAAGTGGTGTAGGACACTCTCTCTCGGTGGTTGAACCCACTGGGAACTCGCTCGTAAGTTCTCACACCCCTTGGGTGACCCCCCCCCCACAGGTTCGGGAATGGATGCAGCGGTCGAGACAGATCTGATGCAGACGACAGCGAGGCATACGACAGGGGCAAGGGCCCAGCAGCATAGTGACCTAGAGGGTCTAGCAGAGGTATCCCTTTCTATATATTTCTTGAGTGAACCTTGTATGGTGAGGAATTATGTAAAGGAAATGTAATAATTTATTTGCAAGTTCAGAATTGTAAAGTGTAATAAGTTTAATTTGTGGTTCACTCCTGTATGCTTTCATTTCCGCATTTGTTATTGAATGAAAGTTTTAAATTTATAGTGATTTTTAGTACTCTGATATTGAGCTTCCGCATACACTTGTTGTGTTATTATGGATGTTACCGTTCCTTTCGGGTAGAAAAAGGTTTTACCCGATTGGCGGGTCTGTTGGCGTGCCCGAACCGTACAAATTGGCGGACTCGGGGCGTGACATATTCCATGTTCCTCGCAGAATAGGTTTAATTCATTTGAAGTATACTCGCCTCCTCTATCAGACCTTAGAATTTTAATCCTCTTATCTAATTGGTTTTCAGCCTCAGTTTTAAAGGCTTTAAACTTATAGAGAACTTCATCTTTGGTCTTCAAGAGATAGTGTAACAATACTTGGAGTAGTCGTCTATAAAAGTCACAAAGTAGCGACTTCCTCCACGGGTAGGTATTATATTAGAATCACAGACATCACTATGAATCAATTCAAGAATCTAGGTATTCCTATAAGGAACAGATTTAAAAGGTTTCTTAGGCTACTTAGCTTGGGTACAAATCTCACATTTAGATTTGGAATCAATCTTGAGTTTGGGTAAAAGATTAAGATTGGTCAATTTCAGAATAGATTTAAGGTTCACATGCCCTAATCTGCCATGCCATACATCACAAGATTCAATATTTAAAACAATAGGAGAAGAAGTAGAAGAATTTGAAGAAGAAGAATTTTTATTATCAACAAAAGAAAGTACGTTCAATTTGAACAAACCCTCAGATACAAAACCTTTTCCAATCAACATTTCCCCTTTAGAAATTACAACTTTATTAGATTCAAGTACAATCTTATAACCTAATTGCACTAATAGTGATCCACTAATCAAGTTTCGTCGGATCTCGGGAACATGCTGCACATTATAAAGGATCAAAGTCTTTCCAGAAGTTAACTTTAGTTTGACTGTTCCGATCCCCAGCACATTGACAGCTTTTCCGTCTCCAATGGTCACACATCCTCCACCTGAGTCCTGATAGGAGGAGAATAGGGACCTATTAGTATAAACATGGACATTGGCTCTTGAATCTAACCACCAATCTAAATCATAATAGGTGAGGTTAACATTAGGTATAAAGGAGACTGACCTAAAAGTGGAGTTCGAAGGTTCACCCTCAATTAATCATGTTGACTTGAGGTTTAGGATAATTGTTCTGATTGTTTTGGCCCTTCTTGTAGACAAACTTTTCTTTCTTTCGATTAAAACATTTTGAAGCAAAATGATTGTCCCGGCCACAGACATAACAGAATCCATCTTTCTTCTTATTCCCACTAGATTGGTTGGTATTGGGTTTATGGATATAGTTTTGGTTTCGATTTGGGTACTTACCTTTAAAGCCTTTACCCTTAGGTTTAAAATTTTTACCTTTGGGTTTAGACTCATGACTTTGGTTCGAAATCTCGGTCAGGTTTATATTTGATCTGTTATTGGTCGGTTTAACCTCCCTAAGTCGATATTGGTCTTCTATTCTGATAGCTTGAATTATAGATCTAGGTTGAAGAGTTCCCTGGATTCTTCTAAGTTCATGGGCAAATTTTGACCAGGAAGGGGGTAATTTGTCCAATAGGCAGGTAGCTTGATAGGTATTATCTAAATTTGAACCATTTCTATTAATCTCTTGGATAAAATTTTAAAATTGATGGATTTGGTCGTTTATAGGAATGCTCTCTACTATTCTAAAATTATTAAAATCAGTAATGGTGAATCTAGCAACGCCTTCATTATCTCTAATGTAAGCATCTTCTAGAGCACACCATAAATCTTTGGCAGTTAAATATTTCCTATATGTTTCATAAAGTTCATCTGAAAGGCAACTTAATATTCTAAATCTATAGTGAAATTCAATTTTCTCGGGGGATCTGTTAGATATAGGTTCGGTAACTGAGGTAGTAGCAGATTTAGAAGAATCGGCAGGAGGAGTAGAAGAAACTTTAGAAGTAGGATAAGGATATGCTTTGCCAATTGCAGTTATAAGACCTAAGGTAATTAACCAAGCCTCTAACTATTCTTGCCACCTCAAAAATCCTACCCCTCTAAATTTTTCTGGCTTAAGGTTAAAAGAATCATCATAAGCCATTTTGGACAATCTAGTTGAGGGAATAGCAAAATTAAGAATAATAAGAATGAGCTGCAAAAAAGATTCAAATATTTTTTTAGAAAAATAAACATGTTGTTTCCACCCTAGTCATCCAAAATATTTTAAGTGTTCAAGTTTTTAATATTAATCTCTTATCTCAGTTCGTTTAAAAGCAAACAGATGGCCCAAACAATTAAAAGTTTGAATTTGATTTAAATATTTTCGGATATAAATGCAATCAAATAAAATGTGTAAGCTGCAAAAAAAGATATAAGATTAAACTAAAATATATAATTTAGGCTTTGTGCTTATTGGTTATGTGTCTTTATGTTAAGGCTATGGTTGTATTTTTGAATCCCACATTTTAAAATAAATTTAAAAAAAATTATTGTAGGTAAAACAATATATATATATATATATATATATATATATATATATATATATATATATATATATATATATATATATATATATATAGTTTTACCTACAATAAAAACTATTTACTATTTTTAGCTACAGAAAAAAAAAATAGTAAATAGTTTTTATTGTAGGTAAAATATATATATATATATATATATATATATATATATATATATATATATATATATATATACACTGTAGCTAAAAACAGGAAATAATTTTATTTTATTTTTTTATAATAATTTTAAAATCAAGAAAAGAGAGCAAATAAATTACAATAATCTATATGCAATTAAAATTTTAAAATGCTAATCCCAGTATGTTTAAGTTTGAATGTCAATCATATAAATAAGTTGACAACACAATTATACGTAATATGCAATATTTTTTTTCAGATTAGCACTCGTTACATTTTAATCACAATCAAAACAGAAATACGCCTTAGACTGTTAGAAAATAAATCGCACTAAATCTGATTGTGATTAAATTATCTAACTGTTTAATGTTTAAATTTGAATAACAGAACTTACCTTTAATCGCTATGAAAATTTCAAAAATTGTAGGTAAAAAAAAATCAAAATAAGATTGATCTGGAAGCGTGCGAGGCACTGCCCTAAGGCGTATTTTCGTCATTCGTGCGGATTAATTAGAAACACCACCCCAAAATACAACCTAAATTTCTTTTCCTACGAGCACAACCGTGAAAAAAGTTGCCGAAGATTATCTCAACACCCGATAAACAAATTAACAACAAAATTAAAATTAAAATAAAACTTAAAACAAATTCCTTTTTCCTTTTATTTTTCTTTCTCACTTTTTCACAGCTACTTTTTCTTCATACTTTTCACCCTACATACACACGCTATATATAGGTGCAGGAAAAAGAGAAGTTGGGTTGAAATCCAACGTTCTGATCACTAAAGTGATTAATACACCAAAATAAATAACAATTAAATAAAAAAATAAATGGCAATAAATAAGAATAAGTTAAAATTAATAAATGAAAATAAATTTAATAAATGAATTAAAAATTGATAATAAAATAATTATTGAGAATTTTTAAATTTTAAATTTTATTCCAACAAGACCAGCTTGAATTAAATATGATTTAAATTATTTAAACTATTTAGAAATCAAATTTATACTTTTTCATTATCGTTCTCTTGTCCATCAAGCATACACAAAAATAAACGGCTGAAAATGAATATCCTTTAAAAAGTTATGAAAGAAGTCTTGTAATAATGATCAAGAATATACGTCTTATTTTAAATAGTGTAAAAAATTTTCTAGTCAAAATTTAATTGATTTATATTCTTTAAACCATTAAACGAGAAAATACCTCCTATAGACCATTAAAATTATAAATTTTATAATTCTTTCATCATTAGATTAATGATGTCGAAAAGATTTAAAATTTGATTTCTAAATTTTTAAAATCATATAGATCATATTCAACGGTGTTGATCGTTGATTTGAAAGATCCATCATCGAAAACTAATCGGTAGCAACGGAGCCCAACACACACACACACACACACACACACACACACACACACACACACACACACACACACACATTTGAGCTGTTATCGAGCCGAACATAAGCGAGCTGGCCCAGCTCATGTTTGGCTCGTTTACTAAACAAGTGATTCAATTTTAAGCTCATTGCAAGTCGAAAATGAGCTGACTCATGAATAGCGACCTAAATTGCCACCCCTACTTGCGGTATCATTAAGTTTCATCAAAATTGTAACGACCCGATCCGCTAGCAATAATAACTCGTTAGGTTCAAATCACAGCCCAAAATGCTTAAGTCCAGTTATTATTACTAGCGTGTATGGTCTCATAAATTTAATTAGAACTATTTTTCTATCCGATATGGGACTATTGGAATGTTACAAAAGTAAAAAACATAATTGGTGGAACCTCATTTTCATGCAAATAACTTTCGTCGAAATAAATAACTGAAGAGAAAGTTGAGTTAATTTATGCAATCTTCATTAAATTTCTCATTTTGTGTATGCAAACATGCCCTTAATGAATGAAGAGCTCAAATTGATTCAAAAAAACGATCGAGTTGGAGCCATCAAATATCTCTCTTTCTTCTAGTTTGTCTTAATAAGAAAATTTAGAAGCTTAAGATATATGTTTAGCAGGATCTCCGGCCCCAGTGTGGAGAGCGAGTAAGCCATTAGTTAGTTCATATTTTGTGTGAACTTCAAAATAGCATCGAGTGTGATCCAATGGTTTACACCTTTTCTCTTGATTGGGGAGCATTTCATAGAATTATTCCCTGTATTATAGAAATACAGTGAGAAGTTCTGCACTAAAGTTTAGATGAGTAGGAGCTAGGTACCCTCATCTAAAGTACTAGTGCGTACGTATTTACCCAGCCATCTAAGGAGAGAGTTTTTATTGGAAAAAACATACCATAAATGAAGGGTGAGGATTGCGAGATCAATCAAGATGATGGATATCCAATCCTTATTTAAAATTTAAAAGAGTGCTGGGCACATGGAAAAAAAAAAATTTGTTAACTTAGTTTGGTTACTTAATTTGATTGTGTACTCTATCATCCAAGTTCTTCAAATGTAACTCATAACTAGGTTATGAAAATTTTTTTTTTCATAATATTTTTATTCAAAAATTTAAATTATCATCGTATACAACTCAAGTTGAGAAGTTGTATGAGGTGTTAATGAAGTTATGAAATTATCATAAATTCTCAACGCAACATTATAAAGTATGAGATTTTTGTCGGTCTCAAATTTGATAGAAAGTACAAGTAATATTCTAGTCTTAATAAAAATATAAAAATTCCTAACAATTTCTCAATCTGAATAATTTGGTTACTTAATTATAAACTTATCGTTACAACTATGAAATTTACAATATCGATGCTATAAAATGATGAAACCAACAAATCCTAATTGATCAAAGGACCTCATTTTTTTCATTTGGGATTTTAATTAAGTCACACAGTACAGGTACCATACCCTACTAACTGTAAAACAGAGTCTAGAGACCCTCATTTAATTAGGTCATTTCTATGGTCGGTGCACCTTGATTTGTTCCATCCCTATTGTTGTTTTTTTTCATCCCCACTATAGAAAGCACATGACTTAAACAATTTTCACCAATAGAGAGGACTCTTGAGAATTATAAAGTTTAGTACCTTTGTCGAGCTTGTTTGTATTAGAAAATAAAGTTTTTTTGTCTTTTGTTTTTTTGTTTTTTGTTTTTTTTGTCCTTACTCTGAAAGAACATAAGGGATCACCTTATGTTTTAATGTTCAAAAATATATATATAATTTTTTTAAAAAAAAAAAAAAAAAATCTGTGAACTAATTCCTATAACATTTGTAATCCTGCTGTTGCTGTTGCATGGTTCATTAAAAAAAAAAAAAAAAAAAAAAAAAAAAAAAAAATTGAATGAAGGGAGTGATTGCTTAATATTATTGTCCTATTTAGAGCCGTTTCATTTGACTTGATCATATGATTATGATATGCTCAATATTGTTAATGGAACTTTAGCACAATTAGAGATCATTACCGAAATTTAAAGTATATATGAAAGATATTATAAAAATAGCATTTCACTTTTCGCTAATTTACGAATGACTGTTAGGATGTAACTGCTAGCAAGCGCAAATTTTGAAAGATTAATTAGGTCATATATTTCTCTTTTGTTTAATTTTTCTTGTTTTTAAATGTCTAGATAAATAGATGAACCTAAGTAGTTATAATGATTAATGAGAAAGAGATAATTTTTTGAATAAGTTTTTGTGGCGTTGTAATTTCATCACTGTTCCTTCTCAAAATACCAGTACTAATGCATGCTCTCGTAAACATTAGAAATATTTTCAAATGCCCTACTAGTAAAAATTTATAAAAATTTGATATATAGATTAGTTTCAAAACTTTATTTTTACTCTCTGTATAGTAAGTTAAAAAATTAGTAACCTTATTATCGGGAATAATTTTAACAATTTTTAAATAAAAGCAACTTATCACACACTTAATAGGAAATAAAAAAATTCGTGACATAAGTTATATATAAAATTAAAAATTACGTACTAAATAGAAAAATTCACAACAACGTATATTAATGTATCACCTTATACGTAATAGTTAAGGGTAAAATAGTAATTTCATAAATCAACTAGTGTTAAACTCTCTTTTAATTTGACTTTGCTTATTGTTTAATGACAGAAGTTGGCAGTAGAGATACTTAGGCTGCGTTTGGAATCGGGTTAAGGTAGAATTAGCTAAACCGGGGATGAGTATAAAGTACGGAACTAGAGCGAAAAAGCGTTTGGGATGGTTCCAGGGATAAGAGATTTTGTGTTTGGTTTAATAATAAGGAATAGAGGAATAAAGAGGATAAGTTGGGTAATTACCTTTTTGCCCTCAAGAGTTAATATGTGATAAAAGTTGTTAAAATCTAATTAGTTCGTTTTAATTAATGGATTAATGGTTTAAAAAAATAAAAATAGAATTATAATCATAATTAAATTATATTATTTAAAAATAATATTTAATTTAATATTTTATTTTCTCAAATTAAAATTTAAATTTAAAATATAAAATTTCAACATTTTAATTTTAAGATTTAAAATTTTATAATATTAATTTAAAATAATAAATTTTTAACATAAAATTTTTTTAAAATTTGCAAAAATCGTATATTTGCTAAATATTTGTAAATTTTTGCCCTCAAGCTTTATTATGTGATAAAAATTTTCTAAAATCATTTTTCTCATTTTAATTAATGGATTAATGGTTTAAAAAAATAAAAATAAAATTATAATCATAATTAAATTATATTATTTAAAAATAATATTTAATTTAACATTTTATTTTCTCAAATTAAAATTAAAATTTAAAATATAAAATTTCAACATTTTAATTTTAAGATTTAAAATTTTATAATATTAATCTTAAATAATAAATTTTTAACAAAATTTTTTTTTAAAATTTGCAAAATTCGTATATTTACTAAATATTTGTAAATTTTTGCCCTCAAGCTTTATTATGTGATAAAAATTTGGTAAAATCATTTTTCTCGTTTTAATTAATGGACTAATGGTTTAAAAAAATAAAAATAAAATTATAATCATAATTAAATTATATTATTTAAAAATAATATTTAATTTAATATTTTATTTTCTCAAATTAAATTTAAAATTTTAAACATAAAATTTTAACATTTAAATTTTAAAATTTAAAATTTTATAATATTAATTTGTGATGATGAGATTGTATTGGGAAGAGAGAAAGGATGTAGGATGAAGGAAAAGAGAGGGAGAGAGAGGGATTTGTGATGATGAGAGTGTATTGGGAAGAGAGAAATGAGGTGGGATGAAGGAAAAGAGATAGGAGAGAGATGGATTTGTGATGATGAGAGTGTATTGGGAAGAGAGAAATGAGTGGAGGAGGGATAGTTTGGTAAAAAAAAAATTATAAAATAATGGGTAAGAATTATTGTTCCAGCTTATTCTGCTTGTACTGAGATAAGCAATACCGGTTGATTCCAGGTGCGTTTGGTAGAATAAGGGGGATAAACTCGCTATTCCCCGTTCTAGCCCACATCCAAACGGGCCCTTAGGATAAACTTATATGTTTAGAGGGGCATTCACGATATTTTAAATTTTGAAGGAATATTTATAAAATTTAAAAACTTTAGAGTAGTACTTTTGACATTTGTTCCAACTAAAAAAGGATTTTTTTTTTCTTTTTTTTTTTTGATAAAAACATACAAAATTTATTTGAATTATAAACTATTTTTAATTAACCATCCGATTTTATAAATTTTGATTTTACTATCCAACCTTTCAACTTAGTTTGATTTGATTTAGTTAATAATATTTTGACTTTAAAATTTAAACACGCTATTTATCTGTACATGTTTAATTAATATATATATTTTATGTGATTCTCATAAATATAAATTAATTAAAGTAAACAGATAGCTTAAATTTTAAAATCGATCAAAATATTATTTACTTATTCAAATCAAACAAATAAAAAGATTATATAGTAAAATTAAAATTTTAAAAGATCGAAAAGTTAATTAAAATTGATTCATAGTTGGAGTAAGTTGTATAAGGTTTTATTTTTTTATTTTTAGTTAAGTTTTTAAAATTCTAACTGTAAACCTACAATGGAGCTAAAGTATTACATTTTTTTTTCCTTTCCTTTTTTTTTTTTTTTTTTCCTCTCTTGGGGTCCTCCTTATGTTGTTTAACTCTCTTGATAACAAAGCCAAAAGAAGCAAAAAGATAAAAAGTGATCCATTGGATCTAAAAGTGGCATGTAAATCGTTGACGCAATCACTGCTTATTTTTAGCCCTACACATTTACTAACCCCATCAAAACAGAAAAGGGTGGATAGAGCTTCATAAATAAATCACCACCGTCCCTCTTAATTACCCAAACTACCAAAACACGGCACATTACGTAGTCCAAACCAACCTCATCCCACCCCGCGAGAAAATTTATAACTCCATGGACCTGGTCCACCACGTCATCCGTGGGCCATCTTATTCTAATTTTTGTTTATCCATCTTTTATGTACCACCACCTAGTGGAATTATCCATAAATGTCTCCGTGCCCCATTTTTGTATTTTGCATTTTTATTGTTTTTTAAATTTTATTGTTTGTTTGACCAAACGGTGATATTTCCTTGCAGATTTGCTAATATTCGCTTGCAGGAGGAGCTGATCGCACCGACCGCTCATCTACTTAAAAAAGTTTAACCATCTAAATTCAACTACGTAGTTTTCTAAATAATATGAATTATACGATTGTGTGTGAAACCACATGTGCAATTGCATGTATAACTACACGCATAATTCAAAACAAGTTGTTATAATTATATAACACAACAGCTACACGTACTCAAGTATATATGTAAGCAACTACACGCATAATCCAAAACAAGCTACTATAATTACATAACACAAAAATCGCACTCAACGTGTGAAATACCCCACTTTGCAGAGGGTAATTCATCATAAACCTACTCTAGCTCTAGCACGTTTAACTCTTTTAATTTTTTGGATCTTATCATCATCTGAAATAATATAGTCGTGTTAAGAGGTTTAGTCTTATTATACTTTACATATAGAACTATTTAAAATTTTAAAGTATCACAACACAACTCAAATGTCAGATACCTAATCAATTTTATTAATATTTATTTTACCTTTTTTTTTTTAGTAAAATTACTAGTTAGTGGTAAACCATTTTGTTTCATCTTTATGTATTTGTCTCTACTTTTGGTCAGTCCACTCAGTCAATTTATATTTATTTTGGGACCAGGCATTTAATAGAATTTAAATGACAATAGTTCACTTGAATTCATCTAGAAATAATTTTTTTTATTTGGAATAAATCGAAGTTTATTAATTAAATTTCACTCCATTTATTATTGAGTGAAATATAAATATTTCATTTTAATATGTTTCATTTTGTCAAATATATTCTTGTTTATATGATAATGTAGATAATATAACTATATTTTAAACAAATATTTTTGAATGATTGATAAAAGTAAGTAATGGTTAATAAATTTTCAACAAATCCTATCTCACACAATAAAAATTGGATAAGAATTATTTATATAATAAACTCCCATTAAATTCTTTCGAATGAATTAAAATTTAATAAACTAATAATTTCAAACAATAAATTTTTTTTAAAAAATTATATATATATATATATATATATAGTCCGGCTAGATAATACCAAACATTTAATGCTATCAAGTTTTCTACCGTTAGATCAAGCCCTGTAATTATTTTCACCCGTTAAATTTTACTATTTTTCCAATTACCCATTAAACCCAAGGGGCCCACTATCATCTCAACCACATATCTCTTAATTCAACTGTTAAAAGCTTCATAATATCAATGACTTGATACTAATAATATCAATGACTTGGTACTATTAATGATATTCTAGTCTCTCTCTCTCTATATATATATATATATATATATATAAAAGAAAAACGCGGCGTTGAAGAATGGTCAACTACAAATACTGCAATTTTTTTTTTTTTTATCTGAGGTGAAATAAAAAGGTTAAGTTGTAATTGACTGAGAAAGTATTGGAGGGGTTCATGCTGTTGTGGTGCACCAAGTCCACACAAAAGTGCTCTGAGCACACACTGCCCTTCTCCCGCACACGGATACACAGCCCTATCAAAACCTGCCCTGTGCCGTCTGATCACGATCAAACGGTACTTATTTCTCCATCATTCTTTTGATTGATCTCACCGGAAATGCTCGCACGTGCCAGAAGCGACGCCAAATGCCACCGAGCCCATCCAATCCACGCTACCATGCTCCCGCTCGTCCTAATCCTCTCCTCCTGCGATGCACTGTACCTCATCCACACCCGCCCCTAAAAGATCACATCTCCACCGTCCATCTTATAAATCTGTAGTGATGCTCGAGCTCTCAACATTACAAACAACGAGAAGAGAAAAAAAAAAAAAAAAAAAACAAAACAAAACAAAATTCCAGCCCCCCACACACACTGCATTGTGCTAGTAAAAATGCTTGCCATGAAGCTAACATCTAGCATCCTCTTCGGGCTCATCTTCTGCCTCCTCCCGAAATCCGCCATTGCTAGCGGAGGGCGATGGGAGGTGCTCCGGAAGAGCATCGGCGTGTCGGCCATGCACATGCAGCTGCTGCACAACGATCGTGTGGTAATATTTGATCGCACTGATTTCGGCCCCTCCAATCTCTCCCTCCCCAACGGCCGCTGCCGGCACGACCCTAAAGACCACGCCCTCACCACCGACTGCACCGCACACTCTGTCGAATTCACTGCTGTCCCGGGGGCCAACGGCAGTGACATTTCTTTCCGCCCCCTCACCCTCCTCACCGACACCTGGTGCTCCTCCGGCTCCGTCGCCCCCGACGGCACTCTCGTCCAGACCGGCGGCTTCAACGACGGCGAGCGCGCCGTCCGCACTTTCGCACCGTGCAGCGACTCCCAATGCGACTGGTCCGAGGCCGCCGACGGCCTCGCGGTCCGCCGCTGGTACGCCAGCAATCAAATCCTCCCCGACGGCCGCGCGATCGTTGTCGGCGGGCGACTGCAGTTTAATTACGAGTTCTACCCGAAGACAAACCCGTCTGATCGCATTACCTATCCCCTCGAATTTCTCAAAAATACCTGGGATCAACATGAAGAGAACAACCTCTATCCGTTCGTCCACCTGAACGTGGATGGCAACCTTTTTATATTCGCCAACAACCGCGCCATTCTGCTGGACTACAAGAAGAATGTAGTGGTAAGGAATTACTCGGAAATCCCAGGCGGCGACCCGCGGAATTACCCGAGCTCCGGCTCGTCGGTCCTGCTGCCGATCATGCCGCCGGGGACGGAAGCCGAGGTGCTCGTCTGCGGCGGCGCGCCGGTCGGGTCCTACTTTCAGGCCAAGAACAGAAGCCGCTTCGTCAGCGCGCTGCCGACGTGCGGCAGGATCACGATTACCGACGAGTCGCCGTCGTGGATGACGGAGACGATGCCGATGGCGAGGGTGATGGGTGATATGGTGTTGCTACCGAGCGAAGAGGTTCTGATAATCAACGGCGCGGGGGCCGGGACGGCCGGGTGGGAGTACGGCCGGAACCCGGTGTACGCCCCGGTGGTGTACCGGCCGGACTCTCCGGCCGGGAGCCGGTTCGCGGTGCAGAGTCCGGCAGCTGTCGCGCGGCTGTACCACTCATCGACAGTGCTGCTCCGCGACGGTCGCGTGCTCGTTGGTGGCAGCAACCCCCACATTTACTACAACTTCTCCGGCGTCGACTACCCGACAGAGCTCAGCCTCGATGCTTTCTTGCCGGACTACCTCTCAGTGGAAAATTCGAACTTCCGGCCGAGAATTATCACAATGCCGGCGCTTACGTTAGCGTACGGAGAACAATTTACACTTCGATTCGCTGTGGCTGCGATCAAAGGAGGCGGCGGCGACAATGGCGGGGTGAGGGTGACAATGGTGGCGCCGGCGTTCGCGACGCACTCGTTTTCGATGAACCAAAGATTGCTAGTTTTGGAGACCAAGAAGGCGACTTCGGCGGTCGGAGACGGAGAGTATGAGCTGTCGGTGGCAGCACCAAAGTCCGGAAATTTGGCGCCGCCGGGGTATTACATGGTGTTTGTGGTGAACGGAGGGATTCCGAGTGAGGGTATATGGGCACGTATACAGTGAGGGTACGTATACGTAGGTTGTAATTACATTGGATAATGGAGATGGTATACGTACAAGTCTAGGTATACAAGTATTTATACAGTGTAGAGATCTTTTGGTTCTTTAATTTGTAGGAGATAACATAGAGGTTTTTTTATTTTTTTCTTTTCCCACATTTTTATTTCGTATTTTTATTTGCTTTAATTAGTGTTGGTAAGAAACTTGGATAGGCAAAGGAGTTACGAAGTTATGATTCCCAGCTGTGAAGTGTTGCTAATGTTCATCTGAATATAGCCTATAAATTCGTTAGTATA
>CM054947.1:8137825-8365325 GCA_029168755.2 Tillandsia fasciculata | reverse complement strand
GGGTAAGAACAATACATGCACATCCCTAAACAGCTAGAATTAGTGTACAGATCGCAATTCTTGGAAGCGAGGCCACCCACCTGACAAGTCGAACTGTCAAAAGCCCTACTACTGATAATACCAGAAAACAGCTACTCAGAGTCCAAACTGGTCCAGCACTATCCACAATATCTCCTGGGTACAACCGAAGCTGTCGTTACACATACATTCCAAAATCTGCAGAGAAATAACACACTAAAAAAAATTCAGCTGCGAAGGTGCGATAATTTCACCTGCTAACAGTGCTCGAAAAATTCCAAATAAAATATCCCTACGATCTACGCGTCGATATCTTCGAAACGAATACCTGCACGTCCAATTCCGAGTTCCCTACACTGAGATAGAAAATCGGCAAGAGAAACACCCCATACTAAACTGTACAAAATTCCGCAGATAAAACTTGGAAAGAAGAAGGATTCTCACCTTCGAAGCAAACTCAGGAAATTCTGAGAAAAATCCAGGAGATTCCTCACGAGAAGTAGATGAAATTTGCCTTTTGAATCACCTCGATCCGATGTCGGTGCGCAAAGTTACGGCTAAAACTCTGCGATGCTGTCCAAACTGAAATCTGCACCATGGGCTCCAAAGATGATGAAATTTACCTAACTCGAAGCAAGATTTAGCCTTCCTCTTCAATATGAAAAATGTAGGCCTCTGAGTCATGGTGAATTCCCCGCAAAAATCAGCTTAAAATTCCACTTCTTCAGCCCTAGGGAGCAAAAACACTGAGCATTGCTCAAAACCACATCCAGAATCTCAGCTGTACACAACAATCCCAAAGATGGCTTAATTTACCTAACTTATGGTCCAAATTGGAAGTTCCACATAGTACGAAAGTTGGATCTCTGTAAGTCCTGGAAATTTACCCACAAAAATCAACTTAAAATTCCATTTATACATCCCAGGGGAGTAAAAACACTAACCTCTGCTCGAAATCTCAAACTGAAATCAAGTGTCTCAAAGATTGCTATATTTACCTGGTTTAGAGCTTCCATTAGGTCTCCTCTTCAATACCAAAGTTGTAGATCACGAAGTTGTGAAGAGAACCACACAAGAATCATCCCAAAATTCTATTTCTACAATCCTGGAGACCTCCTGGAAAAAAATACGACGAAGTGGAACCAAAACCAGCAAACCTCAAGCTCCAACAATGGTGGCTTCTTAGATGAAGAAGATGATGGAAAATACCCTAATTCCTTCACAGTAGAGTGGAGATGGCCTAGGGATGTAAAGAACCCATTTGCTGTCCAAGGGTGCAATTTATAGCCTCCAAAAATTCCTTAAAATGCACCAAAGGTCTAACCAAACACATACAAACCCCCTCCACACTCACACCAAATCCCCACGGGATGATCCCGTGCGAGGCGGGTCGGACGATTCCCGTCCGACCGGACAGGTGGTGCGAGGGTGAGGGGCCAACATGGCCCGGCCCGCTCACGGGCCCGCGCCACGCGTGCGCCTGCATGCGCGGTGCGCGGTGCACCGCGCGTGCACCGGGCACCCGCCCGGATCCGTGGACCGGGTGCAGCGCGGCCATGAACCGCGCTGCACCGGCCGGTCTTCCGCCGTGCACCAAAACCCCGTGAACCCGGTCCACCGCACCAGCAACACCCAAAATCACTATATAAGCCCAGAAAAATCCAGAAATGGCCTATTTTGCACGGTTTTTCGCACTGAGTCCGTTTCTGATGTCCGTTTTGCCAAATTTCAACTCTAAAAATTCCCGACGGGTCCTCCAATTTCCCACGTGGTCCAATTTTAAACCCGAAGTCCACCCCTTGTGTCCAAATTGCGCGCAAACACTCCCAACGGCCACTAAAAGTTATTCAACAACCAGCAAACCCTACGCGGGAAATTCCGGGACCTCACAATATATATACATACATATATATATATATATATATATATATATATGTAGCATAGGGCTACTATACTCTTATGAGTATAAACCCCTTTGTACTCATAACTTTTTCACCCTTGGATGAAAGAATATATGGTTAGGATGATAGTGGTTCCCCTAGTGTTTACTTGGTTGTTGGTGAAATAGTATAAATTCTAGAGACCACTATAATCCTAACCGCACATTCCTTTATCCAAGGGATGAAAATTTATGAGTACGAAAGGATTTTACTTATAAAAGTATAGTAGCCGGACTATATATATATATATATATATATATATATATATATATATATATATATATATATATATATATATATATATGGCTAAATTACAGAAAATTCCCCTGTAATATCCTGCCTTTTCACTTTGCCTCCCTGTCTTTTCAAAGCCTACATTTTGCATCCTCGTAATTACCGAAATATGTATTTACCCCCCGCCGTCACCATTTCGTGAGTGAACCGTCAATTTTTCAAAAAATATTATTAGATATACCCAAAATACCCTTCAAGAATGGCAGAAAATAAGCTAAAACCTATTCTCTCTCCAATATAAGGTAAGGTCATTTTCGTCAATTTACCTCCTCCGTTAACGCCGTTGCCCCCTAAAGATAATTCGATAATTACGAGGGGTCAAAATATAAGCTTTTAAAAGACAGGGGGGCAAAGTAAAAAAATGAAATATTACAGAAAAATTTTCTGTAATTTAGCATATATATATATATATATATAGGGCTTTGCTAGGTGTACACCCCCTTAGGGGTGTACATCCTACACCCCACCCCATCCTGGGGTGGGGTGTATTCCACTCGTCACATCGAGTGACGAGTGGAATTCACCCCACCCCAGGATGGGGTGGGGTTTAAGATATACACCCCTAAAGGGGTGTATACTTATACATTCCCATATGTATATATATATAAATATATATACATGCACACACATATATATAGAGTTCGGCTACTGTGCTTGTACAAGCACCAAGCAATTGGTGCTTGTAAGTTTCTACCGTTAAATCTAATTTTTTGATTAATTCTACCCCTTAGATCATATTATTCCACCAACCACCCACTAAACCCAAGGGGCCCACCATCATCCTAACCGCACATTCCTACATCGAAGGATAAAAAATTCACAAGCACAAATAATTTGGTACTTTTACAAGCATAGGAGCTCAATTATATATATATATATATATATATATATATATATATATATATATATATATAGGGAAAGAGAGAGAGAGGGGGGGGAGAGAGCTCGGTTACTATGTTATCGATAGCACCAAACATCTGGTGCTATCAAGTTTTCTACCCTTCGATAAACTCTTTTAATTATTTCCACCCGTTATATTTTACTATTTTCCTAACCATTCATTAAACCCAATGGGTCCACTATTATCTAAATCACACATCTTTTAATCTAAGTGTTAAAAACTTAATAACACCAATAACTCGATGCTATTAATAGCATTCTAGCCTAGTTCTATATATATATACACACATATATATAGAGGGACACACATATATATATATATGAGTAAAGCTTATATACTTTCAAATGTACAAACTCATTTATAGTAGTGAATTTTTCACCATTAAATTTTATATATATATAGAGGGACACACACACACACACACACACACACACACACACACACACACACACACAAATGTACAAACTCATTTATAGTTGTGAATTTTTCACCATTAAATTTGTATTGGGATCCGTATAATTATACTTTTTTTCTCTCTCTTTTTAAATGTTTTTATATAACATGGATTCCAATACAAATCCAATGGTGAAAATTTATATATATATATATATATATATATATATATATATATATATATAACTAGGCTGGCATACTATCGATAGCACCAAATCATTGGTGCTACCAATTTTTTAGTCCCTGAATTAAGAGATGTTCGGTTAGGATGATAGTGGTCCCCTAGGGTTTAGTGGGTGGTTGGTTGAATAGTAAAAATCCTAGGGAACCACTATAATCCCAATCGCACATCCTTTCATCCAAGAGCTGAAAACTTTGTAGCACCAATTGCTTGGTGCTATCGATAGTATTCCAGCCATACTCATATATATATATATATATATATATATATATATATATATATATATATATATATATATATAAAATCCGGCTACTATATTTTAAAAGCACCAAGCAATTGATGCTTTGTAAATTTTCTACTGCTAGATCTATCCCATTGATTAATTTCAATCCTTAGATCATACTATTTCACTAACCACCCACTAAACCCAATGGGCCCACTATCATCCTAACCGCACATCCTTTCATCCAAGGAATAAAAACTACAAACGCCAATGACTCAATGCTATTAAGTTTTTTTTATTATTGGATCTACTTTTTTAACTATTTTTATTCTTTAGATCATACTATTTTTCTAACCATCCAATAGATTCTAGAGAACTACTATCATTCTGACCCTACTTTCCTTCGTCTATATATATATATAACTAGGCTACTTTGCTATTAATAGCACCAACTTATTAGTGCTATTTGGTTTTTGCCCCTTGGACGAAAGGATGTGTTGTTAAGATGACAGTGGGCCCCTAAGGTTTAGTAAGTGGTTGGAAAAATAGTATAATTTAACGACTGAAAATGATTAAAGGAGTAGATCTAAAGACAGAAAACTTGGCAGCACCAAGTGCGTGGTGCTATTGATAGATTGGTGCTACCAAGAGAGAGAGTTATCGATAGCACCAAACACTTGGTGCTACCAAATTTTTTACGGTTGGATCTACCACTTTCATTATTTTCATCTCTTAGATTATACTATTTTCTCAACCACCTACTAAACCCTAGGAGCTCAGTATCATTCTAACCACACATCTTTTAATCTAAATGGTAAAAACTTGATAGCACCAATGACTTGGTACTATTGAAAGCATAGTATAGTTCATATATATATATATATATATATATATATATATATATATATATATATATATATATATATATATAGTAGAATTTATATACTTTTATAAGCACAATAGTAGAATTTATATACTTTCATAAGCACAATCCCAACTATATTTAAAAAAAAAATTTCATTAGATTTATATTGAGATATGTGCTATTATACTTTCTCTTTCTCTATCTTTACTTAACTTTATATAGCACAAATTTCAATACAAATTTAAAGGTAAAAAATTCACAAGCATAATTAGGCTTGTGCTTTTAAAAGTATATAAGCTTTTCTATATATATATATGTCACGCCCCAGGGTCGAAACTGCGACCCGGGCCCGCCAACAGATCTGCCGCCCATACGGTGAACCCCGTATAGACGAAGCGTCCTGCAAAAAGAAGTATACTATAGCTATACAGATATCAGAGCTGAAAAGTAACTACTGAAAAACTAAAATCCAATCACTGTACAACTGAAAATAAAGATACAATATCCATCTCCCAAAAACGATCATATACAAAATCCTATGATACAAAAACTCAGAACTCTACATGGAGGTAAACAGAAATGATACATCAGGGTACAGGCTCTCAGTGCAAGTCAGATCCTCATAATACAAATGTCTCTCAAAAGTAAAAACAAATAAACCAACTGCTGACTGTACTAATAGATCTCCAATGAAGGGGTACCGCTACTTCTACTCTCCAAAGACAGGTAGGGATCTAGCTCGCGACTCTCTCGCCTCGAACAGTAACAAAAGGATCAGCAACTGGAAAGTAGGTCCCTGGGGAAAAATACACCACAGCGGGTGTGAGAACTACATCCCACAGTAGTTCTCAGTGGGTACCGCAACCAAACCCGACGGTCTGCCCACTAAGTCTACTAGAGGCATAAGATAACAGAAAACTGAAGAAAGGAAAGCTGGAAAATAACTCTACAGCTATCATGCCTCTATCTACTATGCTCAAAGGGTGATACAGATGAAAATGATGCATCGACTCAAACCCAGTATACTCAATCAACCCAATCACAGTGACTGCCACATAGGGTCCAGTCAAACCTGCGCCCACCTACTGCCGCACATCCACAAGAGGACGGGTCTACCGTAGGGCGTCCGTGACTGCCAAAACTGGCCCAGCCAGAGGGACTGCGTCGACAAGTCGCGATAGCAAAGTAACAGGCCCAACTCCGGAGTGGCACTCGAGGGGCGCGACCCCACCGAGGAAAGTATCCGCGCATCTCTGTCGAGCTCAATATGGCTCATGCAGGCTATAGTCCAAATCCACGATCAACAAGATCGACAGTAACTAACATCACCTCTCTAACTCACTGGCTGGAAATACTCACAGCCGGGACCACCGTCAACCCAACGGCTCCCACAACAGAACACCAAACTCACAGATAACACAGAAAGGACCGACACCATAAGGGTTCGGAAACCCCGATAGGTCGGTGCCTAGAACCCCAATCAAACAAGAACAGACTCCAGGCTCCGCCTATCGAAGTTCCCGACCCCCTTACAGTTCGGGAACACGACAACCTCGGTACAACATGCGGAAGACACCAACCAGGGCCCGAAAGTTTCGGGAGACCAACACCTACAACCCTATCAAACAAGAACAGGTTTCAGGCATGGCCCCCGTAGCTTTCATCCCAAAAAGAAACGGCCCCTAGAACCCAGATCACCCAAACTCTCTCGGGTGAGGAAGTTGTAATAAAAAGATGACAGTTATTACTGAAAACTATTTTAATCTGAGAAACCCAATTTAATATATTTTAGTTCTTTAATAAAAATCAGTTCAAATAAGTTTTATTTTCCAAACCCCGAAGGGCTATTGCCTTCACCCAAATCAAACAAGAACAGGCTCCGGCGACCCGCTCGAAGTTTGGAAGGAAAACATTAGTTTACAGAAATTATATATGTCAAAAAAATAGTCTGGGTTCTAGGTCCTGCTATCACTGGTATACTATTGCCACTAACACAGTGGCAACACATAAAATAAGGAAACAAGACATCCCGGGACCACCGTTTCACCCAAACGGCTCCCGCCACGGATAAAAGACCAACTACATCTACCAGACTCCACTCTGCTCCCAAGCACGAGTGTAACATGCATCCCACACAAAAAGAAATCCCGACCACTCGACCCACTACCCGGGGCGAGGATAACACTATGTCCAGGAATAGAATAAGAAGTGTGGATGTCTAAAGCATAAATAAACCTAGCCCAAGTGAGGGTTTTCTACTGGTCTGGTTACACATGCAACATATGACCGGGTGCTAGGTCAAAGTCCAATAATAGCAATTAATTTAACTAAAACAGGATCAGGGAACATAAATCAATAGGATATCAACAATAACACAGAAAAGATGGCATCTCTCTCTCTAACATGCAATCTATCCATCTTATGGCATGTATGTTCCCTATATGATAGAATTAGTAGATAGTCCATTGTTTTTGGAGGCGAAGCAACCCACCAGAAAATGCTAATTGATCCAATGTCCAAAAAGGCTGAAACTGCACGGAGATAATCCTCGAATTCACCTGATTCCAACGGGTCCAAAAACGCCCAAAAACTCCTCCTGGGTACAAAGATAAGGCCCAAACATTACAAACAACACAAAATTCCAAGTGTACAACTTGCTGAAATTTCAGTCCCAAAGATGCGAAATTTCCACCTGTAAGATAAACTCCAAAAATTCCAATAAAAATACGACGGCGATCCTCGTGAAGCGTAGATGTTAATCGAGTCCTTAAACGTCGAATTCCGATGCCCGAGTACTGAGATAAAAATCTGACAAGCCTCCACTGTCCAGAAAAACCACCAGCAGGAAGGGGTTCAAAGATGCCTCGTAAACCATGCCAAGAACTCAAAATGAGACGAAGTGATCAATACGGAAATCGAAGGCGTACCTCTCGTGAACGCGCTACTATAAAAAATCGGCTCAAAATATTATTGGAGTAATCCAGGGGGTCTCGCGGACTGAGAAGTGACGGTGGAAGCCAAAACCCAAGAAACGTCGCAGTGCGCCGCGTCGCAGAAAGCGCGGATGTCGAGGCCTCCAAAAAATATGAAAGTCCCTCAGTAGATGGAGCACAAGATGAAGAACAAAATCTCTTCAGGCCATCTTTCGCAAATGGGCTCGGGAAAGGGCTCGAAATAGCAGCCCAAAGGGGAGCTTTTATAGTCTCCAAAGAACAAATCCAAAAATACCATCCATGTCCCCTCTTTCGGGCGCCCGAAACTTTCGAGCGCTACAGTAACTCCAAAACGTACCCCAAACCATCAGCGCTCGAATCAACCCAGGAGCGCCACTTGTCCCCGCACAGCAAACAGCGAGCGCAGCCAACCCATGCGCGACACGTGGCACCCAACACAGCGCACAGCGGCGCTAGCCGCTGCGGTCGCCCCACGTGGCGCCGACCGCGCCTGCCCCGCGCACGACGCCCCAGCTGACCCGGGTGTACGGCCACCTGCCCGCCGTACGACCACCTGCCCGTCGTCACCGTGTGGACCGCGCGCACGTGAGCCGGCCTATCCGGAGCAGCCACGTGTCCCGCTCCGGTCCACCGTACACCCGCGCATCTCCCGTGGACCGCGCCTGCTGCGCCGGCCAACCGGGAGCCGCCACCTGTCCAAAACCCCGGTGCACGCCTCCGCGGTGGACCGAGCGGCTGCGCCTCAGCCCGCTACCGCGCTCTGCCGCCTGCCGCCGCCTCCGGCGCAACTCCGGCCGCCGGAACAGTGCTCCAATGCCTCGAAATCCGTATTTTGGCGACCGGGCTCCGAAAAATACAAGTAAATAGTCCATTTTCATCGTTTTCGCACGCTGAATCCAAATCCGATGTCCGTTTTGCCCAATTCCACTTCTAAAATTTGTCAAAGGCTTCTGGTTATGCAATCTTGCTCCCATTTTACACCCTGAAGCCATTCCTTGGGCCCGACGCGCGCACAAACACTCCCAGAAGCCACTAATCCATCAATAAACCCTTAAGCGGGGATTCGGGTCCTCACAATATATATAGTAGAGTTTATATATTTTCAAAAGCACAAGTCCAATTATACTTGTAAATTTTTTTATCAGTAGATTTGCATTAAGATTTGTGCTATTATACTATCTCTTTCTCTCTATTTAGTTGACTTTACAATAGCACAAATCTCAATACAAGTTTAATAATAAAAAATTTATAAATATAATTAAACTTATTCTTTTGAAAATACATAAGTTCTATTCTCTCTCTCTCTCTCTCTCTCTCTCTCTCTCTCTCTAATATATATATATATATATATATTATATATATATATATATATATATATATATATATAGTTCGATTACTATACTATTAATAGTATCAAGTTATTGGTGCTATTATGTTTTCTACCCTTAGATCAACCCCTTTAATTATTTTCACCGTTAGATTTTACTATTTTTTCAGCCACCTATTAAACCCAAAGAGCCCACTATTATTTCAACCACATATGTTTTAATTCAAAAGTTAAAAACTTAATAGCACCAATAACTTAATACTATTAATAGTATTCCAATTAACCTAACTATATATATATATATATATATATATATATATATATATATATATATATATATATATATATATATATTGTAACATGTTGATATGTACAAAGAGTATTTATAATATTTAACAAACAAACACACATGCACAGAGAGTGACGGTATAGGAACATCATCTTTATGTGATACTTAGTTATGCCCGTCTATTTTCATTTTGTAGTTCACCTATTCCTATAGTAGTTCGTCTATTTCCTAGTGACATTATTTTACCATAAAAAAATTATAATATAAGGATACCTTTTAAAGAAATGCACGCTCCGATAACAGTGTTTCTATAATATAGTAAAATTAACACTTTAAAAAGTATTATTATATAAACGCTCTATTATATTAAATTAATTTATTAATAAAATAATAAATTTTATTAATTTTTTAATATTTTTAAAATTAAAATTTTAAAGTTTTAAAATATTAAAATATATTTTAGCGACGCCTGCCCTCAACATATATATATATAGTAATTTTTTATTTACTGATGCTTTAATCGGTATTTTGATATGAGATTATATTAAATTTTTTTTAAATATTATTACATATAAAAAAATATTTTTAAATATTAAATTTGTTATAATATCCGCATACAATGCCAATAAATAAGTAAATAAAAATAAATAAATAAATAAAAATAATGATTGCGAAATGCAGGAGTTGACAGTGCGGTGGTGATGAACCTACACCAGTCTATGCTTATGTTGAAATGCTCAATTTATTAATTATTTAATTAAATACCAAATGAGAAGATGGGGACAAAAGAGTGCCGCAGCAGGATGTGAATGTAGCTCCGCTGCAAATTGGTGAGCAATTAAATAAGTGGATCAGGACAAATGCATGGTGTTTGGCCTTTGTTTTCTTTTCTATCTCTTCGCATAATCTCTCTCTCACGGGCGATAGTTGGTCACTATTAAATATATAATAATATAAAGAGTGGGCGGCACATGAAATAGTATAATTTAAAAATAAAAATTAATTAAAAAATAAATTTAATTTTGAAAGAATTATAATTAAGTGCTTGGTATTTTTAAAAATATTATAGTCGGACTCTAATTGAATTGAACTTCTATGTTTTTAAAAGCACGAAGTCGTTAGTGCTTATAAATTTTTAGTTTTTAGATCAAAGGATGTACAGTTAGTATGATAATAGTCCTCTATACTATATTTGATTTAGGTATAAAGTAGAACTGTTTATTGTCGAAATATGCATAAATTCAGAAACAAATAGGAATAAAATTAATTTTGTGTTTGAATGAAAATTAGGTTATTTTCAAAAATAAGAAAAATAGTATCTGTATAGTTAGATTGAAATAGTGAGAATAAGAATAATTAAAATTTTAAAATTATAATATTTTATCTAATTAATTAATATAAAAATATTAATTAAATAATAATTTAACTTATTAATTTAATCAACTATTGCTAAATAATCTTAAATATTAATTAATAAAATAATTAACAATAATGAGTATGATTAATAAATAATATAATTAAAAATAAATAATTTACATTTTATTAAATTAATTAGTTAATTATTTAATAGTTAATTAATTAGTTAATTAAATGTTCAAATTAGTCAAAATGTTAGATTAATTAAAGAGTTAATACAATAATTAAAATAATATTTACATTAATTATGCTTGTTCTTAAATAGGAATAAACTTGTTCCAGAAAAAATGGTGGAACAATAGTTTCAATCTTATATCAGCTTATTTTAAAAAGATAAGAATTGTTGTTCCTATCCATAACCAAATGCGTTTGGAAAACAAGACTGTAACAAGATCTTATTTCAGGCCTTATTCCCCAACCAAACAAAGCTCTATAGTTTAATGGGTGGTTGGTGGAATAATATGATCTAAAAAGTGAAGTTAATTAAAGAAATAGATCTAACGGTAAAAAAGTTATAAGTACCAAATTCTTAGTGCTTTTAAAATTTGTACAGGCCCCAGGATTTAAAAGCGATCAAATTTTTTATTTTTTTTGAAAATCAAAGTTAAAACATTTCAATCCCCAAAACGTGAGCGATCTGCTACGTGCATAAGAAATTTTCTGTGGTAACCTGGTTCTCCGTGTGACTTGACCCTAGGGTAGACTGCGAGAAAAAATCTATTATTAGTGTGTCGAGTCCGTTTCGTGTCAAACGAACGCCAAAAACAGACTCAGCGCGTAAAAATATCTATTTTCGGAGCGAAATGGGCCACTGGGCTAGGTCCGGCCATGCGGCGTGCTCGCGTTGGGCAGCGCGCGCACGTGGGCGGGCCGGCGTGGTGCACGTCCCCGCGCAGCGCCACGCGGCGCTGCTCCATTGGAGGGCGCCCACCAACCCACGCCGCCCACGTGGCCGCATCCAGGCCGCTCGCCCGAATGCAGGGTGTCCGGATGGGCGCCACTTGTCCGGCCCGTTTATGGGGCTGGGCCGGGCTTGCACTGTAACCCGAGGTCTCTCTATCTCTCTCTTTTTCTTATTCTTCTTCTTCTTCTTCTTCTTCCTATTTAAGAGCTTCTTCCTCCTCTTTCTTCCTCTTTTGGACATTTGGAACCTCGGATACTTCTACAGAGAATTCCTCCACTCCTCTACTTCATATTCATCATCAAGAGAAGGATTAAAGAAGCTTCATCATCATCATCTTCTTCAAGAATAGTGCATCACCATTGTTGCTGACTTTTGGTCAACTCCGTCGCATTTTGGTGCATAAGCTCCCCAGAGCTCATTTCTTGGAGTTTTTACCTGATTTTTGGTTCTACATCTTCACAAGAGGTAAGCCTACAACTTGGATATTCAACTCTCTTCTTGGATCATGATATTTCTCAGAGTTTTTGAGCCATTTTTGGAACCCTTTTTCTCAGCCTGAAAATCTAGACAACCCTCAGTGTTTTTCCTTTTTTGGACAGTAGGAAGAGAATTTTGAGCTGATTTTTATGAAAAAATCTTCAAGACTCGGAGCTCTACAACTTTGGTATGTATCACTCCACCCGGATCTGAAGTTTTATTGGGGTTTATTTATCATCCTTGGAGCACTTTGTTGCATTCGTGCACATATTGGACTTTTTGGATTGTTCATAGTATGTATGGGTTTTCTCTTTCATTTGTTCATGGAATTTGGAGTTCTTTGGCTCGATTCATATATACTCTCGAAAAAGAATTCAATGACACCTTTCTTGCTGGATTTTGAGCTCATTTGCTTAGGTAATTTTATCAATTTTTACGACCCTATTTCAGATTTTGGTGCAGTCCCTGTTTTGGATTTTAAATTGTGCACTGGACCTTTGAATCCATATATCTTTGGGATAAATTGATCTTTTTTAGAATTTCAAGTCGGGACTTCTTTTTAACTTAATGGCGAGCAATTTCTCTTTTGTAATCTATGGAAGATTTCCTTTGGATTAGCCTCTATTAAGCTTGGAAGTTCAAGCTAAGTTTATGTTGGCAGATTTGGGACAGCATGTAATGTTTGGATGTTTTATTTATTAAAGAAAATTTATGATAGATTTTTGGAGCTTTAAAGATATTCATATGATTGAGGACACTTCGTTTTTACTGTTGGAAGCTTTAATTTGAGGTATTGGATGCTACTTAAGAATTTTATTTAGCATAAGCTTACTTGCTGAAATTCTGGAATTAAACAGCGCAGTGTTCATTGTTTCAAGGATTGTGCCCAATCCGAGAGGCGGATTTAGGTGATTTTTGTGGAGTTGGATTCCTGAGAGGCTAAGAATTCTGCATGTCGAATTTCATCTTGATCGGGCGCCGGATCGACTATCTCCAGGTGGGTTGTTTTGGTCTCCGAAATCGACAAATGGCTCTCTAACTCTATTTGTTAGCATGCATGCATGATTTAATGTACAACCTTGATGAGTGAGATGTAAGCATGAGAAATGGTCTAAATTATGTTGATTGAATCTTACATGATGAATTGTACATGTAATTGTGGATTGAGAGTTTGCATGTTAAAGTCTTCCATGTTGTTGATTGAGAGCTATATGTTGAAATGATTCATGCTATATAATTGAGAGCTATATATTGATATGACCCTTGCTTATGATAATGGAATTATGGAATCTTGACTAGAGCCCCGCCATATGTTGCATGTATTAACCAGACTAGTAGAAAATTCTCACTTGGGCTAGGTTCTTTTATACTTTAGACATCCTCACACTTTATACTCTTATTCTCTGGACATAGAGTTTTCCTCGCCCGGGTAGTGAGCCGAGTGGTCGGAATTTCTTTTAGTGTAGGATGCATGTTGCGCTCGTGCTTGGGGGCCGAGTGGAGTCTGGTAGCTGTGGCTAGTCTTGTACTAGTGTTGGGAGCCATTTGGGTAAACGGTGGTCCCGAGTCATCGAGTATTCTCCGATCTATTGTAGTCACCGAGTTCGTGGCAGTAGTGTGCTTGTCCTATCAGGACCTTGAACCCAAAATCTTGTTAGACACACATGATTTCAGTAAACCAATGTTTTCCTTCCAAATGTCGAAGGATCGCCGGAGCCTATTCTTGTTTGATTGGGCGAAGGCATTAGCCCTTCAGTGTTTGGGAAATAAAACTTGTTTCAACTGATTTTATTAAAAGAACTAAAATTCATTAAAACAGGCTTTTCTCAAATCAAGATGGTTTTGTAAAAAGGAACTATTTCCGGTCCTCACCCCGAAAGAGTTCGAGTGAAAATGGATTTCAGTAATAAATATTATCTTTTCTTATAAACTTCCTCACCTGAGAGGGTTCAAGTGATCTGGGTTATAAGGGCTGCTTTCATATTTGGGCCGAGAGCTACGAGAAGCTGTACTTAGAATCTGTTCTTGTTTGATTTGGATTCTAGGTGCTAGTCTCCAGGAACTTTCGGACCCTGATTGGCTTCCCCCGGATGTTTTACCCGAGGGAGCTGATGTCCCCGAATTGTAAGGGGTCGAGAACTTAAAAAGGTTGAGCCTGTAAGTTGTTTTTGTTTGATTGGGGTTCTAGGCACCGGCCTTTCGGGATTCTTTGACCCTTGCGGTGTCGATTGGTTCTTTCTCGTTTGTGAGTTCGGTGTTCTATTTTGGGAGCCGTTTGGGTTAACGGTGGTCCCGGCTATTGAGTACCTCCAACCAGTGGGTTAGTGTTGTGAGTTGGACATTGTCGATCTGATTGATCGTGATTTTGGACTATAGCCTGCATGAGCCATATTGAGCTCGACAGAGATGCGTTGATACTTTTCTCTGTGGGGTCGCTCCCCTCGAGTGCTGCTCCAGAGCTAGGCCTGTTACTTATCTTTCGCAGCTTGTCGACGCAGTCCGAGTGGGACCGCCTATATAATTCCTGACCCAATTCGGGGTATGTGGTTGTAGGTAGGCGCAGGCTGTATCACCCATTGAGTATTGTAGATAGAGGCATGATAGCTGTAGATTTCTTTTCAGCTTTTCTTATATAGTTTTTCTGTTATCTTATGCCTCTAGTAGACTTAGTGGGCAGACCGTTGGTTTTGGAGACGGTACCCGCTGAGAACTACTGTAAGATATAGTTCTCACACCCTCTGTCGATGATAGTTTTGCAGAGGCTTTTCCCTCCGTTCCCGCTCTAGCTGGCTTGACGGACCGAAAATAGGGAGTCACGAGATAAATCTCTATCAGTATAGTTCATTTTAGTGAGATAGATGTACCATCCCGGATTGTAAAATTTTATTGTACACTGATATATTCTTGTTTTAGTTTACCTCCCTTTTTGGATCAGATTATGTATTATTTATATTTGGGATATGAATTTTATACTTTATTCCAGTTGTATAGTGATTTGAATTTTATTTACAGTAGTTTATTTCTCGCTCTAATATTTGTATAGCTGTAGTACTATCTTTTACAGGTTAGACACTTTGTCTATGTGGAGCTTCTCGTATGGGCGGCGGATCTGTTGGCGAGCCCGGATTGCAGTTTTGACCCTGGGGCGTGACATTTTCGGTCCAAACGAACATAGTCTTCCTTATACACACATGACTAAGCAAGTACAATAATGCAACCAGAGTTTACTAAACATAAGATATTCATGATCTTGAACAACTAAACCATAATCAAATAATCCAATCATAACCGATAATGTAAAGTATTACAAATAAGTCAACAACTAATACAATTAATCCATAATCACTGGGCATCCATATAATAACTAATAAAAAAGCAACTAAAATGTCATGACCATAGTAGCTAAATTCGAAAGTAAAAATAGGTGGCAAGCCAGCTAACTAGCTAGCTAGCATATAGGGAATAGCTCTACCGCGAAGCCTCACATCACCGTCCTTTTATCTCATCTCTCGACGGACCAGAAAAAGGTGACAACATAAGGGTGTGAAATACAATTGAATGTATTCCGGTAGGTACAACAAGCCGGAAACCAGTAAGTTGTACCTACTGGTATACAATAAACGAAAGGTAGGTAAATGTATAATCAACTGATATGTAAACAAATATGATCATGAGTCAGTTGATTAGGTTACAACTTTGCTTATTCAGTAGCTAGTTGATTTATGATATTCATAATTTACAATTTTTAGTAGTAGTATAGAGGTATGATATTGGTAGTTTATTTCTTGCATTTATATAAATATCATGCTTTCTTACAGTTTACTTATTATCTTTGCCTCTAACAGACCGAGTAGTGTAGGTCATCGAAGTCGGCGACATACCCACAGGGGGTGTCACGCCCCGAGTTTCGAAAAGCAGGCTAAATTTTTTAATTTTTTTTTTTTTAAAAAATATCAGAGTTAAAAGCAATCCAGGTCATGAGCAGATCGCTACATGTATAGAAAATTTTCAATTCCCTTGGACTGAGCCTTTTCTATACATGCACGACTAAGCACTTACAACCAATATCAGAGTAGTCTAAACTACGCATTTAACTACATAAACAGTTAGCCAATTTAAAACATTATTACATTTATCCTTTACATAAATCATGCAGAAAATAAATTAAACGGCGACACAAGGGTCATTGCTATCACGACAGCCTCACCAACACATTCCGACATCTCAGCACCCGAACAACCTGAAAAATGGTCACCCAGGGGGTGTGAGATACATCGATAGTGTATCCCAGTGGGCACGACGAGTCGAGAAATAGCTAATCGTACCTACTGGCATACAATAATTAGCGGATAGTAAAAGATCAGTAGGTAAGGCAGGTATAACAAGCTGATAACTGAATAATAATGAATACAATGCTGAGCATAACAGGGTACTGAACTATCATAATAAGAGCATGCTGATATAGATACTGAATCAAGAAACTGAGCAATCATAAGAGTATAATGACTAAGCATGCTAAACAAGCAATCAATGCATCAATGGTAGAACAATCAAATACCCAATCAAAACCACCATATTGGTCAACAAGACCTCAGGCAAAGATATAGTAGAACCAACCACAACCATACTGGATTCTACCTAGCCGAGCTGAACAGCAACCCCGTACCATTGATATAGCCGCGAGGATCCTTGTACCTAACGGTATAGCCGAGAGTTTCCTCATATCGGTACAGCTGAGGGGCTCCCCGTACCCAGTGATACAGCAAGAGGGGATTGCTCACGGGTCAACCAGACCCTCTACCGGTAAAGAACGCAATGTGGGGGATCAATCCCACAGCGTACGCGAGTGAACAGCAGGTGCACAACGATCACAATACTGATGCTCCGAGCTCACGGTCCACAGACCAGATAAATCGGCACTAAGCCAAAAATCCCAATGAGGATGCAATAACCCAAACCTGTGCAGTACTGAATGCAAGATGTACTAGCTATCTGAATATGTGAATGGCAAATCATACACATGGCATATGTCCAGATAAAAGCAAAGCAGGATAAATGACTAGGTATAAACTGATAGCTACCTAATGTCCAATCAAGCATGGCAATTGTCCATATGCAACAGGTATACTAAAGCATGAGTATAAGTTAGAAATAAACAAATAACGGCAAAGGCTTAGGGTATAATCTGGACTACCAAAAGAACAGGGGTCCGACCAATTAAGGTACCCCAGAGGGCCGAAGAGATAAAGCCCGGACCGAAGATAAACCCATCTGTGTGTAGGCGGACCTCCAACAGAAGGCTCGTGTGGGCCGGAGTCAAAGTGCAAGGACCTGAATCATGAATACTGATCAGGAAATGGCTCATACATACCCGAACCACAAACTCACTACGCACATAAAGCTTAAACCTGGATCTTTTCCAGTTTTTTTCGTTCAATGAAAGCCGTCGGATCTCCAACAAAAAGCTTAGAGATCATGGGCACACAGCCCAAGATAACACGTGAGGTAACATTTGCATTTAGACCCCTAGGGTTACATAAAATTGCACAAATATTTGTATTTATTATCGAAGCATTATTTTAACGAACCGACACCACCAATAAGTGGCCCTCGACTTGCTGGACACCGTGCTCACCATCTGGTAGCCGCGCGAAACCCGAGAAAAACTTCGGGCCATTCTCTCCTTGGTTAACATAGGCAACTTTGCGTTTTGCAAAACTCTACTTCACCATTTGTGATTTTAAGGCAAGCATCATGTTCAGGGGATCATGTGGAGACAAGGGCTCACTTGCTGGATGGTTACAAGTAGCCAAAACAAGCTGGGGCTTCTCTCGGGCATTTCCCCGATCACATGGTGTGCATCAAAGCTTACAACACAACCCAACCAACACAAAGCAGCAATTATGGCAAGCTTGGTTTAAAGGGTCTAATACTAGTTGAAGAACATCCAAAAGGTCGCAGTAACTCCTCCAACCCAGCTCGAGCGAAGCCAACACCAAGGTTGGCCGCGGAGAAGAAGCTCGGCTAACCCTTGAGGCCGTTAATGGTGAAACTTCAACCAAGGGCTCTGGGCCACATGCAACAACACCAGTAGGTGCAACTTGCCCCCACAAAGCTTACTGGACTCATGGCTGTCGGCAAGACACGGCGGCGGCGGCGGCGGCCGGCCGCCATTGTTGGGCTCGAGCTCGGCCAACAATGGTGGATCCCATTCCGTGCTGCATGACCCACATGCAAATGCATGGTTGGACTCACATTGACCCCAGGAAGCTTCCTGGGCAGGTGGCCGGCGGTCGAAGGCATCGCCGGCGCCGGAGCAAAGAGCTCGGCCGAAGGGGTCATCTTCCCCAAACTAGGGCTTGATGCCGCGCCTCCCACAGAGCACCAAACTTCACCAAATTTGGTGGAGATGGTCTAGAGGTCAAGAAGAAGCTTCCCATTATTTTATTTTTCGTCCAAAATCGCCGGGAGCAGAGATAGCTCGAGGCGGAGCTAGGTTGGTTTTCCAGCGGTGCAACTTCACCACCAGCCAATCGGGGCTTTTCCCATTTCGGGGATGGGCTGGAAAGAGTCCCCAGATCATAAGGAAGACACTTCCAAAGGTCTCGGGTCCAAACAACCAAGGGATAACCGGATCTCACCTTGGCCGGAGTTGGAGAAGAAGGATGAAGCCGGTTCGCTCCTTCCCGCGTCGCACGCGCCTTGTCTCTCTCAGGCGCGCTCACAGGAGGTAGAGGAGCTCACTAGCATGCTCAGGAAGAAGCTTGAGGATCCCAGGAGCAGTCTTCTTCTTCCTTGCCCGAACTCGGTTTCCTTGAGTGGGTGCGACTCTTGGCGACCCAGGGCTAAGGGGGAGAGGCGGTTTTCTCTGCTTGAATGTGAGCCATGAGTTTTAAAACCCCACGAATGGCTGTAACCCCCCCCCCCCCCTCCCCCCCCCACGAGGAGCCCAAGAGACACATTGCATTTAACTCCATTTTGTAACAAAATGCCAATAGGTCCCTATACCTTATGCCTCTAACCCCAGGGTCCCTGCTGTGGATCACAATTGCACCCAGAACCCTCTCCAAGAAGCCTCAACCCATTTGGTACATAAAATATTGCACTTTTTGTGAAAATACCCATTTTTAACTGCATTTCACGCATTTCAAGGCACACGAGTCGTTGAAATGAAAAACAGACTTCGCCACGACGTCCGGCTCGACGAAACCTATCAGGTAGCATATTTGGTTCCTCAATTTAGTGCTCCTAAAAATGTTCGGTCCATTTAATAGAGTAAATTTACACTGTATGACACGCATCCCACTACAAAAAAATTAGGTTGTTGTGACACATGTTTGTAACACTTTTGTATAAGTGTCCTATCTATATTCCATCTATATCCAAAATTAAGTTATAGGGACACATTTTTTGGACACATTACAAAAATGTGTCGCTATACACCGTAGCGACGGCACATATAACAACACTTACAATAAGTGTCGGTATTTTTTCTAGTGACAGTTTTTTTTTAAATTTTACACACATTTAAAAGTGTCGCTATAACCTAATTTTATTGTAGTGTCCCGATACTTCAGAGTCGTCAAACGCAGATTTCGTCAGCGCAATTGCGCTCAGAACGATAAAGCGGTTAGAATCGACTACCTGAACCGTTAGATTCGGACCCCAAACGGTCAATCGGCCGACGTTGGTCGGCGGGGGATTTAAAACAGGGGTTACTATTCACAACTTAATTAAGTTGTGGGCCACACTTCTTCTTCGCTATTTTCGAGACGATCCGACCGTCGGATCAAAAATTAGTTTATATCATTTTCAATCGATTAGACGAGACGGTCGCACCGGCGATTTCAGATTTTCAAGATCAAATCAGATCTGTAAGCCTAAAGTCAGTGTCTGAAAACACTGATAATTTACATTTTTTGACTCATAAACATTCCAAAAATATACTTAAACTTAAATTTCAGTTTTCATGCCCTCTTTTTGTTGTTTTTCTTATTTCATAGCCCTCAGTTTAACTGCATCTGATCGATATAAGAGGATCACATATTAGATTGCATCTTCTACTAGTTACTAGTAGAGAGGAAAATTATGTATTTATGGACGCGGATGTTGTTGTTTTTTTTTTTTTTTGAGAGAGAAAAAGGTAGCATGTTATCTCCTTCGTTTATTTTTTAAATAAACTTAGCTGAAAATATAAAATAATTAGGTTTGACCTTGAGTATCAACCACCAAATTTTTTGCCACTTGCACTAGAGACATCAATTATGACATGGATGTTGTTGTATTTGGAATATTTGTGGATATTATTGTACATGTTGGTTATGATTTTTTTATGATTCATATGCTCGGATATCTGTTAGTTGTGAATTCTTAGAATTTGTGTAGCTGTGGACTCCTAAAATTTGTTTATTGGACAGGTTGTTTATCGCTTCGTGTGTGTGAGGTGATTTTCGTGCATATGACGAATTTGTTAGTGTATCCGGAGGCTTCCGCTATAATATGAAACGTAGCAAAAATTGTTATTCTTTTAACAATATTTTCGTCCACTAGTCAGCAAATATATTTTTTTTTCTTTACCATTCTATTCCGAATAATTATTAACCCTCTTTTATCTTTATATTTCAAATAATTATTTACTCTCTTTTATCTTTATATTCTCCTTGGTTTCTCTGTTATTCACTTTTTCGGCAATTATTTTTGTGCAGATATATATATTATGTAAAGTAGTAGTTACACTATAAAAAAATTATATTATAGCGATAATTTTAAATATTTTTAAAATTTGAAAAAAATATCACAGACAAAAATGTCGACACTTATTATTAGTGCCACTATATGTGCCGTCGCTAAGGTATAAACGACACATTATTATAATGTGTCTCAAAAATATGTTCCTATAATATAATTTTAAATATAATTAGAATATAAATAGAATATTTATACAAAAATGTGTTCTTATAATCTAATTTTATTATAGTGTTATCTTCTTTCTTTCTTTTTTTGCTTTTAAATTATTACACAATGATTAAGAATAACTAATTTCTTAATTTTATGTATACCCAGCATTCTACAAATCTAGCTAGTATAAATATTAAAAGTGAAAAAGTATTGGACTTATCTAAATTATAGATCATTTTAATTTAATTATCTAATTTTTTTAAATTTAAATTTTATTATTTAATTTTTTATTTTGTTTGATTCAAATCAACTCGATACTTTGACTTTAAATTTTAAATTAATTATTTATCTTTCCATATTTAGTTAGTACATTTTATGTAATTACCGTAATTATAAATTTATTAAAATAATAATTAGCTTAATTGAAAGTTAAAGTAATATTGATTGTTGACTCATTGGAATCAAACAATATAAAAAAAATAAATAATTAAATTAAAATTTTAAAAGATGGGAGTTGATAGTCTTACTAATATAAAATTAGTTTTTTTTCCCAACTAATTAAATGCAACTGGGACAGAACAGTAAATGACAGGCTGCACTATTAGTCCCTGAACGTACAGTTAAATTTTTACGGTTCACTATTAGTCCCTGAACTTACAGTTGAATTTTTTGTGGTCCTTAAATTTTGACGGTTGACATAACTGGGTTAATTATATACGATTTTCTGTAAACATATCGAATAGCAGGTATATTTCTACAAAATTTAATTTTTTATATTTATTTCTTCAAAAATTCAATTATATATATACCTTCAGTTTATTATCGTTAGTTCACTGTTTATTTTTTAACAGATTATATGTGAAAGGACAGTTTTACCTTTTCAAAAATATCACTCTAAAAAATAATGCAGAAATATCTGAAAGGGTAAAAAGATAAATTTATCTCACTAACTGACCAAAATTAAATATTTAATCTATGATTAACTAGATTTTTCTAACAGAGATAGACGGTAGGAATATATATGAATAACGTTGGACTTTTACAGGAATAAATATGAAAAATTAAATTTTATGGGAATATTCGATATGTTTACAGAGAGCTGTATGTAATTAACCCTAACTTAATTTCCAATTATCCCACTTTAGTTCTCGCATTGCAGGAAAAGTATTGCATAATCCTAATCCATTCTTATGTACGTACGCCACGAATTGAGTGGCTCCTCCATCAATTTCATACTTTTAATCTAATAACCCAATATGTAAATATGAAAACAAAACTACAACTTAATGAGAAATCAAAAGTTTGTAGATATACGCTGGATAAATATAAAGATGCAAGCAATATATATATATTTTTATATATATAGTAAATAAAATAAAAACTTATATATAAGTTTTATTTGGATGTATGAATATTTATTAAAAATATATATTCGATTTACTTAAAAAAATTATAGTATTTGATAGATAAAAAATATGATCAAACGTTTAAAATATTATAACATATTAATTTTACTTTTTAATTAATTTTTTGAAATAAAATAATATATCTTGTAGGTAAAATATATTATGCTACCAAATTATGAATGACAAAATCTTGCAATAAGCAAAAAAAAATCAAAATAAATTTATCTCCAATCAAATAAGAAAAATTTATGTTGAATAAGCTATTTAAGGATTACTTATTCCAACGTCTAAACATGAAGAATTCTTTAAAAAAAAGTTTAGAATAGCAAATGTGCAGCTTAACATTTTAAAACCTATAAGAAAACTTCTCCAAAGTACATAGACTAGTAGTGCAATTTACCCATGAGTGTAGGATGGTAAAAGATATTTGTATATTCTTTTTTGAATGTACATTATACATTCTATCCATTCAATTATTAAAGTATCTGTCGAAGCGACTAATAAAATTTGTGAGTATTAGGACGGTAATCCTACAACTTCTCCTATCCCCCTTTTATAAGGACCCGGTCCACTAGCAATAATAATTTGTTGGGCCCAAACCACAACCCAAAATGCTTAAGCCCAGTTATTATTGCTAGTGTCCATGTCTCATATAAACTCAATCACAATTCCATCCGCATCCTTATGCCCAGTTATTATTGCTAGTGTCCATGTCTCATATAAACTCAATCACAATTCCATCCGCATCCGATGTGGGGCTATTGGGGGCGTCACAGACTCCCCCCGTTTAGGCCTGACGTCCTCGTCAGCCCAAACACACACAGCAGCCCAAGATTACCAGGCGATGTGAGACTTGAGACTCGTCTCGCTAGTCCTGTCATCTAGATCCAGACTCGGTCGAGACTCGCCGCACACTTCCGGCTGGTTATTTAGATCCAGACTCGGTCGAGACTCGCCGCACACTTCCGGCTGGTTATTGGCTCCGATACCAAATATAACGACCCGGTCTACTAGCAATAATAACTTGTTGGGCCCAAACCACAACCCAAAATGCTTAAGCCCAGTTATTATTGCTAGTGTCCATGTCTCATATAAACTCAATCACAATTCCATCCGCATCCGATGTGGGGCTATTGGGGGCGTCACACCTTTTTTTTTTTTTTTTTTTTTTTTTTTTTTTTTTTTTTTTTCTACTTATCTTGTCAATTTTTTTTTCTTTAAGACTAGAAATTCAAAAGGGGTTGCAATCCCTACTTAGGGATTACAAACCCATTGGAGCTTAGATTGCTTGATCCTGTTACAAAAAGCTTTATTTAAGATGATGGCATACTAGAATGAGTGCCGCTAGCTTTCGAACTCTTTAGGATGGTAAGATGATGGCATACTAGAATGAGTGACGCTTCCTCAACTTTAGAACAATTTAAAATTGATTTCAAAATTTTAATTAATAATTCTTTATCCTTTATTTATTGATATGATTTATGTCAGTTAGTTGCTTTAAAATTTTGATTAAATTCTTTAGACTGCATTTGGTTGGAGAATAAAAAAAAACTAGTAGTTTCAGATATAAATATAAGTCTGAGAACAAGCAGAAATTATTGTAATTTTGTATTTGGTTCGATACGTAGTATAAAAAAATTAGTATTTGGTTTTATAATGAAAAATAAAAAGAATAAAGAGCAGTATTTTGTATTAAATAACAAAATTGTCCTTTTCCTTAGATTTTCTTAAAAAATAAAATAAATTATTAGTTGTAACCTTTTAAACATAGCATTTTTTATATAAATATTTTAATAAATTTGATGATATGTAAAATAATTCAAAATTTTTAAAAATAGAAATATTTGTGTTATTTACATAAAATATCAGAAATTGTAAAAAATTGAAATAATTTGTTTTCTATAAAATTAATATAAATTTTGCGTAATTTTATACAATTTTAAATTAATACCCTTTTACAAAAAAATGTTTAAATATTGATTTCACTTATATATATGGAAATAAGTAAATTATAATATTGTCAAATTTGGTTCATATGTAAAAATTATTGATTTTGTTTTAAAAATAGTGTTTGTTTTTTATTATCATAAAATATAAATATGAATTTATATATTACTTAAAGTAACGTAATATCAAATCATTCAAATATTTTGAATAAATTTATCATCACGCAATCACGCTCTTTGTAATGTAATATCGTAGAATTATAAATTTTAAACATACAAACGGTATGATGGGCAAAATCGAAGACGCATTTTAAGAATATTAGTTTAATTAATATCATATATAAACAACGAAAAAAACACATAAAAAAAGTATATATTCGTATCGGTAATTAGACATGATATAAACATATAAATTATAGGTAAACATCGGATCGTCAATTACAATCACTGATCTAACTTCTACTATTCTACAACTGCTCAGTAATACTAGTTCGAAGGTCGTCGCCCAGCCATGAGTTTGATGTACCGGCCAAAGAAGTAGTTTCTTCCTCTTCATCTTCTGTAGACTGTGGGTCAAGCGTTTCGTTGAAATATCTATCATTTTCTTGATTTTGTCGAATAAAATTGTTTATCACACAACATCCTATAGCAATTAGACATTTGTAGAAAACGATGTTGCATGGTTTAAAATCTTGAATCACTTCTTCAATATCCCAAATATTTTCTTCATCATATTTCTTAATTGTGCATGCAGATGATTATACAGGTCCCAGGGACTTCGATGTACACGACCACGTGTGTTACTATCAAATTGACTCAAGTGGTATCGCTCGCCTCTATAGAGCACAAGGAATTTATTTGTGTTCCCGTACTCGGAATCAACCAAGTAATATTTGTCTATGGATATAACAAAAATTTGGACAGCGATTTGAAATCTATATGTAATAAAAAAAAAATGATTATAATATAAGAAATTTGTTTTTGATGGATATCTTCAGATACTATAAAACCTTCACTTTCATATGCCCATCTGAGTACTCGTATATCAGCGGCAGATCCTTCCCAACATGTGCAAACAAAAAGAAAGTGGTGATCGAAAAATACGGCATCCATCATATTTTGCGATGTAAAACCTTTATTACAATGAAATGTGCATGCAACATCCAAAAACTCCATTACTAAGTCATCATTGGTAAAGCTCAATATTAATCATAAAAGATCTAATTCCCTACCTTGAAAGGATGAAATTTGAATTATCTCTGATTCTTGGATGCACTGCACTATTATTTGGCGGAAAAGCTAGGTATTCGTCTTTTAGCTTAATAATGTCGCGAAGTACATTATTAAAATATTGACTAATTATTTTTCCCGAATGTTGAAAGATTTTCGCGATCACCTTATTTGCAACACCGTAGCCTATACAAAATAGAAAAATTTCTAACGGTTCATCAGCTGTCATATTTCTTGTACTATTTACAAGCCCCTTTCCAACAAGCTCATCGCGGAGAGCAATGAATGTCGTTGTCGTCATTCGAAAATGATTGTACCCACGGTACGGATGACCATTCAAAATATCACAAAAAAATTGATGGCCACTAAAAGGTCGAGTACGATATGGTTCTCTGTTTATTGTATTAACTAATGTCATGTAGCCCTGGTCATTGAGTATCACAATTACTTAATCCCAATAGCATCATCCTCATCTGATTTTGTCATAATATTTGTAGAGTACTGGAGATTCATAACTGTTCGGGTGTGTTTATTTGAGCTGACCAATGCATTTGGAGATGCTCGGATCAAGCGAGTGTCATTTAGTACGAAAAAGATGTGAAAATGGGCTCAGGATCGCAAATAGTTGGGAATTAAAGTTCTAGAATTTTTGGACGCTCGAAACTATTACTTATTTGCAGATCCCATTGGAGGACGCCCGAAAGTTACTATAGCTGTCACGCCCCGAGATTCAAAAGTGGGTCTAATTTTTTTTTTTTTTTTTTTTTTTTTTTTTTAAATCAGAGTTTAAAACTTGATTTCTCCAAGGCATGAACAGACCGCCACACATATAGACAAGTCTCTGTACAACAAACAGAGCCTTCCCTATATGTGCTCGGCTAACAGAAACAGTCCATCAGAGTAGATACAAGATAGCTATACTAAATAAGTTCTACTCTATTACAACCACAAGGTTCATAAGTTAATACATCCAGTTCTCAAAATGGAATACAGTTGCAATGTTTTACTAAATCAAAAGGGGTACATCCTACCAGGGATGAATCTACCACGCGTCCTCACACAGAACGTCCAAAGGTCCCCGCACCCGAAGGACCTGAAAAACAGTCATCCGAGGGTGTGAGACACACCGGAGTGTATCCCAGTGGGCACGACGGGCCGGGAAATAGCAAGTCGTACCTACTGGATACCATAATAAGCGGATAGCAAAAGTAGGATATACTGAAACTGAAAGGTATAATTCAAATATATAATCTAAGCAGAGTATCATTAATCATGGATTAATCAACAGAGCAGTGTAATCATATATAAAGCTGATCATGCTATAACTGATAATCTGACAAGTAGGAATGAATATGTTATAGCTGACAAACAGGAAATAGTCATACTATCACTGATAATCTGGCGAGCAGAGAATGATCATACTATAACTGATAATCTGACAAGTAGGAAATGATCAAACATAGATCAATAGAACAGGGTATGCATATATCACACAATCATACTATGCATGATAAATTTATAACAGATATGAAAATGCAGGTAATCAAACAAGCAGGAATATCAAGAAGGTGCATCAAAGGTAGTACCACGAATATACCCAATCAAATGCCACTTTTGGCCACAAGGGCCTCAGGCTAAACTGCCATGGAGCATATGGACCTCAGGCAACAACCACTTTTGGTCATTGGAGCCTCAGGCAACAACCACTTTTGGACACCCAACAAGCTATCATAACCCCCACAGGGCTCACGGGTCAATCAGACCTCTCTACCGGTAAAGAACACCGCGATGGTGGCCAAACCGTCGGTGTGCGCGACTGAAAGCGGGTTCAACACGGCGATCATAATGCTGATGCTCAAACCATGGTCCACTGACCATATAGACGGCAAGAAGCCGAGGAAAATCCCCACCGGGATACAAGTATAACATGCCACATACTGAAGTAGTATCTCCTATTCTAAATATGCAATGAAGAATAGAGACAGGTATAGAACTATACTAGTGACCAATCAAGCATGGCATGTGTCCAGGAAAATGTATATCTACTGCTGAAGAAAGCATGATATATCTCAATAAGGTAATCAAACAACTGCTGGAATATAAGCATGATGTATAACTACTGCTAGAAATCAAGGTATAATAAAAGCTCATCTGTGGGATCAAGGCTATGCAGATGTAAGGATTTTGTGCTGATATATGCAAGCAAGTAGTAAGAGCAGGTATAAACTCAATAGCAATCATAATGCTAAATCTCAATCCACGGTCGGTAGACCGGACAGTCGGCAAGAAGCCAAGGAAATCTCCATCGGGATATCGATACTGATGCAAATCTTGCCAGGTACTGAGACTAGAACTCCTATTCTAAACATGCAGTGAAGAATAGAGTACAACGAAAGGCTCATCAGTATAATCAAGCAATATAGCTGTAATGACTGAATGCTGGAATGAAAGCATATAGTAAGGCTAAAGCATAGGTGTAGAGTCCTGGCGTTCCAATACCTTTGTATACCTTCTTTTCATGACGGGATTGTTAGGAAAACTGTTCACTGTGTTTTTCGCAATGGACTGGCCTGGACCGCGAGTATTTTTCTGCGACTGAGCTTGAAAAACGGGGGACGGTTAAACGAACGGATTCGGATTCCGATTTACGGATCTCCCGGAATGGGGGTCAAAGCGTTTGCTTTTGTGTGGTGCATCGGAATCCGTGCTAAGTGGGCGGCACGTTTTTCGAGGCAATCGGACGGAATCCTGCTGTGATCGGACCTTTTATCTTTTTATGTCAGTGGATTATTTTATTCATTTGGTGGTACCTCGATCTTACGGTTTTCGTTTTGGGTCCTAGTTAAATATTTTTTCAGCTAATTAAGGAGGGGTCGAAATTCGAGAATTTTTGGGTTGATCGTCGGGGTTTGCGGATATTTTTATGTGGTAGAACTCGCAAAACGGTGAACGGTGGCGCGATCGGATTTGAATTCCGACCCCGGGATCTCCCGGAATTTATTTTTGAAGTTTTGACCCCCTTTAGGCGCTCCGGGATCCGTGCGAGCGATTGACACGCTTTTCGAGACAATTTTAGCCGCCGGTTATTTTTTTAGGGTTTCTTTAAAACCAAGGGCCGTAGGGTTTTTCCTCCGGGGCTTTCTCTCTTGACGGCTAGGGTTTAAGGCGGCACTTTTAAGAAAGAAAAAGGGAAAAACCCCGATTCTTATTTCCTCTCTTTCCAACCGTGGGCGTGAGGAACCGAGGCGACGAGACGGAGACGGGGAGAAGGAAGGGCGATCTGCGGAACCCGGCGAACGAGAGCAGGACGATCCTCTTCCTTTCCTCCCTTACCGGCGAAAACACGGTGAGCGGTTCGGGTCTCCCCGGTTATTTTTTTCGATATGAGGTTTTCCTTTTGTGGTTGTCTTGGGCAATACATGGTGTTGAACGGGAGGCCGCCGCCGCCGTCGTTGAACGGGAGGCCGCCGCCGCCGTTATCATGCCCACGGGGTCGTCGCCGGAGTCGCACGGGAGCGAAAACGGAGTTAAAATCGCGAAACCGGAGCCGCGGGGGACGAAAATAGGGTTACTGTTCATCCCCCGTACGGCTTCAGGCCGCGCGGTCCACCAGGCCAACCGTGCACCCGGCGCACGCCCGCGCGGCCAGGAAGGGCGGACCCGGCGCACGGGCGCGTGCGCCAGCCCAGCCCAGGCTGCGCGGTGCACGCGCCAGGCGTGCACCCGGCGCACGCCCCCGCAGCCCGGTGGTGAGAACCCGGCTCACGGGCGCGTGCGCCGGCCCAGCCCAGACTGCGCGGTGCACGCGCCAACCGTGCACCCGGCGCTGCCGCCGCGGCCGGGAGCGCGTGAGCCCGGTGCGCGCCCTGTCGTGCACCGGCCCGGCCCATTCCGGTTGGTGCACGCCCCCGGGGTGAGCCCGGTTTACGCCGCCGCTTCCTCTGAGCCGTGGACCCGGTCCACGCCTGGGCCCGTGCACCCGACTGCAGCCAAAGAGCCCGGAAGCTCCGTTTTTGGCCCGTTTCGCCCCGTTTTTGAGTGTTTTTGACCACGATGAGATTATTAACGATACTTCTTAATGTAGTTCTTTTCGGGCACAAGGTGGGAGTGTGTTTAGCGAGAGTTCCGCACACCTTCTTCTTCGCGTTTCAGGTGGGTACCCCTTAGAACCTCTTGCGCATATTCTCGTTACTTTTATATCTCATTGTCATCATATTTGTGGCGACTGAGGGCCACGGTGCAGGGGGATACACCCCGTTATAGGGAATTCTTTCGGTGTTTGAATTACGGTATTGTGGGAAAGGTGTAAGAGTAAGTAGTTGCATCATTTAATATTGTTAACTCCTGTTATCATTTATCATATGCTCTCATTAATGTCATAGCGACCAAGTGTCACGGTGCCTATGTTATGTATGTGTATGTGGTTACTATGCTCGAGGCTGCAGCACGCGCACCCGCGGTTTGGCCACCGCCAAGGGTGTGCTTTTCCGGAAAAGTGGTCGATGACCCGTGTATACCCACGAGGTGACGTAGTGGGGGCCCCCGTAGGTGTGGGGTTTGAGGCATCAATGGGGGGGAACGGTGCGATCCGTCGGGGTAGGTGCCCGCCGAGATCCGGTGCCCCAAGGTGTGAGCGGTGCGATCCGTCGGGATAGGTGCCCGACGAGGTCAGGTGTATAGGTGTTACAGGTGTTACGGGTATTACTGGTTATGCAGGGATACTATCGAGTGCATGATGAGGAGGGCGGTTGCTCTGGTTTTACTGCGGTTTGCTTTATTTATAGCCCTAGTTGCTCGTGCTTTATTTTCCTGGTCACTGACTTCCCACTCTGTGACAGGTTCGTCCAGGGACGAGTGCTAGGACGACGGTGAGGCCGTGGCGAGAGTACTTTTGGTCCTTCGAGACCATAGACTTGACGTGCTTCTATTTTGCTCATTTCATTACCTGTTAGGAGTTTGCTATGTGGATGCGATACCCTTGTGGGGTCGATGTGGATGTTGGAATGTCGTTTATTATCTTTGTGAGTGTTTGTTTTGCTCTTCCCGTTGGGCCGCTTTCAAACTACAAAAGAAAAGAAAAGGAAAATATTTCAAAAAACTGTTTTGAAAACGTGGGTGTCGTGTAGGCACCATTTTTAAAACCCTGTGGATTTATGGACTTCGAAAATCGTTTTGAAAAACCTGGGTGCCGTGTGGGCACCGTTTCTAAAAATTTGTGGATTTATCTTTTCAAAGCTAGCCGGCCTTTGTATACTTATGGAAAGCGATTGTATGCATTCGACTGTTGAACTAGTGTGGTTAAAGTGATGATTGTAAGATGGTTGTAGTCAGGACGCCGTGCATATACAAAGGAGACTCTGCCCGTTCGCAAAGTGAATTTGTATATGCGGCGGGTCTGGGCACGCACCGGGGGAGTTTGATTTCAAAAAAAAAAAGTATACGCAAATTCAAACCATTTTCAGTGGTCGTCTTCCGCCTAATGAAACCCCCGGGGCGTGACAGATTAAGATGGTATCAGAGAGAAACAGCTTTAACCACAGTAGTCGCTGTCCAACATCCACTGGAGCACATTACCACTAGCTACTAACTAATGAAATGATCAGGGTATATCTGCGTAGAGATGCGAGAGTGCGGGGACTGTTGAGTTTCTTTTTCCGGTTTAGCTCGGGTGGTAGGACAACCCACCGGTGGTTGTTGGTTTGTCGGCCGTCTGTCGGTCATGGGTAACTCGATAGCCGTTGTCTAAACTTGTACCTTCTGGGTCTTCTGGTGTTAAGCTACAGCGGGTAGTCGGTCGATTCCTTTTGCACCATGGGCAAGGTATGGGTGGGAATGAGGATTCTTCCCCTAAGTTTGTTACCCATAGTTCGACCTTTCACCGTAGACACTGCGACGGTTGTAGAGATCGTCGTGATGGGTTCACGGGGGGCTCCTTTGGGTTAGAAAGGGAGGCCACCGGGGCTAGTAAATCCTCTTCGTTTGGCCTCGTTTTGGAGTCAGAGAGACCGTACCTCGCTTCGCACGAGGGTGCGTAAGTGGTGACTTTTAATAGGGGGTTTAGCTTTGATGCTGGGTGGTGCCGAGTGGCTCCTTTTAGTGGGGTTGTGGTGGTAAAGCTTTGGGTTGGGTTTCTGTTTTCTGCACAAGTGCGTCGGTTCGGTTGTCCTGCTGGTGGGTTGGCGTGTGATCCCTCGAGTGCGTTTAGTGAACCTAGGCAACTTTTGACACGGTTCTCCTCGCTGATCTCGTTGCTTGTCTTCTTCCGACCCTTTAGATTTCAGACGGATAGTCTTCAGTACATGGAGGTCTTTGCCGAACGGACCTTGAGCTTTGATTTTTCTTCTAGTTGGGAGTGTCACTGTTGGTCTGGAAGTTTACCGCTCGATTCGGTGCCCGGTACTTGGTGGGGCAACGGCTTGGGACCATGAGATAGCGGCAATTTAGAGCGTCGCACCCCGTCGGTGCCAGGTCGGAGGTAGGACCTCACCTTGTGGGTTTTGTCGCCAGCTTCCCATGACTAAGTTATAGCCTTGAGGTTTGGTTTGGGAGCGTTGTGGATGGTGATCTTTTGGGGCAGGTGTGAGCCAAGGGGGGGAATCTGGCGACTACTCGGAGTTTTGGCTCTGGTCAGCTTCGGCTAGGAGGCCCTGTACGCGGCCCTTTTTGTGGGGTAGACTTGGTGGTAGGTCTTAGAGCTGAAATCTAACGTTAGTTTCGACCGTCGCCTCGGTAGGATGGGTAGTCGGAGCGAGTGGCCCGGGATGGTGGTTATGCTCTCAGCTTGTGGCCCGTGTTGGTGACGGGTGGAAGTATCCAGCGTCGGCGACGGAGGGGAGCAGCCGTGTTGGTGACAGGTGAGTTCGTTGTCTTCAGGGGAGAATTTATGATAGTTAGTAACCCAGCCTGTTTTGTTGGCACCGCTTGGAGCCTTGTGAGGGCGTTGTGTGGGTTGTTTTCCCCGTCGTCGGGTTAGATGTTTTGGACTTCTAAAGGATCATTGGTATGGGTTGGGCAGTACGACTGGGGTACCTCGACACATCGCGAGACTTTGTTGCTGACTGCTCAGAGCCGGCTGGGGTGGTGTGCGGACCGGCGGCGTCGTGACTGGGAATTCCGAGTCGGGAAGCAGAAATACGACGAGGTGCTGGAAATGGACTGGTTCACGAGGTATTTGGCGGATGTATAGCTACTTGGTTTGAGTGAGCCTGGCGACTCGACCCTTTGCATCGTTCACTGACACCCCATTGTAAGGGTTTCTTCTGACGTCCCCTTGACTGAATTGCCGGGAATACCCCCGGGTGAGAGGTCACCCTCTCTTTCGAGCTTCTACCAGACACGCAACCTATCCCTTAGGCGCCTTGCGGAATGGCTTCGCGGGACTGAGGGAATCTAAGGCACAACAAGGAGTTTTTCTGAATAGAGGGTTCATCAGACCGAGTGTATCGCCTTGGGGCGCACCCGTGCGCTTCGTGCAAAAGAAGAACGGAAGCCTACGCCTACGCATCGACTGTAGGGAGATAAGCAAAGTTACAGTGAAGAACAAGTCCGGGATTGACGACCTCTCTAATCGACCGCGAGGAGCACTTACGGATTTTTCTCCGGAATCTCAGGGACCGGGAGCTGTTTGCTAAGTTCAAGAATGTGAGTTCTGACTTCGCGAAGTGGACTTTTTGGGGCACGTTGTGTCAGCAACGGGAATCACAGAGAATGTGAGCGGAACTGCCCGACATACGATCCGGAACTGGCAGCAGTCGTTTTCGTTTTAAAGCTTTGGAGACACCACCGTTTGGAGTTCATCGCGATGTGTTTTCGGATCGCCAGAGTCCTAAGTTTTGTTCACATAGAAGGATTTGATTTTTGCAGCAGAAACATTGGCTGAAGTTACTGAAGGACTCGGCTTGTTCATTCAGTATCACCCCGGGAAAGGCAGTGTAGTAGCGGATGTTTTGAGCAGGAAGGGTCAAATCGAGGGGGGAAAACCGATGAGCGCGAGCACTCAGCAGGACCGGTATTGTCGCGCGACTTTTGTCCTTGATGGTCAAGCCAACCCTCTTAGAGAAACCCTAGAAGGTTAGAAAATGGGCGCACGGATACATATTATTCGAGACAAGACCCCCGGACCACGCGAGCGACTTTTCGGCGAGTGCGAACGACACAGTACGTTTCGAGGGCGAGATTGCGTGCCCGAGCTGCCAGAGTTGAAGAAAGAGATACTATCACAGGCGCACTGCGCTCCCTATGCGGCGCATCCAGGTGACACGAAGTTGACAAGGACCTCAAGCAAAATTTTTGGTGGACTAAACTAAAGGGGGATGTAACACAGTTCACTGCTCGCTGTCTAGATGGTTAACAAGTAAAGTTCGAACTTCAGCGCCCAGCAGGGAAAACTACAATCCCTACTTGTACCAGAGTGGAAATGGGAGCAAACCAGCATGGAATTCGTCACGGGTTTTCTGCATCGCATCAAGGGCACGATGCAGTTTGAGTCACAGTGGATCGACTGACGAAGTCGACTCTCTTTCCACCTATCTGTACGACGTGGACTAGAGACACTCGACTGGTGTCGAACCCTTGGCAAAGTCTACAACGAGCTCTAGAGACGAAACCACACTTCAGCACGGCGTTTCACCCCCCCGAGACCGACGGACAGTCCGAGCAAGTGAACCGAATTCTCGATGATGTGCTCCGAGCCTGCGTACTTGATTTGGGTGATGGATGGTCACTGCTTTTGAGCTTAGAGAGGACCTGAGCTTCGACGGAACACCGGTGCGGATCTTAGCACGAGAGGACAAAAAGGGATTGCGCAACCGGACGATCCCCTATGTGAAGGTGCTGTGGAGCAACCAGGAAGAACGTGAAGTGACTCGGGAACTGGAGTCAAAGATGAGCGAGTGCTACCCAGATTTATTTATCGCGGGCCAGGATCAAGTTTCGAGGACGAAACTTCTTTTAAGTGGTGAGTGATGTAGAGTCCTGGCGTTCCAATACCTTTGTATACCTTCTTTTCATGACGGGATTGTTAGGAAAACTGTTCACTGTGTTTTTCGCAATGGACTGGCCTGGACCGCGAGTATTTTTCTGCGACTGAGCTTGAAAAACGGGGGACGGCTAAACGAATGGATTCGGATTCCGATTTACGGATCTCCCGGAATGGGGGTCAAAGCGTTTGCTTTTGTGTGGTGCATCGGAATCCGTGCTAAGTGGCCGGCACGTTTTTCGAGGCAATCGGACGGAATCCTGCTGTGATCGGACCTTTTATCTTTTTATGTCAGTGGATTATTTTATTCATTTGGTGGTACCTCGATCTTACGGTTTTCGTTTTGGGTCCTAGTTAAATATTTTTTCAGCTAATTAAGGAGGGGTCGAAATTTGAGAATTTTTGGGTTGATCGTCGGGGTTTGCGGATATTTTTATGTGGTAGAACTCGCAAAACGGTGAACGGTGGCGCGATCGGATTTGAATTCCGACCCCGGGATCTCCCGGAATTTATTTTTGAAGTTTTGACCCCCTTTAGGCGCTCCGGGATCCGTGCGAGCGATTGACACGCTTTTCGAGACAATTTTAGCCGCCGGTTATTTTTTTAGGGTTTCTTTAAAACCAAGGGCCGTAGGGTTTTTCCTCCGGGGCTTTCTCTCTTGACGGCTAGGGTTTAAGGCGGCACTTTTAAGAAAGAAAAAGGGAAAAACCCCGATTCTTATTTCCTCTCTTTCCAACCGTGGGCGTGAGGAACCGAGGCGACGAGACGGAGACGGGGAGAAGGAAGGGCGATCTGCGGAACCCGGCGAACGAGAGCAGGACGATCCTCTTCCTTTCCTCCCTTACCGGCGAAAACACGGTGAGCGGTTCGGGTCTCCCCGGTTATTTTTTTCGATATGAGGTTTTCCTTTTGTGGTTGTCTTGGGCAATACATGGTGTTGAACGGGAGGCCGCCGCCGCCGTCGTTGAACGGGAGGCCGCCGCCGCCGTTATCATGCCCACGGGGTCGTCGCCGGAGTCGCACGGGAGCGAAAACGGAGTTAAAATCGCGAAACCGGAGCCGCGGGGGACGAAAATAGGGTTACTGTTCATCCCCCGTACGGCTTCAGGCCGCGCGGTCCACCAGGCCAACCGTGCACCCGGCGCACGCCCGCGCGGCCAGGAAGGGCGGACCCGGCGCACGGGCGCGTGCGCCAGCCCAGCCCAGGCTGCGCGGTGCACGCGCCAGGCGTGCACCCGGCGCACGCCCCCGCAGCCCGGTGGTGAGAACCCGGCTCACGGGCGCGTGCGCCGGCCCAGCCCAGACTGCGCGGTGCACGCGCCAACCGTGCACCCGGCGCTGCCGCCGCGGCCGGGAGCGCGTGAGCCCGGTGCGCGCCCTGTCGTGCACCGGCCCGGCCCATTCCGGTTGGTGCACGCCCCCGGGGTGAGCCCGGTTTACGCCGCCGCTTCCTCTGAGCCGTGGACCCGGTCCACGCCTGGGCCCGTGCACCCGACTGCAGCCAAAGAGCCCGGAAGCTCCGTTTTTGGCCCGTTTCGCCCCGTTTTTGAGTGTTTTTGACCACGATGAGATTATTAACGATACTTCTTAATGTAGTTCTTTTCGGGCACAAGGTGGGAGTGTGTTTAGCGAGAGTTCCGCACACCTTCTTCTTCGCGTTTCAGGTGGGTACCCCTTAGAACCTCTTGCGCATATTCTCGTTACTTTTATATCTCATTGTCATCATATTTGTGGCGACTGAGGGCCACGGTGCAGGGGGATACACCCCGTTATAGGGAATTCTTTCGGTGTTTGAATTATGGTATTGTGGGAAAGGTGTAAGAGTAAGTAGTTGCATCATTTAATATTGTTAACTCCTGTTATCATTTATCATATGCTCTCATTAATGTCATAGCGACCAAGTGTCGCGGTGCCTATGTTATGTATGTGTATGTGGTTACTATGCTCGAGGCTGCAGCACGCGCACCCGCGGTTTGGCCACCGCCAAGGGTGTGCTTTTCCGGAAAAGTGGTCGATGACCCGTGTATACCCACGAGGTGACGTAGTGGGGGCCCCCGTAGGTGTGGGGTTTGAGGCATCAAGGGGGGGGAACGGTGCGATCCGTCGGGGTAGGTGCCCGCTGAGATCCGGTGCCCCAAGGTGTGAGCGGTGCGATCCGTCGGGATAGGTGCCCGACGAGGTCAGGTGTATAGGTGTTACAGGTGTTACGGGTATTACTGGTTATGCAGGGATACTATCGAGTGCATGATGAGGAGGGCGGTTGCTCTGGTTTTACTGCGGTTTGCTTTATTTATAGCCCTAGTTGCTCGTGCTTTATTTTCCTGGTCACTGACTTCCCACTCTGTGACAGGTTCGTCCAGGGACGAGTGCTAGGACGACGGTGAGGCCGTGGCGAGAGTACTTTTGGTCCTTCGAGACCATCGACTGTACGTGCTTCTATTTTGCTCATTTCATTACCTGTTAGGAGTTTGCTATGTGGATGCGATACCCTTGTGGGGTCGATGTGGATGTTGGAATGTCGTTTATTATCTTTGTGAGTGTTTGTTTTGCTCTTCCCGTTGGGCCGCTTTCAAACTACAAAAGAAAAGGAAAGGAAAATATTTCAAAAAACTGTTTTGAAAATGTGGGTGTCGTGTAGGCACCATTTTTAAAACCCTGTGGATTTATGGACTTCGAAAATCGTTTTGAAAAACCTGGGTGCCGTGTGGGCACCGTTTCTAAAAATTTGTGGATTTATCTTTTCAAAGCTAGCCGGCCTTTGTATACTTATGGAAAGCGATTGTATGCATTCGACTGTTGAACTAGTGTGGTTAAAGTGATGATTGTAAGATGGTTGTAGTCAGGACGCCGTGCATATACAAAGGAGACTCTGCCCGTTCGCAAAGTGAATTTGTATATGCGGCGGGTCTGGGCACGCACCGGGGGAGTTTGATTTCAAAAAAAAAAAAGTATACGCAAATTCAAACCATTTTCAGTGGTCGTCTTCCGCCTAATGAAACCCCCGGGGCGTGACAATAGGTTCAGGGCTACACCAAGAACAGGGGTCCGACCTACCACGGCACCCAATAGGGCCGACCTGATAAAACGCGGACCGAAGATAAACCCACCTGTATATAGGAGGAACAACGACTCCACCAGAAGGTAGACGGTCGCGATAACCACAAGACGGATCACGGGCTGGCTCCTGATGACTGGGGCCTACAATAATACTAGGTGACAACTCAGGATCTACCAAATCCTCAAAGTACAACTAGCGTGTATCGACCATTTTGTCGATTCTCGCAATATTAAGCATATTTAGCTTTTCAAGGACCCCGGGAAACCCACCAAAAGGTCAACAATGTTTTAGAGCATTCATCTAACTTTTCCATATTGTTACAATTGCAGCAAGCCCCTCGGGTTTATTCAGAATGTGTAATATCTACTATATAAACCCCGTTTTGGCTCGTTCTCTTAAACGGAGAATCATTTTTACGAACCGTCACTTCCAGCAGGTGACATTTAACTTGCTGAACGCCGTGCTTACCATTTGTGGCAGCACGATACCCGAGGAAAACTTCGGGCCATGAATTTCTTCTCTAACCTAGCCGAAACGCATTTTCGTTTCTTCGGCTCATCAAAACCCAAAATAAACGCGAGCATCGCGTCCAGTGACCCCAAATTAGCCAGGAGTACACTGTTGCAACTTCGCAACCAGACCCAAACACTATTTTAAGTAATTATTGCCTTAAAGCTTGGTTTTGTCACAACTTTAAATCCATTCATCTTTAGATGAAACTTCCTGAATCAAATAGTCTCTGGACAGTGCCGGGACACCAGGGCTTGCCCTAGTTGCAGCCCAGATCTGCTGGATCAACCAGAACCAAGACCTTGCACACACACAAGTTCACAATGCACCAAACATTTGTCCACACAGATCCAGCTTGATCTAAAGTGAGCATCAAGCTCAGGGGACATTTTTGAGCAACTTTCATAGTTAACTCGAAAGCTAATTCCACTGTTTTCTTCTTTGTGGCATTTCCACAAACACATGATATGCACCTTATACACATAACTTCACAACACCAACCCAGAGTTGGTTCTCAGCCAATTCTGCACCATTTCACTTCCAACTTGGAAGGAAATGCTCTAAATGATTTCCTCTATCATTCCTGCAAGCCTGGGCCAAGGCTGCACCCTCGGTTGGCCGCGGCTTGAGGTTGAAGATGAGTCATATTCTTTGAAATTCGTGACCAGCAACCCAGGGCATCTGAGTCCCAGCCAATAGCACCTACAGGTGTTAAAACTCTCAGTGAGCCTTCCTGTGCCTGTGCCCGGCGACAGGGCACGGCGGCGGCGCGGCGGGGCCAAGCTCCAATTCGAGCTTCAACACCATTAATGGTGGATTTCAGCAGAGGCTACTTGGAGTCCTCCAACTTGGATGGAATTGTTCCTCTAGTCCATAGGAAGCTTCCCGACCTTCCCTTCCCGGCGGGAGTTGGCTGGAGCGCCGGCGACCATGTTTGGTCTATTCTTGGGTCAACAATGGCCGCCACCCTCCGATGCTGCATGGACAGCATGCAAGTGCATGGATGCACTCCTTACACACCCAGCAACACTTCTGGGCAAGTGGCCGGCGGCGGGGAGGCGCGCCGGCGCCGGAGCAGCAAGCTCGGCCAAGTGCAACAACCCGATAACTAGGGTTTCGATCTGCAATTGATCCACTCGATCAAACTCCACCAAATTTGGTGGAGTTGATCCCCATCTCCTACAGTCCAAGCCCATGATTTTGGTTCCCGATTTGGTCCACTGGTTACCGAGAAAAACTGTGGCGGAGCACGACTAGGTTTCCGGCCATCTATGCTCCCGCCGGCCAACCAGACTGCATGGGGGGCTCGGGCTGTGCAGAGAGTAACCTAAGGACATAGGGAATCTACTGCTAAGGGTCTCGGGTCCAGAGAACCATTGGTTAGGGTGGTCTCACCTTGGCCGGAGTTAATGAATGAGGAAGCCGGTTCTTGGTCCCTTCTCCACGCGCGGCCACTGCAAGTGCCCAGGATGCTCCAGAGATGCCAAGGAATCCTCTGAGCACTTCAGATCCAACTTTGGACAAATTTGGTTCCAACCTTTTCCTCTCACTCTCTCTCTCCCGAGTTCACAACAATGGGATTTGACTCCTCGGCCACCCTGCACTCGGGGCTTGGTCTGGGAGACTTAGAGGAGGTTGAAGCTTCGGAATCCACCACAAAACCCTTCGTGCTCTGGCCCAGGGCAGTCCAAGAGGCAAGCAACATTAATGCAAGATTCTTTGCAAAATAGCCTCAACCCGGTTCACACTCAAAACCTAGGCTCCGAGCTCTGCACAGAAGGTGCAAAATGCACCCAACACCTTCACATTTAATCCCCTAATTATTTGGTACACAAAACATATAGGTTTTATAGAAAATATTGATTTTTCAAGACGTTTTACGCAATTCGAGAAAATCCGCTCGACGAAATGCGAAATGGACTTCGCCACGACGTCCGGCTCGTCGAGACCTTCAAGATAGGCTATTCATTTGCTTGATTTGGTGCTCAACTGAATTCTCGGGCCATCTAGTTCTGTAAGTCGCAATCCGATGCGCGCACTTCGATGCACCCGGATCGCCAAATGCGAAAACCGTCAGTGCCATTGCGTCCAGAACGTCGAAATTAGTTAGGTTTGACTACTCATACCCCTATGTCAGGGTTCCAGATAGTGAAACGGCCGTTAGTGATCAAAGGGCCATTTAAAATAGGGGTTACTATTCACAACTTAAGTTGTGGGACCCGTTTCTTCTTCGCTAATTTCTGAAAGATCCGACCGTTGGATCGTCGACAAGTGAATATAAATTTTTCATGTTTCGACGAGACGGTCGCAATGGTGAACTCGGATTTTCGAGATTAGACCCCGATCAAAAAGCGATATTTTTGGGGTTTTATTTACTTATTTTCTGCTATTTATTAATCCAGAAATTTATTTAAACCTTTTTAAAATTCACGATTACTACATCACCCACCACTTATAAAAAGTTTCGTCCTCGAAACTTGATTACAATTACGAATTAAATAAAAAGGGAAAGCGTTCTAACATTTCAGATTCACGCTCCCATGTGGCCTCGCGTTCTTCATGATTTCCCCACTGTACCTTTACATAGGGAATTGTTCTGCTACGCAGTTTCTTCTCATCGTGTGCCAGGATCCGCAATGGAGCTTCATCGTAACTCAGATCCTCCCGTAGTTGAACAGAGGTAGGGCTGATGACATGTGTCGGATCAGGGATGTACTTTCGTAGCATGGAGACATAAAAGACATTATGCACACGGGCGAGACTTGGAGGAAGAGCTAGCCGATATGCCACTGGACCAATGCGCTCCAATATCTCGATGGGTCCTACGAAACGAGGAGTGAGCTTGTTCCGCAACCCAAATCTCTTGATTCCCCTAGTTGGCGACACTTTCAGCAATACGTGATCGCCAACTTAGAACTCAAGATCGTGCCTGCGCCGGTCCACATAACTCTTCTGTCTACTCTGCGCGGTCAACAATCGTTGTCGAGCGATCCGCACCTTGGCCTCAGCATCCTCCAATAAATCTGGCCCGACAATCCGGCGTTCTCCAACATCGTCCCAACAAATCGGGGATCGACATCGACGCCCATATAATGCCTCGTAAGGCGCCATTCCAATGCTTGCCTGGTAACTGTTGTTATAGGCAAATTCTACTAGCGGCAGGTATCTGAACCATCCATCTCCATAATCCATGACACATGCTCGTAACATATCTTCCAATGTCTGGATAACCCGTTCAGACTGCCCATCACTCTGAGGATGGAAGGCAGTGCTGAAATTTAATTTAGTGTCCATTGATTGCTGAAGACTTTGCCAGAAATAGGACACAAATCGAGTATCCCGATCCGAGACTGTCACGCCCCGGGTGTAAACCGGAACCCGGGCTCGCCAACAGATCCGCCATGCATCACGGGATTTTCGTGTACACAAAGCGCTGGTAACCTGCTCAGATATAATATAACAATAACAGAGCACAAAACAGAGCTGAAATAGAAGAACCACATAGTACCTCAGACTGGAAAATTCAAATAAAACTGTAATAGGTACAATAATCTCACAGCTCACCAAATAGTACAACCAGCTGGCGGAAGCCAGACCTAACATAAAAGGAGTATACCAAAGTCTGAGTGACGGGTACAGCGTCTATCTACAGCTCTCAGCCTCACAGGAGATCTATCTATTCGGCGATCCCCTTACCTCGATCCGCTGCCGAAGGCTTAGCAGCTCCCGCGGACGACTCTGCAAAAATAAGGGAGAAGAAGGAAACAAAAAATAACAATGGGGGTGAGAACTACCAGATAAACCAGTAGCCTCCCCTAGTGGGTAAAACCTCAACTCTGACGCACCCACTAGGACTACTAGAGGCAAAAGAAAAGAACAGTGGTAAGCTATAAAGGCTGCTGATAAAAAGGAAAACTACCACCACTATGCCTCTAAATGCCATGAAATGACTGAATGTATGCATCAACATCATGCCTGCCTGAAATAACCCAATCTTGTGCCACCAGTAAAACTGGTACTGCCTGCTGTGCCTTGCCTGCCAAATCGGGTGGGTTGGCCAAACCCTAACACCGATAGGAAATAGGAGTCTCAAGGACTCAAAGCCTGCCTGTAACACACTCCGGAGTGGCACTCGAGGGGAGCGACCCACACGAGTAAAGTATCTCAGTAATAAGTATCATAAGTGCCATAAAACAGCAGGACTGGATCATGACTATGATCAAAGTGGGAAAAGCCATCCACTAAGAAAAGCCCGATCTGATGCCATAGTACTGAATAAGTGGGAAAATCATCCACTAGAGAAAAGCCCGATCCCCGGGTAATGCAAAAACAGACTCAACCCTGATCTGATGCAAAAATAAACATCCGGTCGACCGCCTACTGTCCGCGGTCACCGCAATACCCCACAATGCCACAATCTCGGCTACACTATCCCAAACCCCTGCTCACACTTGAGCGACAACATCTGAATGCAAAGGAGAGCAATAAAGCATGCCAAGTCCCAATATGATAGTGTAGCAATAAATAGTGGCCTTACCAGATGTCCAGTCATGCATGCAACTGTCTTATTTTTAAAAGCTGTAAAATAGTGTCAAATATTTATTTTAAAAAGATTGATTTGTTATAAAAGTTATTTGCATGCGAGATTATAGCCTTTGTCCCAATCACAGTGTCCCAAGATAAGTCATCATATAATTTGTGGGGTTATATTAAATTTTAGGAGAGTTCGTCCCAGCGGTTCTTGTCATTTGTCATATTAGTTTGTCCCAATGGTTCTCATTAATTGTCCTGTTAGTTGTCCTGTTAGTTTGTCCTGTTAGTTGTCCTGTTAGTTTGTCCTGTTAGTTTGTCCCAATGGTTCTCATCAATTGAATTTTAGGGGTGTTCTAATAATCCCAGTGAGCTTGTCAAAAATGAGGTAAGCAACAACCGCCCACCTCGAACAGCTCAAACAACACCCCAGGTAGTCTCCTGGCTGTCCACAGTCCTCAATTCCTGCAAATCAACGCTCCCGGTATAAATACAAATCCCAAAAAGTACAATATTTGCTGTTTTTCAGACAGCACGGGAAAAGAGGAGTTTTTCACCTCTAAATAGTGCTCAAGAAAATCCAGAAAAATTACGGTTGCATTCCTTGCGAAGAGTAGATCAAAATCGACTCCTAAAATGCCTCGATCTGATGCTCCTACACCAAGATAAAAATCGGAGAAGTCGACGCTGTCCAGAAATTTCCACAGCAAAAAGGGGGGTCAAAGAGGCCTTGGAAACCGTGCCAAAAGTGCGAAATGGAGCAAAGTGATCAACACGGAAATCGAAGCCTTACCTCTTAGGAACGCGCTGTTGCAAAAATTGTCCAAATATTCCTCCTGGTTAGCACACAGTGCGCCGCGTCGCAGATAACTCACTAACTGTAACTCCAGAAATTCTGAAATTTTGAAGAGAGAGAGAGGAACAACTTTTGTAAAGGGCCCAGACTCTGTTTCTCTCTCTACAGCGCGCAAACCGAGGTGAACAATGGAGAGGGGGTGAGAACTCTTATATAGTGGGCCAAAGCATCTTGGGCTCCACACGGGATCCAGATCCGAACAGGAAACACCAAAATTGGCCAACCAGATTGCGCCATGTGTCCACAAAACAGGAAACAGCTTGTGCAAGCCCACTCAAAAACTGCCACGTGTCCACGTGGTGCACGTGCCCGGTCCGCGCTCCGGGTTTTCCGGATCCTGTCAGCCAATAGGGGAGCGCCACGTGTCACCGTCCCACATGCCTTCTAGAAGCCGGCCCACCAATGGGGAAGCGCCACGTGGCAAGGGGGGTCTTCGCTGCTCCCGGTGCACGCCAGGCCCATGGACCGCGCAACAGCGCCCCCTGCCCGCGCCTGCCCGCGCTGCCCGCGCCGCGCGCCGCCTCTTCTTGCCTTGCTCCGCCGCACTCCGCCGCCGCGCCGCCGCCCGCCGGACGCCGCCGGCCTTCGCCGGCCGCCGGAATATTGATTCCGGCGGCCGGAACAGTAATTCCGGCGTGAACAGTACCCCAGTGCCGAAAAAATAAAGTAAATATACCATTTTGACCGTTTTCGCGCGCTGAGTCCAAATCCGCTGTCCGTTTCGCCAAATTCTCATCCGAAATTTTACAAAAAGCTCCCGAAAATCCCATTTGCTCCTATTTTCGCGCCAAGTCTATTTTTAATGTCCAATTTCAATTCTACAAGCTCCGTTTTCCAAATTAGCTCCCTACAGTCACTGTTTAATGTTGTACAGTTCCTGCGGGAGTCCGGATCATGACATCCTCCCCCACTAAAAGGAGTTTCGTCCTCGAAACGAGACTAAACAATAATTCTCAGTCCGATGTCTCGAATAAGTAGGGGTGAGCATCCCTCATCTCCGACTCGAGTTCTCATGTAGCCTCGCGCTCGTCATGATTGCTCCAGAGGATTTTCACATAGGGAATGGCCCGACTGCGCAATTCTCTCACCTCTCGATCCAGAATTCGCAGGGGGCGCTCCTCATACCTCAAATCCTCGCTGATCTCAAGCGGTGTGAAGTCGATGACGTGCGATGGGTCGAAGACATACTTCCTCAAAGTAGACACATGAAATACATCATGGACACCAACAAGCCTCGGAGGAAGTGCAAGTCGGTAGGCAACTGGTCTGATACGCTCCAATATCTCAAAGGGTCCAATATATCGGGGGCTAAGTTTCCCACGAATGCCGAACCTCCTGATTCCTTTGGACGGCGAGACTTTCAGGAATACATGATCTCCAACCTGAAACTCTAAGTCTCGTCGCCGAACATCGGCATAACTCCTTTGTCGGCTTTGGGCGGTTTGAAGATGCCGTCGAATCACTCGGACCTTCTCTTCTGCCTCTAACAATACATCTGGTCCCAAGGTCCGTCTCTCGCCCACGTCACTCCAATAAAGTGGTGATCGACACTTGCGTCCATACAATGCTTCAAACGGGGCCATCTGAATGCTTGCTTGAAAGCTATTGTTGTACGCGAACTCAGCCAAAGATAAGTGTCGAATCCACCCTCCGCCGAAATCCAGGACGCAAGCCCTCAGCATGTCCTCCAGGATTTGTATAGTCCGCTCTGACTGTCCATCAGTCTGCGGATGAAAAGTAGTACTAAACCTAAGCTGAGTCCCCAAGGCTTTCTGCAAACTCTTCCAGAAACGCGAAACAAACCTCGGGTCTCTATCTGATACAATGGAGGCTGGTACTCCATGTAGTCTCACTATCTCATCTAGATATAGCTGGGCTAGTCGCTCGAGTGACCAAGTAGTCTGCATAGGCAAGAAATGCGCTGACTTGGTAAGTCGATCTACAACTACCCAGATAGCATCCACCCCTCCTTGTGCCTTAGGTAGTCCGACCACAAAATCCATCGTAATGTGGTCCCATTTCCACTCGGGAATTGGGAGACTTTGTAACTTGCCAGCTGGTACTCGATGCTCAGCTTTCACCTGCTGACAAGTTAAACACTGAGCCACAAATCTCCCAATATCCCTCTTCATGCCTTTCCACCAGAAGTGTGCCTTGAGGTCCTTATACATCTTAGTCCCACCAGGATGTAGGGTGTAGGGTGTATAATGGGCCTCTCGCAGAATCTGCTCCCTGATCTCCGCATCCACTGGCACACATGCTCGGTTCCTGTACCTCAGTACTCCGAGGCATCTACCGTAAAGTCCCGTGACTGATTACTCGAAATCTGATCTCTAATCTTGGTTAGGTGGGGATCCTCACTCTGTTTCTCCCTGATCCTGTCCAGCAGAGTGGGCTGCATGACTAAAGACGTCAGTCTAGCAGAGACCCCAGGGGACACAACCTCTATCTCAAGTCGCCTCATCTCCTCTAATAGTGGCGCCTGATCTGTGATCATCATGGACAAACTCTGCACCGCCCTCCTACTCAAGGCATCTGCAACCACATTTGCCTTGCCTAGGTGGTAGAGAATATCTACATCATAATCCTTTAATAGCTCTAACCACCTACGTTGCCTCAAATTCAGCTCCTTCTGCGTGAACAGGTACTTTAGGCTCTTATGGTCGGTGTAGATTTCACAATGCTCCCCATACAGATAATGACGCCAAAGCTTCAGTGCAAACACCACGGCAGCAAGCTCCAAGTCATGGGTAGGGTAATTCTTCTCATAATCCTTGAGTTGCCTTGATGCATAAGCAATTACCCTCCCTTCCTGCATCAACACACAACCAAGTCCGCTGTGTGATGCGTCGCTGTAAATCACATATCCTTTCCCCATAACAGGGAGGGAAAGGATAGGAGCGGTCATCAGTCTATTCTTTAGCTCCTCAAAGCTCTGCTGACAGTCCTCACTCCAGATAAACTTCACCCCTTTACGTGTCAAGCGAGTGAGGGGTGTGGAAAGCTTCGCAAAGCCTTCCACAAACCGACGATAATAACCAGCTAAGCCCATAAAGCTACGCACCTCAGAAACGGTCGTCGGTCGGGGCCAATCCCGGATCGCCTCAATCTTCGCCGGGTCCACCGCCACACCTGTGGCGGAAATCACATGGCCCAAGAAGACTACCTCCCGAAGCCAAAACTCGCACTTTGCCAGCTTGGCAAACAACTTCTTCTCTCGCAGAAGTTGCAGCACAATCCTTAAGTGCTCCTCATGCTCCGCATCACTTCGGGAGTAAATCAAGATATCATCAATGAAAACCACCACGAATCGATCTAAGTATGGTCGGAAGATCCGGTTCATTAAATCCATGAATGCAGCAGGGGCATTAGTTAGCCCAAAAGGCATAACTGTGAACTCATAATGCCCGTACCGTGACCTAAATGCCGTCTTAGGAATATCCTCGGCCTTCACCTTCAGCTGGTGGTACCCGGATTGCAAATCAATCTTAGAGAAGACACAAGACCCTTGCAGCTGATCAAAAAGATCATCAATGCGCGGCAAAGGGTACTTGTTCTTGATGGTCACTTTATTTAATTCCCTATAGTCCACACACAGTCGAAGTGACCCATCTTTCTTCTTCACGAATAGCACCGGCGCTCCCCAAGGCGACACACTTGGCCTAATAAAGCCCTTGTCCATCAAATCCTGGAGTTGCGCCTTAAGCTCTCGCAGCTCAGCCGGTGCCATCCGGTAAGGAGCCTTAGAGATTGGCGCAGTTCCTGGAACTACGTCAATCACGAACTCAATTTCCCTATCTGGCGGCATGCTAGTCAGCTCAGGTGGGAAAACATCCGGGAACTCGCGGGCAATAGGGATATCCCCGAGTCCCGGCGCCGCCGTAGGCTCCTCAACAACACTAGCTAAAAAGGCTACACATCCTCGACGGATCATCTGCCTCGCTCGGGAAGTCGAAACCATAGAGGCAAAGAAAGCACTCTGACATCCCCGGTATACCAACATCTCCTGGCCTGGCTTTCTAAAAGTGACCGTCCTTGCGGCACAGTCAATAGTCGCAAAATACCGAGCCAGCCAGTCCATCCCGAGAACCACATCAAAGTCCCTCAGCTGTCTTAAGACCAACAGGTCTACTGGCATAATCCAGGACTCGATTTGCATCGGGCAGGACCAACAGCACTCCTCCACGTGCAAAGTGTGATCGGGAATCTGAACCTCTCGTGCACGTGGTAAAAGTCCTACCTTTAACCCATGTAACGATGCAAATGATCTACTAATAAAAGAATGCGATGCTCCAGCATCAAATAAAGTATGAGTCCTAATGCCAGAAAGTAGGGTGATACCTGCCACCACGTGATCTGCTGCTGAAGAGTCCTCTACCTGCGCAGCATACACTCGCCCACTTTGAGCTGGAGGGCGATAATCCGTGGGATAGGAAGAAGATGGCCTGTTTGCTGGAGCATATGGTCGCTGAGCCGTCGACCACTGCTGAGATGAAGAAGGAGCCAATGCTGAGGAAGGAGCCGTCGATGGTGCATAAGGGCAAGCAGCTCGGACGTGGCCAGACTGTCCGCACCGATAACAGCGGCCAAACCTCAGATCACAAGTATCAGGAGTATGCTGTCCCCGGCAGAAAATGCACCTAGCCGTAGCCTGGGGCTGCCTCGCCTGCTGCTGCTGTTGCCTCTGCCGCGGAGGTCCCTGATGCCGCGACTGCGACCTCTGCTGATGAGAGTGCTGCTGCTGTCGCGGGTACTGCTGCTGCTGATGTTGTGGGGGCCTCTGGGATCCACCAGGCCCTTGCCGCTCTGAACGCCCACGGCCCGTGAACTGAGGCGGTGGTGGTCGGGGCGGCCTCAAGGAACTGGCCTGTCCCCCGTCGTCTTGTGCTGGTCGCTTTCTGTCAGAACTTTGTGCGACCAAGCCCCCACGTCTGGCGATGACGTGGTCTCCTCTCTCAACCCACTGTGCATGCTCTGCTGCCTCCTGCAAGGTCTGTAGCCTTTGAGCATGCACCAATGTATAGATCTCTGGGCGCAGCCCCGACTCAAAGAGCTCCACCTGGTGCGGTCCGTCCCTGGCGACATAGGGTACGCAGTTAAGCAACCGCGTGAACTCCTGAAAGTAGTCCCATGCCGCCCGGTTGCCTTGCTGAAGATTCTTCAAATCATCTTCTAGCTTTTTCTTTATACTCGTGGAGAAGTACGTATCCAGAATCATCCTCTTGAATTCTGACCAGGGTAGCTGTCGAGTGATCTGAAACTCCAGGGGCTCTACCTGACGCCACCATGCATCAGCATCCCCATCTAAGCAGTGTACAGCCATATGTACCCTATACTTCGGGTCAATGAAGAAGTCCCAAAATAACTTCTCCATTGAAGAAAGCCAAGTCCCGATCTCCCAAGGTTGAGTATTCCGCCCTGAAAACCTAGGCGGTCCCCGCTGACAGAACTGGGTAAATTTGTCAGCAATCTCCTGCTCATCCGCAGGAGTCAAAGGCCGGATCGCTCCCTGGGCACCACTGCTCGAAGATGGTGCCGCAGGCGCTAGCGGTATGACTGGCGGTATAACCGGTAGTATGGGGGCCTCAACAGTGGCAGGGGGAGGTGCTCCTGCCTGAGCGAGCAGCTGCTCAATCCTCTGCTCCTGCTGGCGGTGATTCTCCGCCAGTTGGGCTACCATGGCCCGCAATTCGCTAATCTCTGGATGCCCGGACTGCTCCGGCTCCTCAGGGGGTGTAGGAGTACCCCGGGGAAGAATCCGCCGCCTAGGAGGCATCCTACCACACAAGAAACCCTGAATCAATAAACGAAGCCACACTCAACCCATTCTAGCGAAAGTCAAGGACATCTTCCTATTTCTGTGACTTTATGTTGTCTGCAGCCAACATAACTGTTCACTAGAAATTGGGTATGTCGGTCCTTCTTCCCTCCCTGGAAGAGTCAAACAATAAATCAACGACTTTCGCAGAATGTCACGTCTCTCACGCCCTACTATCCTAGGGTCTGCCAAAAGCCTAGGGTTTCCTAGGTCCCAACTGACCTATCCCAAAGCTCTGATACCAACTTTAATCTGTCACGCCCCGAGTGTAAACCGGAACCCGGGCTCGCCAACAGATCCGCCATGCATCACGGGATTTCCCGTGTACACGAAGCGCTGGTAAACTGCTCAGATATAATATAACAATAACAGAGCACAAAACAGAGCTGAAATAGAAAAACCACATAGTACCTCAGACTGGAAAATTCAAATAAAACTGTAATAGGTACAATAATCTTCCAGCTCACCAAATAGTACAACCAGCTGGCGGAAGCCAGACCTAACATAAAAGGAGTATACCAAAGTCTGAGTGACGGGTACAGCGTCTATCTACAGCTCTCAGCCTCACAGGAGATCTATCTATTCGGCGATCCCCTTACCTCGATCCGCTGCCGAAGGCTTAGCAGCTCCCGCGGACGACTCTGCAAAAATAAGGGAGAAGAAGGAAACAAAAAATAACAATGGGGGTGAGAACTACCAGATAAACCAGTAGCCTCCCCTAGTGGGTAAAACCTCAACTCTGACGCACCCACTAGGACTACTAGAGGCAAAAGAAAAGAACAGTGGTAAGCTATAAAGGCTGCTGATAAAAAGGAAAACTATCACCACTATGCCTCTAAATGCCATGAAATGACTGAATGTATGCATCAACATCATGCCTGCCTGAAATAACCCAATCTTGTGCCACCAGTAAAACTGGTACTGCCTGCTGTGCCTTGCCTGCCAAATCGGGTGGGTTGGCCAAACCCTAACACCGATAGGAAATAGGAGTCTCAAGGACTCAAAGCCTGCCTGTAACACACTCCGGAGTGGCCCTCGAGGGGAGCGACCCACACGAGTAAAGTATCTCAGTAATAAGTATCATAAGTGCCATAAAACAGCAGGACTGGATCATGACTATGATCAAAGTGGGAAAAGCCATCCACTAAAGAAAAGCCCGATCTGATGCCATAGTACTCAATAAATGAGAAAATCATCCACTAGAGAAAAGCCCGATCCCCGGCTAATGCAAAAACAGACTCAACCCTGATCTTATGCAAAAATAAACATCCGGCCGACCGCCTACTGCCCGCGGTCACCGCAATACCCCACAATGCCACAATCTCGGCTACACTATCCCAAACCCCTGCTCACACTTGAGCGACAACATCTGAATGCAAAGGAGAGCAATAAAGCATGCCAAGTTTCAATATGATAGTGTAGCAATAAATAGTGGCCTTACCATATGTCCAGTCATGCATGCAACTGTCTTATTTTTTAAAAGCTGTAAAATAGTGTCAAATATTTATTTTAAAAAGATTGATTTGTTATAAAAGTTATTTGCATGCGAGATTATAGCCTTTGTCCCAATCACAGTGTCCCAAGATAAGTCATCATATAATTTGTGGGGTTATATTAAATTTTAGGAGAGTTCGTCCCAGCGGTTCTTGTCATTTGTCATATTAGTTTGTCCCAATGGTTCTCATTAATTGTCCTGTTAGTTGTCCTGTTAGTTTGTCCTGTTAGTTGTCCTGTTAGTTTGTCCTGTTAGTTTGTCCCAATGGTTCTCATCAATTGAATTTTAGGGGTGTTCTAATAATCCCAGTGAGCTTGTCAAAAATGAGGTAAGCAACAACCGCCCACCTCGAACAGCTCAAACAACACCCCAGGTAGTCTCCTGGCTGTCCACAGTCCTCAATTCCTACAAATCAACGCTCCCGGTATAAATACAAATCCCAAAAAGTACAATATTTGCTGTTTTTCAGACAGCACGGAAAAAGAGGAGTTTTTCACCTCTAAATAGTGCTCCAGAAAATCCAAAAAAATTACGGTTGCGTTCCTTGCGAAGAGTAGATCAAAATCGACTCTCAAAACGCCTCGATCTGATGCTCCTACGCCAAGATAAAAATCGGAGAAGTCGACGCTGTCCAGAAATTTCCACAGCAAAAAGGGGGGTCAAAGAGGCCTTAGAAACCGTGCCAAAAGTGAGAAATGGAGCAAAGTGATCAACACGGAAATCGAAGCCTTACCTCTTAGGAACGCGCTGTCGCAAAAATCGTCCAAATATTCCTCCTGGTTAGCACACAGGGAATTTTCGACTGAACTGCGACGGGAAATGGGCCGAAAAAGAAAACCGTCGCAGTGCGCCGCGTCGCAGATAACTCACTAATTGTAACTCCAGAAATTCTGAAATTTTGAAGAGAGAGAGAGGAGAGAGAGAGTAACAACTTTTGTAAAGGGCCCAGACTCTGTTTCTCTCTCTACAGCGCGCAAACCGAGATGAGCAATGGAGAGGGGGTGAGAACTCTTATATAGTGGGCCAAAGCATCTTGGGCTCCACACGGGATCCAGATCCGAACAGGAAACACCAAAATTGGCCAACCAGATTGCGCCACGTGTCCACAAAACAGGAACCAGCTTGTGCAAGCCCACTCAAAAACTGCCACGTGTCCACGTGGTGCACGTGCCCGGTCCGCGCTCCGGGTTTTCCGGATCCTGTCAGCCAATAGGGGAGCGCCACGTGTCACCGTCCCACATGCCTTCTAGAAGCCGGCCCACCAATGGGGAAGCGCCACGTGGCAAGGGGGGTCTTCGCTACTCCCGGTGCACGCCAGGCCCATGGACCGCGCACCAGCGCCCCCTGCCCGCGCCTGCCCGCGCCTGCCCGCGCTGCCCGCACCGCGCGCCGCCGCTTCTTGCCTTGCTCCGCCGCACTCCGCCGCCGCGCCGCTGCCGCGCCGCCGCCCGCCGGACGCCGCCGGCCTTCGCCGCCCGCCGGAACAGTGATTCCGGCGGCCGGAACAGTAATTCCGGCGTGAACAGTACCCCAGTGCCGAAAAAATAAAGTAAATATACCATTTTGACCGTTTTCGCGCGCTGAGTCCAAATCCGCCGTCCGTTTCGCCAAATTCTCATCCGAAATTTTACAAAAAGCTCCCGAAAAATCCCATTTGCTCCGATTTTCGCGCCAAGTCTATTTTTAATGTCCAATTTCGATTCTACAAGCTCCGTTTCCCAAATTAGCTCCCTACAGTCACTGTTTAATGTTGTACAGTTCCTGCGGGAGTCCGGATCATCACAGAGACAATCGACACCGGCACACCATGAAGCCGGACAATCTCGTCGCTATACAATTGGGCAAGCCGATCTCGGGACCATGTCGTATGAACAGGCAAGAAGTGAGCCGACTTGGTAACCCAAATGGCATTGTGGCCTTGCTGGGATTGAGGCAGACCGGTGATGAAGTCCATAGTGATCTGCTCCCATTTCCACAAAGGAAGTGGTTGCAGCATCCCTACCGGTCGTAGATGCTCAGCCTTCACCCGCTGGCACACCAAGCACTGAGATACATTCTGTGCAATATCCATCTTCATCCCAGGCCACCAAAATTGTTGCTTCAGATCCTTGTACATTTGGTTCCCCAGAATGCACAGTGTACAGGGATCGATGCGCGTAAGAATTTCGTTCCTCAAGCCATCATCCTTTGGAACGCACCAACGACTCCGATATCTGATAGAGTCGTCAGTGAGCATCTGATAGTTGTCAGTCTGACCCAATGCTATATTTTCGCGAATTCTTTCGAAACAAGGGTCCTCCTGCTGTCCTTCCTTAATGTGGTCAAGAAGGGTAGGCTAGACTACCATTGCCATAAGTTGAACAATCACCCCAGCGGGAACTACCTCCAAGTGCAATCTCAGGAACTCTTCAATCAAGCGTTCCTGCCCAGTGTTCATTAACATTTCAGCCGTACTGTGCTTCCGGCTCAATGCATCGGCTACTACATTTGCCCGACTAGGATGATACTGAAGAGTCAGGTCATAATCTTTGAGAAGTTCAAGCCAACGCCGCTGCTTCATATTTAACTCTTTCTGAGTAAAGAGATACTTGAGGCTTTCATTTTCGCTAACAAGTCCTAGACCTCAACTTAGCTTGCTAAAAAGCATGAAACTATCTCAAGAAATAGAGCTGACTAATTTCACCTGGTCACATATACTGCCGAATGTAACCGACTCGATCAATCATTTAGCACCTCTGATATTTAACAACTTGGTTTGCCCTCCACAAAATCTTAACAGATCTGGTTTGGACGCATTGTCCAATTCTACAGTTTAACTGAATATTCTCATCATTGCATCAATTGCAAGTTCTGGGCAATATCATCGTGGCTAGTAGGCCACCAACTAGAATGGATGTCCACTATAATGTCAAGGATAATCTATTCTCCACGTATGTATACCGTCGGAGACCTAATCAAAGTCCAATACAGTCTAGAATATCGGCACCCAGATTACTTCACCGTTGCCCAGAGAGCAACCTCGTAAACTAGCAAGTACATAAGCAGACCCAATCATAATATTTCCCTTATAGGGTAGAGTACTTCATCCGCTCTTCCGACAGTACGTTGTCTGCAGCCAACGTGCTTATCAAAAGAAAAGTGAAATACCTTGATCTGTCACCAACCTTACATTGGAGACATGACTCCCACCGGAATCCAACAGAAGGTATCACACATTCCTCACAACACCAACCTGTATGCCAATATTGCAAACCAATATCGAGTGTTACTACCACCACGTGGTCACGAGTGCCATCATGGCCACTCACAATAACCTAGAACCATATTCCAGTGTTCACCAATACCTTGAATTGATTACTTTTTGCTGACACAGATCTAGCGACACCTGTCGCAACTCAACACCAACGGGATGACCATAATTCCACAAGCAAGTTCACACGCATTATGTGAAACAACCACAATTCGTATCCATTTAGGATTAATATCGGATCCTCAAGCTATCAACATCACTCGACACATCAGACACTCTAGTCATAATGCACCCCCAATACTACCTTACCAAGGTAGCAGCCACAACGGCTACAATTATTGAATACTTATAGGAGAATCTGAGGCGGTCCACGAAATTCGTGCAAAAAGGTGGGACCTGACTACAAGACCAACCCAATCAGGGCGTGGTAGGTCGGACCCCTGTTCTTGGTGTAGCCCTGAACCTATGCTTTAGCCTTACTATATGCTTTCATTCCAGCATTCAGTCATTACAGCTATATTGCTTGATTATACTGATGAGCCTTTCGTTATACTCTATTCTTCACTGCATGTTTAGAATAGGAGTTCTAGTCTTAGTACCTGGTATGATTTGCATCAGTATTGATATCCCGATGGGGATTTCCTCGGTTTCTTGAGGTAGTTTCATGCTTTTTAGCAAGCTAAGTTGAGGTCTAGGACTTGTTGGCGAAAATGAAAGCCTCAAGTATCTCTTTACTCAGAAAGAGTTAAATATAAGGCAGTGTCGTTGGCTTGAACTTCTCAAAGACTATGACCTGACTATTCAGTATCATCCTGGTGGAACCAAATGTACAAGGATCTGAAGTAGCAATTTTGGTGGCCTGGGATGAAGATGGATATTGCACAGTATGTATCCCGGTGCTTGGTGTGCCAGCGGGTGAAGGCTGAGCATCAGCGACCGGTAGGGATGCTGCAACCACTTCCTGTTCCTGTGTGGAAACGGGAGCAGATCACTATGGACTTCGTCACCGGTCTGCCTCAATCCAAGCGAGGCCACGATGCCATTTGGGTTGTTGTGGATCGACTCACCAAGTCGGCTCACTTCTTGCCTGTTCATACGACATGGTCCCGAGATCGGCTTGCTCAGTTGTATATCGACGAGATTGTCCGGCTTCATGGTGTGCCGGTGTCGATTGTCTCGGATCGGGATACTCGATTTGTGTCCCATTTCTGGCAAAGTCTTCAGCAATCATTGGGCACTAAGTTAAATTTCAGCACTGCCTTCCATCCTCAGTGTGATGGGCAGTCTGAACGGGTTATTCAGACATTAGAAGATATGTTGCGAGCATGTGTTATGGATTATGGAGACGAATGGTTCAGATACCTGCCGCTAGTAGAATTTGCCTATAACAACAGTTACCAGGCAAGCATTGGAATGGCGCCTTATGAGGCATTATATAGGCGTCGATGTCAATCCCCGATCTATTGGGATGATGTTGGAGAACGCCGGATTGTCGGGCCAGATTTATTGGAGGATGCTGAGGCCAAGGTGCGGATCGCTCGACAGCGATTGTTGACCGCACAGAGCAGACAAAAGAGTTATGTGGACCGGCGCAGGCGCGATCTTGAGTTCCAAGTTGGCGATCACGTAGTACTGAAGGTGTCGCCAACTAGGGGAAATCAAAAGATTTGGGTTGCGAAGCAAGCTTAGTCCACGTTTCGTGGGACCCTTCGAGATATTAGAGCGCATTGGTCCAGTGGCATATCGGCTAGCTCTTCCTCCAAGTCTCGCCCGTGTGCATAATGTCTTTCATGTCTCCATGCTGCGAAAGTACATACCTGATCCTACACATGTCATCAACCCCACCTCTGTCCCACTACGTGAGGATCTGAGCTACGACGAAGCTCCATTGCGGATCCTGGCACGCGATGAGAAGAAACTGCGTAGCAGAACAATTCCCTATGTAAAGGTACAGTGGGAAGATCATGAAGAACGAGAGGCCACATGGGAGCGTGAATCTGAAATGTTAGAACGCTTTCCCTTTTTGTTTGATTCGTAATTGTAATCAAGTTTCGGGGACGAAACTTTTTATAAGTGGTGGGTGATGTAGTAATCGTGAATTTTTAAAGATTTAAATAAATTTCTGGATTAATTAATAGCGGAAAGTAATAAATAAAACCCCAAAAATATCGCTTTTTGATCGGGGTCTAATCTCAAAAATCCGAGTTCACCATTGCGACCGTCTCGTCGAAACATGAAAAATTCATATTCACTTGTCGACGATCCAACGGTCGGATCTTCCAAAAATTAGCGAAGAAGAAACGGGTCCCACAACTTAAGTTGTGGATAGTAACCCCTATTTTAAATGGCCCTTTGATTACTAACGACCGTTTCACTATCTGAAACCCTGACATAGGGGTATGAGTAGTCAAACCTAACTAATTTCGACGTTCTGGACGCAATGGCACTGACGGATTTCGCGTTTGGCGATCCGGGTGCATCGGAGTGCGTACGTCGGATTGTGACATATAGAACAAGATGGCCCGAGAATTCATTTGTGCACCAAATCAAGCAAATGAATAGCCTATCTTGAAGGTCTCGACGAGCCGGACGTCTTGGCGAAGTCCATTTCGCATTTCGTCGAGCGAATTTTCTCGAATTGCGTAAAACGTCTTGAAAAATCAATATTTTCTATAAAACCTATATGTTTTGTGTACCAAAAATTTAGTGGATTAAACTATGGGGTGTTGGGTGCATTTTGCACCTACTGTGCAGAGCTCGGAGCCTAGGTTTTGAGTGTGAACCGGGTTGAGGCTATTTTGCAAAGAATCTTGCATTAATGTTGCTTGCCTCTTGGACTGCCCTGGGCCAGAGCACGAAGGGTTTTGGGGTGGATTCCGAAGCTTCAACCGCCTCTAAGTCTCCCAGACCAAGCCCCGAGTGCAGGGTGGCCGAGGAGTCAAATCCCATTGTTGTGAACTCGGGATAGAGAGAGAGAGGAAAAGGTTGGAACCAAATTTGTCCAAAGTTGGATCTGAAGTGCTCAGAGGATTCCTTGGCATCTCTGGAGCATCCTGGGCACTTGCCGTGGCCGTGCGTGGAGAAGGGACCAAGAACCGGCTTCCTCCTTCTTCATCAACTCTGGCCAAGGTGAGACCACCCTAACCAATGGTTCTCTGGACCCGAGACCCTTAGCAGTAGATTCCCTATGTCCTTAGGATACTCTCTGCACAACCCGAGCCCCCCATGCAGTCTGCTTGGCCGGCGGGAGCATAGATGGCCGGAAACCTAGCCGTGCTCCGCCTCGGCATAACTATGCAACCAATGAACCAAAATAGCTAAAAATTGGTATGCCAGGACTGTAGGACATGTATTTTAATTCTCCAAAGTTTGGGTGAATATGGTTGAGTATTTTGGGAGAAATTTAATGCCCTAGTTTTCGGGTTTTTACAAGTTGGCCGAGCTTGGTGCTCTGGCGCCGGCGGGTTTCTCCGACGCCGGCCATGTGCCCAGAAGACTTCCTGGGTGTGAGAGGAGTGCAACCCTGCACTTGCATGGCATCCATGCAGCACCAAAGAGGCGCGGCCATGGATGACCCGAAAATGAACTCAAACGCGACCGCCGGCGTTCCGGCCAACTCCGGCCGGGGAGGGTTGGTCGGGAAGCTTCCTATGGATCAGTAGAGCCTTTCCATCCATGATGGAGAGCTTCAAGTTGCCTCTGTGAAATTTCACCATTAGAGGTGGGGGAGCTCCACACCGAGCTTGCCAATGCCGCGCCGCCGCCGTGTTTTGTTGCCCGCCACAGGTACAGGAAGTTTCCCCGAGGGATTTAGCATCTGTTGATGCTCTTGGTTGGGTCCCAGAACCTTGGGTTGAGCGATCACGATTTTCAATGCATTGAGCTTCATCTTCTTTCCGAGCTCCGGCCAACCCGAGGGTGTTGGGTCGAAACCAAAATGATGGAAATATTCCTGCAACTCCAAGGAATGTTTCCATCCAAGTTATTTGCCCTTTTGTCCAGTAATTGCAGAGTACTAGCGTGAGATTGGTTGTATGTAGTTGATAACAAATTGTGCACACTAGATGTTTGATTAAATGCCTCAACAAAGAAAACTTTGGAATTAGACATTTCTGTAAATATGAAAGATGCTTCAAAATGTCCCCTGAGCTTGATGCTCACTTCAGATCAAGCTTGATCTGTGTCGACAAATGTTTGGTGCATTGTGAACTTGTGGGTGTGCAAGGGCTTGGTTCTGGTTGAACCAGCAATTCTGGGCTGCAATCAAGGTGAGCCCTGGTGTCCCGGCACTGTCCAGAGACTATTTGATTCAGGAAGTTTCATCTAAAGATGAATGGATTTAAAGTTGTGACAAAACCAAGCTTTAAGGCAATAATTACTTAAAATAGTGTTTGGGTCTGGTTGCGAAGTTGCAACAGTGTACTCCTAGCTAATTTGGGGTCACTGAACGCAATGCTCGCGTTTATTTTGGGTTTTGATGAGCCGAAGAAACGAAAATGCGTTTCGGCTAGGTTAGAGAAGTAATTCATGGCCCGAAATTTTCCTCGGGTATCGTGCTGCCACAAATGGGTGAGCACGGCGTTCAGCTAGTCGAATGCCACCTACTAGAGGTGGCGGTTTGTAAAAATGATTCTCCGTTTAAGAGAACGAGCCAAAACGGGGTTTATATAGTAGATATTACACATTCTGAATAAACCCGAGGGGCTTGCTGCAATTGTAACAGTATGGAAAAGTTAGATGAATACTCTAAAGCATTGTTGACCTTTCGGTGGGTTTCCCGGGGTCCTTGAAAAGCTAGATTTGCTTAATAATGCGTTAATCGACAAAATAGTCAATTCGCGCTAGTTGCACTTTGAGGATTGGTAGATCCTGAGTTGTCACCTGGTATTATTGTAGGCCCCAGTCATCAGGAGCCAGCCCGTGATCCGTCTTGTGGTTATCGCGACCGTCTACCTTCTGGTGGAGTCGTTGTTCCTCCTATATACAGGTGGGTTATCTTCGGTCCGCGTTTTATCAGGTCGGCCCTACGGGGTGCCGTGGTAGGTCGGACCCCTGTTCTTGGTGTAGCCTTGAACCTATGCTTTATTCTTACTATATGCTTTCATTCCAGCATTCAGTCATTACAGCTATATTGCTTGATTATACAGATGAGCCTTTCGCTATACTCTATTCTTCACTACATGTTTAGAATAGGAGTTCTAGTCTCAGTACCTGGCATGATTGCATCAGTATCGATATCCCGATGGGGATTTCCTCAGCTTCTCGCCGACTGTCCGGTCTACTGACTGTGGATTGAGATTTAGCATTATGACTGCTATTGAGTTTATACCTGCTCTTACTACTTGCTTGCATATCAGCACAAAACCCTTACATCTGCATAGCCCTGATCCCACAGATGAGCTTTTATTATGCCTTGATTTCCAGCAATAGCTATACATCATGCTTATATTCCAGCAGTTGCTTGATTATTTTATTGAGATATATCATGCTTTCTTCAGCAGTAGATATGCATTTTCCTGGACACATGCCATGCTTGATTGGTCACTAGCATAGTTCTATACCTGTCTCTATTCTTCACTGCATATTTAGAATAGGAGATACTACTTCAGTATGTGGCATGTTATACTTGTATCTCGGTGGGGATTTTCCTCGGCTTCTTGCCGTCTATATGGTCAGTGGACCATGGTTTGAGCATCAGCAATTTGGTTCATTGCTGCTCTTACTAAGATGACCTGAGTCTGACGTGAGAGCGCGGGGTGTTGTCTTGTGGTTGGGAACTCAGTTGAATTATTATGCAACTTGGATGGAAACATTCCTTGGAGTTGCAGGAACATTTCCATCATTTTGGTTTCGACCCAATACCCTCGGGTTGGCCGGAGCTCGGAAAGAAGATGAAGCTCAATGCATTGAAAATCGTGATCGCTCAACCCGAGGTTCTGGGACCCAACCAAGAGCATCAACAGATGCTAAATCCCTCGGGGAAACTTCCTGTACCCGTGGCCGGCAACAAATCACGGCGGCAGCGCGGCAGTGGCAAGCTCGGTTTGGAGCTCCCCCACCTCTAATGGTGAAATTTCACAGAGGCAACTTGAAGCTCTCCAACATGGATGGAAAGGCTCTACTGGTCCATAGGAAGCTTCCCGACCAACCCTCCCCGGCCGGAGTTAGCCGTAACGCCGGCGGCCGAGATTTGGACCACTCTCGGGTCATCCATGGCTGCGCCTCTTTGGTGCTCACCACCTGTTTGTGGAAATGCCACAGAGAGGATTTTGATGGAATTAGACATTTCTGTAAATATGAAAGATGCTTCAAAATGTCCCATGAGCTTGATGCTCACTTCAGATCAAACAGGATCTGTGTGGATTACTGTTTGGAGCATTGTGGACCTTTGAATGAACTTGGCTTTGGTTCTGGTTGAACCAGCCCATCTAGACTTCAAATAGGGTAAGCCCTGGGGTCCTGGCACTGTCCAGAGACTATTTGATTCATGGAGTTTTATCTGAAAATGTATAGATTCAAAGTTGTGTTAAAACCAAGCTTTAAGGCAATAATTACTTAAAATAGTGTTTGGGTCTGGTTGCGAAGTTGCAACAGTGTACTCCTGGCTAATTTGGGGTCACTGAACGCGATGCTCGCGTTTATTTTGGGTTTTGATGAGCCGAAGAAACGAAAATGCGTTTCGGCTAGGTTAGAGAAGTAATTCATGGCCCGAAGTTTTCCTCGGGTATCGTGCTGCTGAAAATGAGTGAGCACGGTGTTCAGCAAGTCGAATGTCACCTACTGGAGGTGGCGGTTCGTAAAAATGATTCTCCGTTTAAGAGAACGGGCCAAAACGGGGTTTATATAGTAGATATTACACATTCTGAATAAACCCGAGGGGCTTGCTGCAATTGTAACAATATGGAAAAGCTAGATAAATGTTCTAAAACATTATCGACCTTCGATGGGATTTCCGGGGTTCTTGAAAAGCTAGATTTGCTTAATAATGCGTTAATCGACAAAATAGTCAATTCACGCTAGTTGCACTTTGAGGATTGGTAGATCCTGAGTTGTCACCTGGTATTATTGTAGGCCCCAGTCATCAGGAGCCAGCCCGTGATCCGTCTTGTGGTTATCGCGACCGTCTACTTCCTGGTGGAGTCGTTGTTCCTCCTATATACAGGTGGGTTTATCTTCGGTCCGGGCTTTATCATTTCGGCCCTCTGGGGTATAGTATTGGTTGGACCCCTGTTCTTGTAGCCTAGTTGATATTTGAGCTTGCCTTCCTTTTGATCAGTTTCATTCTGCTATATGCTGAGTTATGATCCTTATCTGCAAAATTGATTATATGATACCTTGCATGATTGATCTTTAGTTGCTTCCAGATATTATGACTCTATTCCTGGACATTTGCCATGCCTGATTGGTCATTAGCTAGCTTGCACATTTATACTTGATTATCAGTATATCCTGATCCATGCTCTAGTAGTTGCTGATTATATTCTGCATATGATTGAGATTTAGTGGCTATTCTACATTGTACCCCTTTTGATTTAGTAAAACATTGCAACTGTATTTCCATTTTGAGAACTGGATGTATTAACTTATGAACCTTGTGGTTGTAATAGAGTAGAACTTATTTAGTATAGCTATCTCGTATCTACTCTGATTGACTGTATCTTTTAGCCGAGCACATATAGGGAAGGCTCTGGTTGAGGTACAGAGACTTTTCTATATGTGTGGCGGTCTGTTCACGCCTTGGAGAAATCAAGATTTTAAACTCTGATTTAAAAAAAAAAAAAAAAAATTAGACCCACTTTTGAATCTCGGGGCATGACAGATTAAACACGAAATTCGTGCAAAAAGGTGGGACCTGACTACAAGACCAACCCAATCAGGGTTACTATTTGGCCATAGGCCACCAAAACTAATTGATATAACAGCCATGACAGCGCCAACGCGCTCACTATCACAACCACCTCTATCGGAATAATCTTGAATTTCGGGCTACTTTCACTGAACAGGCTTAGTTCATAACTCGATAAAGACTTGTATTTATAAAGTGTCATCAGAATCACTTCCTTCACAGCAAAGGAATTGCTAAACTCATAGTCATCCCGATAGCTGTAATCGGGGAATTAGCAATAATAGCAGCCACCGGTGTAGTTCTGGAAATCATGGCTGTGACAAAGGTCACATACCATGTGGCGCGGGGCTACAGGAGGCTCAACAACACCTCAAAGTACCTGGGCTAGTGGTGGGACTGGTGCAAAAATAGCAGTCATCTGCTGAACTAACCCAACACAAGTGGTGAGCTAACTCTCAAACCACTGCAAACGATCCGAGCCCTCTGGCTCCACTGAAACATCTCGCCCACGACCCATATCATGATCGCGGCCAACACTGCACCCACTATCACCACCAAGCCCAGAGTGCGTGCGAACACCGCTTGTAGCCACAACAACAAGGTTAGGAAACAACTCGTTAGTAAATAATTCACCTGAGTTCCTAACCACAAGACAACACCCCGCGCTCTCACGTCAGACTCAAGTCATCCTAGGGTTTATCCTAACCCATCCCTAGGTACCGTGTACCTATTCTCTGATACCATCTAATCTGTCACGCCCCGAGATTCAAAAGTGGGTCTAAATTTTTTTTTTTTTTTTTTAAATCAGAGTTTAAAACTTGATTTCTCCAAGGCATGAACAAGCCGCCACACATATAGACAAGTCTCTGTACAACAAACAGAGCCTTCCCTATATGTGCTCGGCTAACAGAAACAGTCCATCAGAGTAGATACGAGATAGCTATACTAAATAAGTTCTACTCTATTACAACCACAAGGTTCATAAGTTAATACATCCAGTTCTCAAAATGGAAATACAGTTGCAATGTTTTACTAAATCAAAAGGGGTACATCCTACCAGGGATGAATCTACCACGCGTCCTCACACAGAACGTCCAAAGGTCCCCGCACCCGAAGGACCTGAAAAACAGTCACCCGAGGGTGTGAGACACACCGGAGTGTATCCCAGTGGGCACGACGGGCCGGGAAATAGCAAGCCGTACCTACTGGATACCATAATAAGCGGATAGCAAAAGTAGGATATACTGAAACTGAAAGGTATAATTCAAATATATAATCTAAGCAGAGTACCATTAATCATGGATTAATCAACAGAGCAGTGTAATCATATATAAAGCTGATCATGCTATAACTGATAATCTGACAAGTAGGAATGAATATGTTATAGCTGACAAGCAGGAAATAGTCATACTATCACTGATAATCTGGCGAGCAGAGAATGATCATACTATAACTGATAATCTGACAAGCAGGAAATGATCAAACATAGATCAATAGAACAGGGTATGCATATATAACACAATCATACTATGCATGATAAATCTATAACAGATATGAAAATGCAGGTAATCAAACAAGCAGGAATATCAAGAAGGTGCATCAAAGGTAGTACCACGAATATACCCAATCAAATGTCACTTTTGGCCACAAGGGCCTCAGGCTAAACTGCCATGGAGCATATGGACCTCAGGCAACAACCACTTTTGGTCATTGGGGCCTCAGGCAACAACCACTTTTGGACACCCAACAAGCTATCATAATCCCCACAGGGCTCACGGGTCAATCAGACCTCTCTACCGGTAAAGAACACCGCGACGGTGGCCAAACCGTCGGTGTGCGCGACTGAAAGAGGGCTCAACACGGCGATCATAATGCTGATGCTCAAACCATAGTCCACTGACCATATAGACGGCAAGAAGCCGAGGAAAATCCCCACCGGGATACAAGTATAACATGCCACATACTGAAGTAGTATCTCCTATTCTAAATATGCAATGAAGAATAGAGACAGGTATAGAACTATGCTAGTGACCAATCAAGCATGGCATGTGTCCAGGAAAATATATATCTACTGCTGAAGAAAGCATCATATATCTCAATAAGGTAATCAAGCAACTGCTGGAATATAAGCATGATGTATAACTACTGCTAGAAATCAAGGTATAATAATAGCTCATCTATGGGATCAAGGCTATGCAGATGTAAGGATTTTGTGCTGATATATGCAAGCAAGTAGTAAGAGCAGGTATAAACTCAATAGCAATCATAATGCTAAATCTCAATCCACGGTCGGTAGACCGGACAGTCGGCGAGAAGCCGAGGAAATCCCCATCGGGATATCGATACTGATGCAAATCATGCCAGGTACTGAGACTAGAACTCCTATTCTAAACATGCAGTGAAGAATAGAGTATAACGAAAGGCTCATCAGTATAATCAAGCAATATAGCTGTAATGACTGAATGCTGGAATGAAAGCATATAGTAAGGCTAAAGCATAGGTTCAGGGCTACACCAAGAACAGGGGTCCGACCTACCACGGCACCCAATAGGGCCGACCTGATAAAACGCGGACCGAAGATAAACCCACCTGTATATAGGAGGAACAACGACTCCACCAGAAGGTAGACGGTCGCGATAACCACAAGACGGATCACGGGCTGGCTCCTGATGACTGGGGCCTACAATAATACCAGGTGACAACTCAGGATCTACCAAATCCTTAAAGTACAACTAGCATGTATCGACCATTTTGTCGATTCTCGCAATATTAAGCAAATTTAGCTTTTCAAGGACCCCGGGAAACCCACCGAAAGGTCAACAATGTTTTAGAGCATTCATCTAACTTTTCCATATTGTTACAATTGCAGCAAGCCCCTCGGGTTTATTCAGAATGTGTAATATCTACTATATAAACCCCGTTTTGGCTCGTTCTCTTAAACGGAGAATCATTTTTACGAACCGTCACTTCCAGCAGGTGACATTTAACTTGCTGAACGCCGTGCTCACCCATTTGTGGCAGCACGATACCCGAGGAAAACTTTGGGCCATGAATTTCTTCTCTAACCTAGCCGAAACGCATTTTCGTTTCTTCGGCTCATCAAAACCCAAAATAAACGCGAGCATCGCGTCCAGTGACCCCAAGTTAGCTAGGAGTACACTGTTGCAACTTCGCAACTGTTACGGAATTTGAGTTGGCGTATTTCGTGAAAGTATTATGTCTTGAAGATTGAAGATAAGAGAAGTTTGGATCATGTACCTCAATCTCAAGAAAGAAGAATTCAAAAGGATCAGATATGTTTAACTAAAGATTTTTGGTGATCCGAATACTTCTTGTAGAGTAGAAACACTTGGAAGAATTTTTAATTGCATAAAAATCAAAAACTGGACATGGGACATGTTCAGGATCCGGATCGGACCTCGCAATCCGGATCCCGAAGGGTGATTGTTCATTGGCAATTTCAATCCGGATCCTAGGCCAATCCGATCCGGATCCCGAACATGGGAGTTTGCTGAATTGCATGAACGATCCGGATCGGACCTTGTGATCCGGATCCCGAACCCTTGGATTTCTGGAATCGTCAATCTTGTTACGACGATCCGGATTGCAGTAATCCCGATCCGGATCGCCGTCCTGAAAAATTTCCAGAAAAGGTGGTTTTTGATCCTTATCTTCTTCCAATGGTTTCTAACCTATAAATAGACCCTTTATTCATTTTTAGGGCATCGGAAAAGATCCGAATATAATAGAAAAATACGACCGAAAGAGAAAAATCCACATATAGAGAAGAAAGGAAATCAATAGATTAATTCTATGTTTCTTCATCTATATTGATTGATTTGATTCTAGGTTTTCCATACTCAGATTTTGAGTAGAATCAAATCAATGAATACTTAGATGGTATTTCCGATCTATTTCTAATCTAAGTATTCGGCGGATCATCACCACCCAAAAACAACGATTTACCCTAAATCGGCGCGTGGACTCGCGTGGCCTTGTGGATTCAAGGTGCAACCGCTCTCGTGGATTCGGAGCGAGGTACGTTCGTGGATTCGAAGCGTGCTACTGGGTGAAGACCGTGGATTCGGTCGGACGTCGTGGACTCGACGTTGGACGCTGTGGATTCAGCGTTGGGCGCAGATCGTGGATTCGAGAAGCGTCGTGGAGCGAGCGGAGAAGATCTACTAGGAGCGTATGGTAAAAGGTTGAGTCGTCTGTGAGTACGTTATATCACCTTGTACGTGTGTTAATTCTAGTGGATTTCGCCGTGTTATCGGTCCCGTGGTTTTTTACTCCGGTTTGGAGTTTTTCCACGTAAAAATCTTGCGTGTTATTTTTATTTCCGCATTGGGTTTTATTGCGCAATGATTTTTTGAGTGTTTATTGTTTACACCTATTCACCCCCCTCTAGGTGTTTTTTCCCCTATTTAGATCCATATTAATATAACCCAACAAGTGGTATCAGAGCGGGAATAGGGTTGTAAACAATGGTTGAAGGTGGAAACATCAATCGACCCCCTTTCTTTGATGGAACAAATTATGCGTACTGGAAAGTACGGATGAAAGCCTTTTTAATTTCCATCGACGAAAGGGTGTGGCAATCAATTGAATTAGGATGGTCTAATCCAACTGAAATTATTTCTGATGTTCGCACCTTAAAACCTAGGTCGAAATGGACCAAGGAAGAGATAGATTCATCTTCTTACAATGGCAAAGGAATTAATGCTCTATTTAATGCTTTGTCACAAACAGAGTTCTCTCGCGTCTCGGCATGTGAGACTGCGAAAGAAATCTGGGATGTTCTTCAAGTTACGCATGAGGGAACTAACCTTGTGAAGATTCAGAAACTGCAAATGCTTACGAGCAAGTTTGACTCTATCTCTATGGCAGAGAATGAATCTTTCACTGACTATTACACACGATTGCAAGACATCGTAAACTCATGTGCTAACTTGGGAGAGAAGATTCCAGAATTTAAAGTTGTAAGAAAGATTTAAGAACTCTTCCTGAACGATTTCGCCCGAAGGTCGCAGCCATTGAAACAATTAAACACCCGGACGAAATGCGTGTAGAAGAATTAGTTGGTGCTTTACAAACTTATGAAATGACATTTCCTACTAACTATTCTTCTGGAAAGGCATCCTCTTCTAAGTCTTCAGGTTATGCATTGAAAACAACTAAAGAAGAAGACGCGGATTCATCCTCCTCGGACGATGACGAGAACCTATCTATGGAGGACTTTGAGAAGCAGCTCGCTCTCTTGACAAGGAAGTTTCGCCGCAACTTTCGAAGGGGTAATTCAAGCAAAACTCCATCCTTCGGAAAGTCGAAGAAAGGCAAGGGTTCTTCAAGTTACAAGTCAAGAAAGCAAGAGAACTTCTCAAAGGATAAGAAAAGTTCAGAGGGACAAGTACAGTGCTTCAAATGTCGAGGCTACGGCCACATTGCAACGGAGTGTCCCAACAAGAATCCGGCAAAGAAGAAGGCGATGCAAGTCGTCACTTGGGATGACAACTCCACGTCAAATGAGTCATCCTCAAGTGATGAAGAAGACAACGCGACAGCATTCCACGCGTCCACTACATCTTCACCCTTCATGTGCTTAATGGCAAGTACATCCGATTCCTTGTCCAACTCCTCCCTGTTGAAAAGATTGCAACGGACGATGAATCGAGAATTCTGAAGGTGAAGATTTTGCTCTTGCCTACCATAAGCTTTTGAGGGATTCAAAGAAACTGGCAAAGCAAAACAAGGGGTTGAGAGGGAGATTGCAGGATCTCGAAGAAGAAGCAAAAAGGGCAACTTCTCTCTCAAACGCTCTTGAAGTGGAAAGGGATAATCTAGTCAAAGCAAATGTTTCCCTTCAAGAGTCCAATGAGCTTCTCGAGAAAGAACATAGAAATATGGTGGACAAAGCGAATTACTTCTTGAAGCTCTACGGCGAGGCTCGACAGGAAAAATGGAAATGACAAAGACCATACTCCAACTAAAGGATGACTTAAAGAGATTTTCTTCTGGAAGGAGTAAGTTGGACAGGCTTCTTGGTCTTGGTCAAACAAATAAGTTCGGCCTCGGATACACTCAAACTGGAGACATTCCAAGTTCGAGTGGGACAGTTTTTGTGCCTCAGTCGGTATCTCCTCCTCCGACACCGGAATTCACGACAAGCAACGACAACAAGCCTACTTCATCCTCTTCGGGATCGTCAAGATCTAAGGTATGTTTTCGTTGTGGCATTTCAGGGCACATAAGGAGAAATTGCAAGACGGGAGCCAAACGCACACCTCAAGCACCTCTTGCAATGACTACCAAAAGGTGATTCCTCAGAAATCAACTGCAAATCAATTGAAGGAAAAGAGCCTTGGTAGTTCACCGCTCAAGACGACATCATCAAGGAGCAGCAATCTTCAACAAGACGCTTTCACCTAGGAGAACAACTTCACGACCATTACCGACGCATTCCAAAAAGGTTTGGGTGCGCAAAGGTGAAATTTTTCCTTGTCTTGTTACTAATGTTTCCTTGCATGCATATGATAGTTCGTCTTGGTATCTGGATAGCGGGTGTTCCCGTCACATGACCGGTGACAAAAACTGTTTTCAAACTTTGAGAAAATCTCCGGAGGACTTGTTGTTTTCGGAGATGGTCGGTCTTCCAAAATTGTTGGAAAGGGAACGGTAGCTATTCCAGATGGCCCGGTTCTAAATAATGTGTTATTTGTTCATGGCCTTAAGACTAACCTCATAAGCATAAGTCAACTTTGTGATAATGGTTATTCAGTTAATTTTTCATCTGATGAATGTACTGTAACTGACAAGAACCATGCTTTCTTTTTAAAAGGGGTTAGATCAGAAAACAATTGTTATGTAGTTCCTCATAAATTTCTGAAAAATGTAACCTAGCATCTTTGAAAAATGAAACACTTTGGCATGAAAGGCTAGGTCACATAAACTTTAAGGAACTTGCTAGAATTTCAAACAAAGATGTGGTCAAGGGGGTTCCTAAACTTTCTTTTGAACAAAACATTGTGTGTGGCGGTTGCCAAAAGGGAAAACAGTCTAGGACTGCACACAAGAACTTGAACCACATAGGTACAAAACGGCCTTTGGAACTTTTGCACATGGATTTAATGGGGCCAACTCGTCAACCATCTTTGGGAGGTAAATGGTATATTTTCTTATTGGTTGATGATTTCTCTAGATATACTTGGGTAGCATTTTTAAAAGAGAAAGCTGATACTTTTGATTCTTTTCACGAGATTTGCCATCGTATTATGATTGAAAAGAATGAAAAGATTACTCGAGTTAGAAGTGATAGAGGTGGAGAATTCATAAATTCCAAATTCATTGATTTTTGCACTTCTAATGGCATTAAACATGAATTCTCAGCACCTTATACACCTCAACAAAATGGTGTAGTCGAGCGCAAAAACAGGGTCGTACAGGAGATGGCACGTGTTATGCTTCATAGCCGGAACTTACCGTTATATTTTTGGGCTGAAGCGGTGAACACTGCTGTCTATGTTATTAATCGCGTGTATTTGCGCCCGGGGACTTTGAATACACCATATGAACTATGGTTTTGTAGAAAACCTAACATCAAATATTTTCGTATCTTTGGGAGTCGGTGTTTTATTTTACGTGATCGCGAGAATCTTGGAAAATTTGACTCTCGAAGTGACGAAGGGATTTTCTTAGGTTATTCTACAAACAGTAGAGCATATCGAGTTTTTAACTTAGAATCTAAGACGATCGTAGAATCGATAAATGTTAAGGTAGATGAAGCTTTTCACTTTGAATCTGAAAAATCTACCCTCGATATCTCTCTTGATGATGATACACCTGCTAATGCATCTTCTTCTAACAATTCTTTCGATAATAATGATGCATCTAACGGTTCTTCAAGTTTATCTGATGTGCAGGAATCATCTCGTGTACCTCCGACTACTCCTTACCTCAAACGTTACGCATCTCCAAGGATCATCCTGAATCGAACATCATTGGAGATCCACAAGAAGGAGTTAGAACACGGAGACAATTGGTTTGCGGATTTGCATGCTATGTATCTCAAATCGAACCAAAGAATGTTGATGAAGCTCTTCAAGATGACTACTGGATTAAAGCAATGCAGGAAGAGCTCCATCAATTTGAGCGAAACAAAGTCTGGGAATTAACGAAGCCTCCGAAGCAACACAATGTGATAGGTACCAAATGGATTTTCAAGAACAAGAAAAATGAAGATGGTACTATCATCAGGAACAAAGCAAGGTTAGTTGCTCAAGGCTACTCTCAAGTAGAAGGTATAGACTTTGATGAAACTTTCGCCCCTGTAGCTAGACTCGAGTCCATTCGTATATTATTTGCGATTGCTTGTCATTTTAAAATCAAATTATTTCAAATGGACGTTAAGAGCGCCTTTTTAAATGGGTTTTTAAATGAGGAAGTTTATGTGGCTCAACCGAAAGGTTTTGTGGATCATAAACTACCTAACCATGTTTTTCGTCTGAAAAAGGCTCTTTACGGTCTGAAACAAGCACCGCGAGCATGGTACGAAAGGTTGACAAAGCACCTTTTGGAAAAGGGCTATACTCGAGGGGGAGCTGACAGGACTCTCTTTGTGAAGCATTATCAAAACAATTTCATTGTAGCACAAATCTATGTCGATGACATTGTATTTGGCGCAACAAGAGATAATGATGCTTCTAAATTCGCGGAGACCATGGAAAGCGAATTTGAGATGTCCATGATGGGCGAATTGACTTATTTTCTTGGATTACAAGTTAAACAAAACGATGAAGGAATTCACTTGTGTCAATCCAAGTATGCAATGGAGTTGGTCAAAAAGTTTGATCTTGAAAATTCTAAGGATTTTCCGACTCCAATGGGAACTAGCCATAAGGGACTTGGAAGTGAATCACATAGTGAGAATGTAGACGAGAAACTGTATCGCAGTATGATTGGAAGTCTACTATATCTCACGGCTAGTCGCCCGGATATATCCTTCAGTGTTGGGATTTGCGCGAGATATCAATCAGCACCGAAGGAGGTTCACCTGAAAGCGGTGAAACGGATCATATATCAAAGGTACAATCAATTTCGGAATTTGGTATCCTATGGGAACAAGTTTGGATATTGTTGGATACTCAGATGCCGATTGGGCTGGATCAGTGGATGATCGGAAAAGCACGAGTGGTGCATGCTTCTATCTTGGCCATTGCCTTGTTGCATGGCACAGTAAAAAGCAGAACTGCATAGCACTCTCGACTGCCGAAGCGGAGTACATTTCAGCAGGAAGTTGTTCAACCCAATTGATTTGGATGAAAAGCGTGTTGAGCGATTTCCGGATTTCAGCATCTTCGGTAACCATTTTATGTGACAACACTAGTGCTATTAACATTTCTAAAAACCCTGTGTTGCACTCTAGAACAAAACATATTGAACTTAGATATCATTTTCTTAGAGAGCTAGTTGAATCAAATATTCTTCAACTGTCATATATTTCAACTGAGGATCAATTAGCTGATATCTTAACAAAACCTTTGGATCAAAAACGTTTTATTCACTTGCGTAAAGCAATTGGCATGCTTTCCTTGAAATAACCTTTTTGAAACCTTTGCTTAGGTTAGGTTTTGTTTTTGTTTTGTTTTGTTCTTTATCTATGTTTGTACATAGGACATTAATTGAGCATAAATCATAATTGACTTTAATTGCATCTTTTCATGCATTTAGAAATTTATTATGCTTTTGATATCATAATATTTCAATGTTGCAATGATCATTTATGTTAATTAAGTCATCTTTTAAGTGATCAAAGTCAATTTCTCTCTCAATGATCTCTTGGTATAGTCATTATCTTATTTGATTGCTTAGTCGAGTATGAATGCGAGATCAATTTTTGGTTGAATACCTTATATATTAAATAATTGATAGCCAATTGAGGGGGAGTCAAAGAAATGTAAAATGCTCAAAAGATGTGGAAAGAGTTACATCCCAATGAGGAGTGTGAAAACTACCACCACATGGAGGAAAAGCTACCAGGTCGTCCGAGTACTGTGTGCAACTACCACATGAATACCAAGCATGGTTTGTCAATTTTTGATTAAATAAAATGCATATTGAAATACTTGACTCAGTCAAATTTCATGGTTGGTATAAGGTGGGATTTTGATAAAAGATGCTCAAAGAGCCACTCCTTCAACAGATTGTCTAGATATATTATCTAACTTATCTGGGATTTCAAACATCTATTGATCTTGGTATTTCATTTTCTTTACCAAAATTGATGATTTGATAAAGGCATTACGCATAAGATCAGGATAGATGTAATTGAAGTTGTTCAACTTTAAGTGTTTTAATTTCGTAAATTTTCGTTTCATTTTTGAGTATTTTTGATAGATTTTGTATAATCTATTTCTTGTTGTATGAAACGATGATTTTTGTTTAAAGTTGATATGGTAAAGTGCTTACATACTTTTTCTGGATTTTATGGAATTTTTCTAAATTTTTCTGGAGAAAAAGTTGGAGCCGATCCGGATCGGGCAAGTGATCCGGATCCCGAACGCAGGCTTTTTCCTGCGGGTAGCCGATCCGGATCACATTCTCGATCCGATCCGGATCACGGCTAGGGTTTTTATAAGAACAAAGGGTTTTGATTTCTTTTACCCTAATCTTTTGTTCTCAAGTCTCTAGAGCTTCTCTCTCTAGATTTCTTGCATCTTGGAGCTTTCCAAACTCAAAGTTCTTCGATTCCAAGTAAGTTTTATTGATCAAAATCTCGGTTTTTCACAGTTTTCTTATTTGCTCAAAACGTGAGTAGAAATCATGAATCTTTTTCGTTTGTGAATGGTTTTTGGTCAAATTTCTTTTGAAATAAGAACTCTGAGTAGATTAGTTTTGATTATATGCTGGGTTTTCTCAAGATTAACGAATTTTTGGGCTTCGATTTCTGAAAATTCTGTTTTAGGGCATATAAGAGAAATTTTTGAAAATCATGGAATTGATCCATTTTTAAAATTCTTTTTCCAAAACTAATTTGATTCTTAGCTTCTCTACATGATTATGATTCTTTGGGTACAATTTTTCAAATTTTTGAAAACTGAAAATTTTCATGTTCCTGAGTTGGTCTTCACAGGATACTTTTCACACTAGCGATCAAAATGGTGATCACATGGATTATTTTCCTACTTGCTGCCATGGTCCATGCTAAGGATACTGTCAAGCCTAAAAGGACTAAGCGAACTAAGAAGACCCAGAATGATTCCGATACGAAATCAGAGACTGCTTCGATTGACTGGGATAACCTCGAGATCGAGGAAGATGTGCCCATTATCTCCAAAGGGAAAGCACCTGCTGTAGCTTCAAAGACAAAGCCTCAGCCTACTGCTGCAGAAAAAGGAAAAGCTCCCATGGACCCAAGTCCAATCGGAACAAGGATGAAAACCGGTGCGAGAAAAAGAGGCAGTGCTAGGGGCATTTCGATTAACGAACCAATTGCTAGCCAGCCTCCTCCACAGGAATTCATCAGCTCCGCAAGAATCAAGGATTTTGAGAAGAGGGAATGCATTGGGGAAAGACATGTCAATGTCCAACCGATGAAGGAACGATCTGCAGTCTTTGGGATTTTGTTTGACCAGGTCGGTCTTGCTCCAATTTGCAACTTTCCTGAAACAACTGGGTACTGTCCACACTCAGTTCGAATGTTTTATCAAAACGCTGCAAGTTTAATTGATCACGATGACGGACGTCGAGAATTTCATACTTTGGTTAAAAATATCAAAATCAAAGTCACTCCCCAACTGATTGGAGAGGTGCTCGGTATGAAAGCCAGAGCTGATGGACTCCATTACCTAAAAACTCAAAGCTTCAACGACAACTCCTGGAGAGTTGTAGTCAATGGAATTTGTCTTCCGGATACTTTGTCAACCGAAAATTCTGTTTTCTCTAAAGAGCTTCGACCAGAGTATAGGTATATAAACTTCATTGTCTGCTACAACATTCTTCCCAACATGAATACGAAGGTTCTTCGATGGGATAGGATGTTATTCCTTTATCTTCTTGGAAATCCGGCCGCATTGATGGGAGCAAACTTGAATATTCCTTTTCTCATTTGGTCAAGGATGGCGCGGTATGTGGAACACTCTCACCCCACAGAGAGACTACCTTATCCTATGATCATTATGCGCATCCTTAAGAAGTTTAAAGTCGACACAAGTGCAAGCTCATATATGTACAGTTTGGGCACAATAAATGAAACAACAATTGTAAAGTCTCTCTCAACGAAACAAGATGATCCTCCCTCACCTCCTACCCGACAACGAGCACCACCTCGTGCCACAGCTGTTGTTCCACCTACACAGTAGGCACCTCCATCCACTTCTGATGATGATGCTTCCGTCAGCTCTATCTTTAAAGAACAACAGCGACTCTCCAATGAACAAGAACGCATGTCTGCTGAGTTCGCTGAAATGAAGGAAGATCTCAAAGAGGTCAAGAAAGAACAAGCTGTGATGATTCAAGATCTCAAAGAAGTGAAGAAGGAGCAAGCTTCTATGAATAAACGGATCAAGAAAATGTTTCAGAAGCTTGGGTGTATCAGTTCAGATGATTCTCCATAAACTTTCCTTCTAATCTTTTCTTTTGCAGGTTTTTAAGTTTCTTAATTTGTATTTAAACTTGTTTAACTCTCTTTAATTTTTTGGCTAACTTTGTGACAAAAAGGGGGAGAGAGAGAGAGATTAGAGAGTAGAGAGAACTTTGAACTTTGTGTGAGAAACTTTGAGTTCAAAGTGAGAAACTTTGACTTTGGTGACAGGTAAGTATTACAACTTTTGGTTTTTATCTGATGATTTGTTGCATGTCCCTACTAACTATTCGACTAACTATTTGGGCATGTATTATTACTAACAAGTTGTTTGATTACTAACAAAGCAAAGTTATGACATTTGGAATCTTATTGCTTAGAAGATATGTCATTGGTTGATTCTGATCTTATTACATATCTGAATTACTAAATGTCATGATGAGTATAAACTTCATCTCTGCTAGGTTTTGAATGATAAATATTCTTGAGGTATCTAACGATTTCCTTTTTGTCAAGAATGATTTCTTTTTGCAGAGAGTACAGATGTCTAAGTCTAGAGTCTGTTTTAGGAGTTTATCTCATGTTTTTAAATTTTTGGATCTCCATTGTAAATTTTTGTTGTATGGTGATAGCAACAAAAATATTCTTTTTGAATTTTCATTTGTGGATTTGTGTTTTGTCACGAAACCGCCAAAGGGGGAGATCGCAGTAATCCCGATCCGGATCGCCGTCGTGAAAAATTTCCAGAAACGATGGTTTTTGATCCTAATCTTCTTCCAATGGTCTCTAACCTATAAATAGACCCTTTATTCATTTTTAGGGCATCGGAAAAGCATCCGAATATAATAGAAAAATACGACCGAAAGAGAAAAATCCACATATAGAGAAGAAAGGAAATCAATAGATTAATTCTATGTTTCTTCATCTATATTGATTGATTTGATTCTAGGTTTTCCAAACTCAGATTTTGAGTAGAATCAAATCAATGAATACTTAGATGGTATTTCCGATCTATTTCTAATCTAAGTATTCGGCGGATCATCACCACCCAAAAACAACGATTTACCCTAAATCGGCGCGTGGACTCGCGTGGCCTTGTGGATTCAAGGTGCAACCGCTTTCGTGGATTCGAAGCGAGGTACGTTCGTGGATTCGAAGCGTGCTACTGGGTGAAGACCGTGGATTCGGTCGGACGTCGTGGACTCGACGTTGGACGCTGTGGATTCAGCGTTGGGCGCAGATCGTGGATTCGAGAAGCGTCGTGGAGCGAGCGGAGAAGATCTACTAGGAGCGTATGGTAAAAGGTTGAGTCGTCTGTGAGTACGTTATATCACCTTGTACGTGTGTTAATTCTAGTGGATTTCGCCGTGTTATCGGTCCCGTGGTTTTTTACTCCGGTTTGGAGTTTTTTCACGTAAAAATCTTGCGTTTTATTTTTATTTCCGCATTGGGTTTTATTGCGCAATGATTTTTTGAGTGTTTATTGTTTACACCTATTCACCCCCCTCTAGGTGTTTTTTCCCCTATTTAGATCCATAATTAATATAACCCAACAGCAACCACACCCAAACACTATTTTAAGTAATTATTGCCTTAAAGCTTGGTTTTGTCACAACTTTAAATCTATTCAACTTCAGATGAAACTTCCTGAATCAAATAGTCTCTGGACAGTGCCAGGACACCAGGGCTTGCCCTAGTTGCAGCCCAGATCTGCTGGATCAACCAGAACCAAGACCTTGCACACACACAAGTTCACAATGCACCAAACATTTGTCCACACAGATCCAGCTTGATCTGAAGTGAGCATCAAGCTCAGGAGACATTTTTGAGCAACTTTCATAGTTAACTCGAAAGCTAATTCCACTGTTTTCTTCTTTGTGGCATTTCCACAAACACATGATATGCACCTTATACACATAACTTCACAACACCAACCCAGAGTTGGTTCTCAGCCAATTCTGCACCATTTCACTTCCAACTTGGAAGGAAATGCTCTAAATGATTTCCTCTATCATTCCTGCAAGCCTGGGCCAAGGCTGCACCCTCGGTTGGCCGCGGCTTGAGGTTGAAGATGAGTCATATTCTTTGAAATTCGTGACCAGCAACCCAGGGCATCTGAGTCCCAGCCAATAGCACCTACAGGTGCTAAAACTCTCAGTGAGCCTTCCTGTGCCTGTGCCCGGCGACAGGGCACGGCGGCGGCGCGGCGGGGCCAAGCTCCAATTCGAGCTTCAACACCATTAATGGTGGATTTCAGCAGAGGCTACTTGGAGTCCTCCAACTTGGATGGAATTGTTCCTCTGGTCCATAGGAAGCTTCCCGACCTTCCCTTCCCGGCGGGAGTTGGCCGGAGCGCCGGCGACCATGTTTGGTCTATTCTTGGGTCAACAATGGCCGCCACCCTCCGATGCTGCATGGACAGCATGCAAGTGCATGGATGCACTCCTTACACACCCAGCAACACTTCTGGGCAAGTGGCCGGCGGCGGGGAGGCGCGCCGGCGCCGGAGCAGCAAGCTCGGCCAAGTGCAACAACCCGATAACTAGGGTTTCGATCTGCAATTGATCCACTCGATCAAACTCCACCAAATTTGGTGGAGTTGATCCCCATCTCCTACAGTCCAAGCCCATGATTTTGGTTCCCGATTTGGTCCACTGGTTGTCGAGAAAAACTGCGGCGGAGCACGGCTAGGTTTCCGGCCATCTATGCTCCCGCCGGCCAACCAGACTGCATGGGGGGCTCGGGCTGTGCAGAGAGTATCCTAAGGACATAGGGAATCTACTGCTAAGGGTCTCGGGTCCAGAGAACCATTGGTTCGGGTGGTCTCACCTTGGCCGGAGTTGATGAAGAAGGAGGAAGCCGGATCTTGGTACCTTCTCCACGCGCGGCCACGGCAAGTGCCCAGGATGCTCCAGAGATGCCAAGGAATCCTCTGAGCACTTCAGATCCAACTTTGGACAAATTTGGTTCCAACCTTTTCCTCTCACTCTCTCTCTCCCGAGTTCACAACAATGGGATTTGACTCCTCGGCCACCCTGCACTCGGGGCTTGGTCTGGGAGACTTAGAGGAGGTTGAAGTTTCGGAATCCACCCCAAAACCCTTCGTGCTCTGGCCCAAGGCAGTCCAATAGGCAAGCAACATTAATGCAAGATTCTTTGCAAAATAGCCTCAACCTGGTTCACACTCAAAACCTAGGCTCCGAGCTCTGCACAGTAGGTGCAAAATGCACCCAACACCTTCACATTTAATCCCCTAATTATTTGGTACACAAAACATATAGGTTTTATAGAAAATATTGATTTTTTGAGACGTTTTACGCAATTCGAGAAAATCCGCTCGACGAAATGCGAAATGGACTTCGCCACGACGTCCGGCTCGTCGAGACCTTCAAGATAGGCTATTCATTTGCTTGATTTGGTGCTCAACTGAATTCTCGGGCCATCTAGTTCTGTAAGTCGCAATCCGACGCACGCACTTCGATGCACCCAGATCGCCAAACGCGAAAACCGTCAGTGTCATTGCGTCCAGAACGTCGAAATTAGTTAGCTAGGTTTGACTACTCATACCCCTATGTCAGGGTTCCAGATAGTGAAACGGCCGTTAGTGATCAAAGGGCCATTTAAAATAAGGGTTACTATTCACAACTTAAGTTGTGGGACCCGTTTCTTCTTCGCTAATTTCTGGAAGATCCGACCGTTGGATCGGCGACAAGTGAATATAAATTTTTCATGTTTCGACGAGACGGTCGCAATGGTGAACTCGGATTTTCGAGATTAGTCCCCGATCAAAAAGCGATATTTTTGGGGTTTTATTTACTTATTTTCTGCTATTTATTAATCCAGAAATTTATTTAAACCTTTTTAAAATTCACGATTACTACAATAGCAGCCCGAAAGTTGGATGGCTGAGATTTTCTTGAGATCTGCGCATGACTATACTATTTGTAGAGTCGGTTGATTTCGGGTGCTTCACTGTAGCACCGGGCGCAGGGAGCGGATGCCCGCGGAGCAGCGTGAGATGAGTATACTGTTATAAGGATTCAGGCGCAGCACCGTAGAGGAGTGGGCGGCAGGCAAGCACCTATTATTACTGTAGCTACGATGTTTAGGGCGCCCGGGACTTGGTTGAAGGCGCCCGAAACTTTGATTTTTTCGCACGATCAGGTTAGCCTCTGGATTGTTTTGCGGCCTTTTGGACTCAGAGTTTGATCTGAGTAAGCTAATTGTTATACGTGTGCAGTTCCTCCATTCAGAGAGTGTCCATGTCCTTGTGTATATGTTTGCTCCACCTCCTCCTTCCTTATTTTCTTCAGGCAGCAGAGCCGAGAGCGAGATAATAAGTAGAGAAATAGCACCTTGGTTCTGTAGCAACAGGAACTCAATCATCTGTGGTTTTTCTTCACGCCGGAGCCTCTGAGATTGTTGAGAGCATGGAGAAGAGTTTTCTTAAAGAGGAAATTTATAAAGTTGGAACTTCTTAGCTGTGGTTTGAGGTAAGCATCAGAATTTTTGAGGTTTGGAGTTTCTGGGATTTTCTTGAGTTTTGTTCTTGTTGGCTGAGGGATTAAAGATAGATTTTGATTGATGTATGCTATCTTTCCTGTTTGTTGATGTATGGTTCTTGTGTTCGAGAACTTTGTGAGCAGAGAGGAGGTTGTGATACTTGTTTGTTGATGTATGCTATCTTTCATGAACGTGCTGTGCTTGTACTGCTGTTTCTTGACCTGAGGAGTTTGAGACTTAGCTCGGAGTTCTTTTACTGATTGTGGAGCTTCTTGAGGCTGTCCTAGCAGAAGCTGAAGTGTGGTTGCGTGTGTGTGGGTGCCGAGGCTTCTTTCCGGCAGCACCTTGACTGTAGATTGTACTGCACTACTTTGACTTCTTGCAGAGTTTAGATAGCAATCCAAATAGGTTGAAATTCTTCCAAAATCTATGAATTGTTTATTATGTCTATTATTTAGATACCCAGCATGTTAATTTAGCTGTCTGTATACCTGATAAAATCTAATAGTTGCTTGAAAAATTATAGAAACATAACTTGGAACCCCTGATATTTTTGATACATTCTTGAGGTTAGCGGACACTAGAAAATGTTTATTATCAGCTGTTTTACTTATATCTGGATCTTTGTATAAATTGCTATACTGTTTTCACTGCTATCTACTCCTGCATTTTCTTTCTCGCCCGAGTGGAGGGTTTGAGTGGTCTAGGTAGTAGAGTTTGCATTTACACTCGTGCCTGGGGGCCGAGTAGATTTTTATAGCCTTACTGATCGAGATTCTAGCGTCATATGACTTTGTGGGCACAGTGATTTTAGGTTGTTGAGAGTTCTCCGACCTTTATTGTGAGTTGATTGAGCATTGTGAGTTTTCTGATCTGATTGATCGTGGATTGGATTGTAGGCTGCAGGAGCCTCTTTTTGAGCTTGACAGAGATGCGCCGTTTTCCTCTGTGGGGTCACTCCCCTTGAGTGTCACTCCGGAGTTGGGCCTGTTGAGGTAGTTTTTGCGTGATGCATGTCACGCCCCGAGGTCGAAACTGCGACCCGGGCTCACCAACAGATCCGCCGCCTATACGGAAAGTCCCGCATAGACGAAGTGTCTAATCTGTAAAAGATAATACTATAGCTATACAAATATCAGAGCGAAAAATAAATAGCTATAAATAAAATCCAAACCAGTGTACACTGGGAATAAGTATAAAATCCATCTCCCAAACATAAATGATACAAGAATCCGCTCCACGGGAATAGTACAAATAAAAGATCCACCTATACAACATCTATGAATCTAAAAATGGAGATAACTAAAACAAGAAATACAACAGTGTACAGTAAATTTCACAGTCCGGGGTGGTACATCTACCTCACCAAAATAAACTATTCTGGTAGGGATCTATCTCGTGACTCCCTGTCCTCGGTTCGTCAAGCCAGCTAGAGCAGGAACGAAAGGGTAAACCTCTACAAAACTGTCACCGACAGAGGGTGTAATGTACCAGAATTATGGTATATAAATAAATATAAATAAAAATGGCAGACTCGGGGCGTGACAGAGGGTGTGAGAATTATATCCTACAGTAGTTCTCAGTGGATACCATCTCCAAAATCAACGGTCTGCCTACTAAGTCTACTAGAGGCATAAGATAACAGAATACTAAATAAAAAAGAGATAAGATGGAAAGAAATCTACGACTATCATGCCTCTATCTACCATGCTCAATGGAAAAAACAGATGATGATACGCAACCACTCGAACACAAGGTGCTTAATCGACCCAATCATAATCACTGCCCAAAAGGGTCCAGTCAAACATGCGCCCACCTACTACCACGCATCCACAAGAGAACGGGATTTACGTAGGGCGTCCCACACGGACGACATCGACAAGTCGCGATAGCAAAGTAACAGGCCCAGCTCCGGAGCGGCACTCGAGGGGCGCGACCCCACCGAGGAAGTATTCGCGCATCTCTGTCGAGCTCAATCTAGCTCATGTAGGCTATAGTCCAAATCCACGATCAATCGTATCGATAATGTCCAACTCACAACACTAACCCACTGGCTAAAGGTACTCAACAGCCGGGGCCGCCGTCAACCCAAACGGCTCCCAAAATAGGAATCCAACTCAACGCTTTAGAACTCACTGGCTGGAGATACTCCATAGCCCCAACAACGAAGGGTCCGAAAGCCCCGAAAGACTAATACCTACAACCCCAATCAAACAAGAACATGCTATAGGCATAGCCTTCCGTTGTTCTCGACCAGAGAATGAAAATAGCCCTTAGAACCCAGATTGCTCAAACCCTCCCGGGTGAGGAAGCTTGTAAGAAAAGATGATTTTTATTGTTAAATAACATTTCCACTCAGACCCTCTCGGGGTGAGGATAAAAATAGCTCTTTTTTTTAGAAAACCGTCTTGATTTGGAAAAACTAACTTTTATAGATTTTAGTTATTGCGAAACTCGATTAAAAACAAGTTTATTTTATGAACCCCGAAGGGCGAATGCCTTCGCCCAATCAGACAAAAACAGGCTCCGACGACTCCTAAATATTCGGAAGGAAAAACACTGGTCTACTAAAATCATAAGTGTCTAAAAATATTTTGGGTTCAAGGTCCTGATATCACGAGTACACCACGGCCACAAACTCGGTGGCGACAGCAAATCGGAGAATACCTGACGCCCCGGGACTACCGTTTACCCAAACGGCTCCCAACACTGGCACAACCCTAGCCACAGCTACCAGACTCCACTTGGCCCCTAGGCACGAGTGCGACATGCATTCGACACTATCCCGACCACTCGGCCCACTATCCGGGGCGATGAAAAGCTCTATGTCCAGAAAAAAGGAATACAAGGGGTGGAAATTAGAACATAAAAGAATCTAGCATAAGTGAGAGTTTTCTAGCAGTCTGGTGAAATACATGCAATCATATGTCGGGGTGCTAGTCAAAGTCCAATAATTCTATAAACATCATGATACAATAATATTAATTAGTGGAAAATTCGTAGTTTTGGAGGAAATCAACCAACCCACCTCGTTTGCCGCCAATTGCTTGTAGACACTTGCAATTGGCTCTCGTGGCAACACGCTCTCTTCCAAAACAGAAAGCCCAACGGCGCTCACCACATGCGAACGGTACACTGCAAAAAACCAGTGTGCGCATCAATGGTGTATAGAAGCCAAACCGTACACAATCTTCAACCGGAACCAAAAAGAAAGATGCTCACCTCTATTCTAAGGAGTCCTAACTTTTACTTTCTCAGCCATAGTCCAAAATCCCAGCGAAAACTGTCTCACAAGCCGAACACCGCAAAAGTCACAATCACAAAATCTGTATTTTACTGTTCTACGCAACAGCCCCAAAGAACTAAATTGTTCACCTGCAAAGAGTCCTCATAAAAATCCAAGAAAAATACGGTTGCATTCCTCTCGAAGTGTAGATGTGAAATGAGTCCTTAAACTCCCAATTTCGACAACCGTAGGCCGAGAAAATGTAAGATTACTCCTCCGCTGTCCAGAAAATGCAACAGAAAAAAGGGGGTCTAAAGATGCTGCAAGAAATTCCATAAAAACTCAAAAACGGAGAGGAATGGCAAACAAGGAAATCGAATGCCTACCTCTCGCGGAAACGTCGCCTCAAGAATCGGCAAAAAAGTCTAAGAACTCAATGTCTAAGAAACGTCGAGGCTCGCAAAGTCGGGGATGAAAAATATGAAACGATCTCTAGAAATCCTCCAAAACCCCAAGAAGTGAAGAAGATTCGATAAAGAAGCTCATTGTTGAAAATGGCCCAAAAATCGGATCCAAAAACCCCTCAAAAGAAGCCCAAGAGGGGCTATTTATAGAGAAAAGATAAAAAAGGAGTCAATTCGGGTCAATGAGGGTTTTCGGGCGCCCGGATCCGACCCGCACCGCGCCTGGACACGCGGCGATCATCCGTGTGCTCCCACCCAGCGCCCGAATCAACCGGATGCTGCCACGTGTCCCGCCTCCCCGTGCTCCGCGCTCCCCACGCACGTGCGCGGTTGGCACTGCCAATGGCAGCGCGCCACGTGGCCAGGCGCGGTCCACGCGTTGCGCCTTGCGCCGGGTCTTTCGGGTCGTTGTCGACCAATCACCCGCCAATCGCGACGTGATTGGCGCGGCCCGGCAAATCGCGTGCTTCCACGTGGCTGGCGCGCGCTTTCGCTGGTCCCAGTACACGCGCCAAGGGCAGTGGACCGGCCTGCCCGCGCCCCTGCGCCTGCCCGCGTCACTGCCTGCGGCTGCCCGTGCCTGCCTGCGGCCACCCCGCCACGCCCCGGCACCTGCCCGCGGCCGTCGGCGCTGCCCGGCCTGCACGAGCTGCCCGAGCTACAGTAAAAGTGCCCGATGTCCGTTTTAGGGCATCCAGGTCCTGAAAATACATCAAAATAGCCGATTTTCATCGTTTTTCCGCGCTGAATCCAAATTCGATATACCTTTTGCAAGAATCCACTTCTAAATTTCGACGAAGGCATCTGGATAGGCAAACTTGATCCAATTTTTGCGCCGGGTCTATTTCTTGGGTCTGATTCGCACACAAACACCTCCATCACACAACATAGGCCCCCAAAAGCTGCTGATCAAACTATAATTCTTTCATAGAGATCCAGGTCATCACAATGTTGATACAGTCCGGTTGGACGCCCTACGTAAATCCCGTCCTCTTGTGGATGTGTGGTAGTAGGTGGGCACAGGTTTGACTGGACCCGATGTGGTAGTCAGTGAGATTGGGTTGATTTGAGCACCTCGAGAGCGAATGGTTGCATATTATTATTTCATGTTGTTATTCCTTCGAGCATGATAGTTAAAGACATAGTAACTATAATTTTATTGCAGCTCTTTACTATTTTTTAGCATTTCAGTTACTTTTGCCTTTAGTAGACTTAGTGGGCAGATTGTTGGTTTTGGAGACGGTACCCACTCACCTTGTTGTTATAGTTCTCACACCCGTTGTTGGTGTTTCTTTTATAGAGACTTCTTCTTTTGTGCCTGCACGTGCTGGTTCATATGACCGAGATAAGAGAGTTGCGAGTTAGATCCCTACCTAAGCTCGAGAGAGTTAGATGTACCCTTTTTTGAGCTATTGGATCTAGTACTGTTTAGCCTGGTTGTATTTTACTTGTATTTACTATTGAGAGATGAATTTTGTATTTATGACACTTCGGGTGTACAGTTATGTGAGATTTGTTTTAGTTGTTTTATTTTCATCTTTGATATATGTAGTTGTAGATATTATCTTTGCAAGTTAGACCCTTCACCTGTGCAAAATTTTTTGTATATGTGGCGGATCTGTTGGCGAGCCCGGGTCGCAGTCCGACCTCGGGGTGTCACGCCCCGGGGTCGAACTGCGACCCGGGCTCGCCAACAGATCCGCCACCCATACAAGAAACCCCGCATAGGCGTAGCGTCTAACCTGCGAAAGATTGTACTATAGCTATGCAAATATCAGAGCGGAAATAAAGTGCTGTAAAATAGAATCCAATCAATATACGTCCGGAAATAAAGTATAATATCCATCTCCTCAAATCCATGATAATCATCATACAATATCCTCAATACAGCATCCCTGAACTCAAAAAGGGAGATAAACTAACCTATAGTACATCAGTCTCTCAAAATACAGAAGATCTCTCTCAAGGTAAACACTACAAAAGTCTAGCTGACAGTACTAGAAATCTCCGACCGGGGGGTAAAACTACGCTTCTCGGGCAGGTAAGGATCTTGCTCGTGACTCCCTCGCCTCGAACAACGACCGAAGGATAAGCAACTCCCGCAGAAGACTCTGCAAAATAAAGGGAAGAAAAGAGGGAAACAACAATGGGGGTAAGAACCAGTAGTAAACCAGTAGCCTCCCCCTGTGGGTAAAGCCTCAAACTCCGACGTACCCACTGAGTCTACCAGAGGCAAGGAAAAAGGTAAAGTGGTAAGGTAAATAGACTGCTGATAAGAAAAACTACCACTACTATACCTCTAAATGCAGTACCAGAAAGGAATAATCGTGTGTATGCATCAGTAACCATAACCGTCCAAATAATCCCAATCTACCAGTAAAAACCTGGTACCGCCTGCTACCGCCATCATCATCGGGCAAGTAAATCCGCGCCGAAGTGATAGCAAGAACTCAATAACTGTCCGGCGCCTATTTGGCACCACTGAATACTCACCGTCCGACGCCTATTTGGCATCACTGTACACTCCGGAGTGGCACTCGAGGAGAGCTACCCACACGAGTAAAGTAACTGTAAGACAAAGATCTCAAAAGTAGGACTGGATCATGACTATGCTCAAGTGGAACAAATCCCTCCACTAAGAAACCCTGATCCCCAATCTGATGCATAAGTAAACATCCGGTCAACCGCCCAATATCCGCGGTTGCTTCAATACCCCATGTTGGGTTTAGGTTAATAAGGATCTAATAGGGGAAAAAACACCTAGAGGGGGGTGAATAGGTGTAAACAATAAACACTCAAAAAATCATTGTGCGATAAAACCCAATGCGGAAAAATAAAAGAACACACAAGATTTTTACGTGGAAAAACTCCAAACCGGAGTAAAAAACCACGGGACCGATAACACGGCGAAATCCACTAGAATTAACACACGTACAAGGTGATATAGCGTACTCACTGACGACTCAACCTCTTACCATACGCTCCTAGTAGATCTTCTCCGCTCGCTCCACGACGCTTCTCGAATCCACGATCCGCGCCCAACGCTGAATCCACAGCGTCCAACGTCGAGTCCACGACGTCCAACCGAATCCACGGTCTTCACCCAATGGCACGCTTCGAATCCATGAACGCACCTCGCTCCGAATCCACGAGAGCGATAACACCTTGAATCCACAAGGCCACGCGAGTCCACGCGCCGATTTTGGGTAAATCGTTGTTTGTTTGGGTGGTGATGATCCGCCGAATACTTAGATTAAAGATAGATCGGAAATACCATCTAAGTATTCATTGATTTGATTCTACTCAAAATGTGAGTATGGAAAACCTAGAATCAAATCAATCAATATAGATGAAGAACCATTGAATAGATCTAATGATTTCCGTTCTTCTCTATATATGTGGATTTTTCTTTTCGGCTATCTTTTCTTAACCAGCCGATCTATTGCGGATGCCCTAGAAATGAAATGGAAGGGCTATTTATAGGTTAGAAACCCTAGGAAGAATATTCGGATCAAAAACAGCCTTTTCTGGAAAGAAATACCGACGGCGATCCGGATCAGATCTGGCGATCCGGATTGCAGAAGCACAAACCACGATTTCCAGAAAATTGCCTGTTCGGGATCCGGATCGTAGTCACCGATCCGGATCGTTCATACAGTTTTACCAGAACATCATGTTCGGGATCCGGATTGCAATTCCTGATCCGGATCGAAGAAGCACACAGGTAAAACTAGTGTTCGGGATCCGGATCAGAGAGTGCTGCGATCCGGATTGAACCAGTGTATGAACAAACACCTTTCGGGATCCGGATTGAAAGCCACGATCCGGATCCTGAACATGTCCCATGTCCAGTTTTTGATGAATAAGCAATTAAAACCTCTTCCAGGTGTTTCTACACTATAAGAAGTATTCGGATCATCAAAATTCTTTAGTTAAACGTACCTGATCCTTTTGAATTCTTCTTTCTTGAGATTGAGGTATACGATCCAAAGTTTCTTCATCTTCAATCTTCAAGACTTAACACATTCACGAAATACGCCAACTCAAATTCCGTAACAATCTCCCCCTTTGGCGGTTTCGTGACAAAACACAGATCCACAAAGAAAATTCAAAAAGATATTTTTGTTGCTATCACCATACAACAAAAATTTACAAAAGAGTTCCAGAAATTAAAAACATGAGATAAACTCCTAGAACAGACTCTAGACTTAGACATCTGTAATCTCTGCACACAGAAAACATTCTTGACAAACAAATTCGTTAGATACCTCAAGAATTGGAGCATACAAAACCAAATACAGAGATAGAGTTTAGTCTCATCATGACATTTGAAAAAAAATCAGATATGTGAAAGAAGCATAGTTAAAAACCAACATATCTTCTAAGCAGTTGAAAACCAAATGTCAAAGTATGTTAGTCCAACATCAACTTGTTAGTCATATTACATGCCCAAATAGTTAGTCGAATAGTTAGTATAGAAGCATGTCACAAATCACAAAAGAAAAACCAAAGTTGAGTTGAGGTTCATACTTACCTTGATATCATCGATATTCACAATCATTCATTGTTCAGAGTTCTCTCTAACTCTCTCACTCTCTCCCCCTTTTTGTCACAAAACAAAGCCAAAACGTAGCATGAGCTACAATATGTAAGGAGAGTAAAGAAAACATAAAGTCCTAATAGTATGCACAAACTGAAAACTAAACTAAAAGAAGAGAAAAAAAACAACGTCCTGAAACCTAAGAACTAAAGTAGACAAGGTGAACAGAAGGTGCGGCTCAGTCTGAAGAATCTGAACTAGTACAGCTCAGCTTGCTCAAAATCCCTTTAAGCAAATTCTTAAAATTTGAGTACTTCTTCTTGATCTTCTTGTGTTCAGAAGAGATCTGCTGAAGCTCTTTCGATATTCTGTCTTGTGTAGCAGAGAGTCGGTGTTGTTCCTGACAAATCGATTCTAAAATCTCTGTCTCAGTTGTCCGTGTCTTTGAGTAAGATGGACGCTGTCTAGATGCAGATGGTGCATCTGGTCCTGCAGTCCATGGTGATTCAGTTTGCAGAATTCCAGAAAGTGAGCGTGCTCTGGTGAGAGGCCCACTATGCTGACTCGTACTTCTTTGAACATTTCTTCTTCTTGTATATTGTCTGGTCGTGGAGGCAGATTTCATAAGTCTCTTTCCTTTGGTGAATTTCCTGTCCTCTTCATCAATTTTTCGCTGAACATCCTTGAAGAATTCGTCCCATTCTTCTGTATCGTAATCTGAGCTGTCTTCATTGGCTTCGTTTGGTTTGTCTCGAGTTGAGACGCCTGGTTCTTCTTTAACAGATGACCTCCCGGGCATCATTGCCACCAGTAACAGAATCAACCAGGAGAATGCCATTGATTCTAGTGCTTTGAGTTTAAGAAAGTGTCCTGTGAAACCAACTCAAGAACATATGAAAAATTGTCAATTTTGAAAAAATTGAAAACATTGTACCTAGACAATCATAATCATGTAGAGAAGCCAAGAATCAAATTAGTTTTCCAAAAAGAATTTTAAAAATAGATCAATTCCATGATTTACAAAAATTCCTCTTTTATGCCCTAAAACCGAATTTTTAGAAATCGAAGCCTAAAAACTCGTTAATCAAGTAAAATCCCAGCATAAAAGCAAAACTAATTGACCCAGAGTTCTTATTTCAAAAGAAATTTGATCAAAAACCATTCACAAACGAAAAAGTTCCAATTTTTCAACTCACGTTTGGTGAAAAACCATAAAAACTGAGAAAAACCGAGTTTTGATCATGAAAACTTACTTGAATCCGAAGAACTTTGAGTTTTGAAGCACCAAGAAGCAAGAAATCTAGAGAGAGAAACTCTAGAGGCTTGAAAACCAGAGATTAGGGTAAAGAAATCAAGAATCTGTATGTTTCTATATAAAACCCTATCCGTGATCCGGATCGGCCGAGAATGTGATCCGGATCGGCTACCCGCAGGAAAAATCCTGCGTTCGGGATCCGGATCACTTGCCCCGATCCGGATCGGCTACACCTTTTTCTTCAGAAAAATTTAGAAAAACACAATAAAATCCAGAAAAAGTATGTAAGCACTTTACCATGTCAACTTCAAACAAATGGCATCGTTTCATGCAACAAGAAATAGATTATGCAAAATCTATCAAAAATATCCAAAAATGAAACGAAGATTTACGAAAGTTAAAACACTTAAAGTTGAACAACTTCAATTACATCTATCCTGATCCTATGTGTAATGTCTTTATCAAATCATCAATTTTGGTAAAGAAAATGAAATACCAAGATCAATAGATGTTTGAAATCCCAGATAAGTTAGATAATATATCTAGACAATCTGTTGAAGGAGTGGCTCTTTGAGCATCTTTAAAAAAAATCCCACCTTATACCAACCATGAAATACGACTGAGTCAAGTATTTCAATATAAATTTCATCAACATTCTTAAAACAAGAATTTGCTTTTCATTCATGGAGTATCTTTTTCTTTCATTTTCTCCATGTGGTGGTAGTTTTCACACTCCTCATTGGGATGTAACTCTTTCCACATCTTTTGAGCATTTCACATTTCATTGACTCCCCCTCAATTGGCTATCAATTATATAATATATAAGGTATTCAACCAAACCATTGATCTCGAATTCATACTCGACTAAGCAATCAAATATGATAATGACTATACCAAGAGATCATTGAGAGAGAAATTGACTTTGATCACTTAAAAGATGGTTTAATTAACGTAAATGATCATTGCAACATTGAAATATTATGACGTCAAAGACATAATAAATTTCTAAATGCATAAAAGGATGCAATTAAAGTCAATTATGATTTATGCTCAATTAGTGTGCTATGTACAGAACATAGATAAAGAACAAAACAAAAACAAAAACAAAACCTAATCTAAGCAAAGGTTTCAAAAAGAGTTTATTTCAAGGAAAGCATGCCAATTGCTTTACGCAAGTGAATAAAACGTTTTTGATCCAAAGGTTTTGTCAAGATGTCGGCTAATTGATCCTCAGTTGAAATATATGACAGTTGAAGAATGTTTGATTCAACTAGCTCTCTAAGAAAATGATATCTAAGTTCAATATGTTTTGTTCTAGAGTGCAACACAGGGTTTTTTGAAATGTTAATAGCACTAGTGTTGTCACATAAAATGGTTACCGAAGATGTTGAAATTCGGAAATCGCTCAACACGCTCTTCATCCAAATCAATTGGGTTGAACAACTTCCTGCAGAAATGTACTCCGCTTCGGCAGTCGAGAGTGCTATGCAGTTCTGCTTTTTACTGTGCCATGCAACAAGGCAGTGGCCGAGATAGAAGCATGCACCACTCGTGCTTTTCCGGTCATCCACCGATCCAGCCCAATCGGCATCTGAGTATCCAACAATATCCAAAGTCGTTCCCATAGGATACCAAATTCCGAAATTGATTGTACCTTTGATATACCGGATGATCCGTTTCACCGCTTTCAGGTGAACCTCCTTCGGTGCTGATTGATATCTCGCACAAATCCCAACACTGAAGGATATATCCGGGCGACTAGCCGTGAGATATAGTAGACTTCCAATCATACTGCGGTACAGTTTCTCGTCTACATTCTCACTTTGTGATTCACTTCCAAGTCCCTTATGGCTAGTTCCCATTGGAGTCGGAAAATCTTTAGAATTTTCGAGATCAAACTTTTTGACCAACTCCAGTGCATACTTGGATTGACACAAGTGAATTCCTTCATCGTTCTGCTTAACTTGTAATCCAAGAAAATAGTTCAACTCGCCCATCATGGACATCTCAAATTCGCTTTCCATGGTCTCCGCGAATTTAGAAGCATCATTATCTCTTGTTGCTCCAAAAACAATGTCATCAACATAGATTTGAGCAACTATGAAATTGTTTTGATAATGCTTCACAAAGAGAGTCCTGTCAGCTCCCCCTCGAGTGTAGCCCTTTTCCAAAAGGTGCTTTGTCAACCTTTCGTACCATGCTCGCGGTGCTTGTTTCAGACCGTAAAGAGCCTTTTTCAGTCGAAAAACATGGTTAGGTAGTTTATGATCCACAAAACCTTTCGGTTGAGCTACATAAACTTCCTCATTTAAAAATCCATTTAAAAAGGCGCTCTTAACGTCCATTTGAAATAATCTGATTTTAAAATGACAAGCGATCGCAAACAATATACGAATGGACTCGAGTCTAGCTACAGGGGCGAAAGTTTCATCAAAGTCTATACCTTCTACTTGAGAATAGCCTTGAGCAACTAACCTTGCTTTGTTCCTGATGATAGTACCTTCTTCGTTTTTCTTGTTCTTGAAGATCCATTTGGTACCTATCACATTGTGTTGCTTCGGAGGCTTCGTCAGTTCCCAGACTTTGTTTCGCTCGAATTGATGGAGCTCTTCCTGCATTGCTTTAATCCAATAATCATCTTGGAGAGCTTCATCAACATTCTTTGGTTCGATTTGAGATACATAGCATGCAAATCCGCAAACCAATTGTCTCCGTGTTCTAACTCCTTCTTGTGGATCTCCAATTATGTTCGATTCAGGGTGATCCTTGGAGATGCGTAACGTTTGAGGTAGAGGAGTAGGCGGAGGTACACGAGATGATTCCTGCACATCAGATAAGCTTGAAGAACCGTTAGATGCATCAACATTATTATCGAAAGAATTGTTAGAAGAAGATGCATTAGCAGGTGTATCATCATCAAGAGAGATATCGAGGGTAGATTTTTCAGATTCAAAATGAAAAGCTTCATCTACCTTAACATTTATCGATTCTACGATCGTCTTAGATTCTAAGTTAAAAACTCGATATGCTCTGCTGTTTGTAGAATAACCTAAGAAAATCCCTTCGTCACTTCGAGAGTCAAATTTTCCAAGATTCTCACGATCACGTAAAATAAAACACCGACTCCCAAAGATGCGAAAATATTTGATGTTAGGTTTTCTACAAAACCAAAGTTCATATGGTGTATTCAAAGTCCCCGGGCGCAAATACACGCGATTGATAACATAAACAGCAGTGTTCACCGCTTCAGCCCAAAAATAAAAAGGTAAGTTCCGGCTGTGAAGCATAACACGTGCCATTTCCTGTACGACCCTGTTTTTGCGCTCGACTACACCATTTTGTTGAGGTGTGTAAGGTGCGGAGAATTCATGTTTAATGCCATTAGAAATGCAAAAATCAATGAATTTGGAATTTATGAATTCACCACCTCTATCACTCCTAACTCGAGTAATCCTATCATTCTTTTCTATCATAATACGATTGCAGATTTCGAGAAAAGAATCAAAGGTATCAGCTTTTTCTTTTAAGAAGGCTACCCAAGTATATCTAGAAAAGTCATCAACCAACAAGAAAATATACCATTTACCTCCCAGAGATGGTTGACGAGTTGGCCCCATTAAGTCCATATGCAAAAGTTCCAAAGGCCGTTTTGTACCTATGTGGTTCAAATTCTTGTGTGCAGTCCTAGACTGTTTTCCCTTTTGGCAACCGCCACACACAAGGTTTTGTTCAAAAGAAAGTTTTGGAACCCCCTTGACCACATCTTTATTTGAAATTCTAGCAAGTTCCTTAAAGTTTATGTGACCTAGCCTTTCATGCCAAAGTGTTTCATTTTTCAAAGATGCTAGGTTACATTTTTCAGAAATCTTAGAAGGAACTACATAACAGTTGTTTTCTGATCTAACCCCCTTTAAAAAGAAAGCATGGTTCATGTCAGTTACAGTGCATTTATCAGATGAAAAATTAACTGAATAACCACTATCACACAGTTGACTTATGCTTATGAGGTTAGTCTTAAGGCCATGAACAAATAATACATTATCTAGAACCGGGCCATCTGGAATAGCTACCGTTCCCTTTCCAACAATTTTGGAAGACCGACCATCTCCGAAAACAACAAGTCCTCCGGAGTTTTTCTCAAATGTTTGAAAACAGTTTTTATCGCCGGTCATATGACGGGAACACCCGCTATCCAGGTACCAAGACGAACTATCATATGCATGCAAAGAAACATTGGTAGCAAGACAGGGAAAGATTTCACCTTTGCGCACCCAAACCTTTTTGAAGTGCGTCGGTAATGGTCGTGAAGTTGATTTCCTAGGTGAGAGCGTCTTGCTTGAAGAATTGCTGCTCCTTGATGATGTCGTCTTGAGCGGTGTACTACCAAGGCTCTTTTCCTTGAATGAATTGCAGTTGTTTTCCGAGGAATAGCCCTTTTGGTAGTCATTGCAAGATGTGCTTGAGGTGTGCGTTTGGCTTCCGTCTTGCAATTTCTTCTTATGTGCCCTGAAATGCCACAACGAAAACATACCTTGGTTCTTGTCGATTCCGAGGAAGATGTAGTAGGTTCGTTGTCGTTGCTTGTCGTGAACACCGGTGTCGGAGGAGGAGATACCGACTGAGGCACAAATACTGTACCACTCGAACTTGGAATGTCTCCAGTTTGAGTGTATCCGAGGCCGAACTTATTTCTTTGACCGAGACCAAGAAGTCTGTCCAACTTACTCCTTCCAGAAGAAAATCTCTTTAAGTCATCCTTTAGTTGGCGTATGGTCTCCGTCATTTCCAATTTTTCCTGTCGAGCCTCGCCGTTGAGCTTCAAGAAGTAATTCGCTTTGTTCACCATATCCATATAATTCTTCTCGAGTTGCTCATTGGACTCTTGAAGGGAAACATTTGTCTTAATCAGATTGTCCCTTTCCACTTCAAGATCGGTTGAGATAGAGGTTACCCTTTTTACTTCATCTTCAAGATCCTGTAATCTCTCTTTCAACCCCTTGTTTTGCTTAGCCAGTTTCTTTGAATCCCTCAAAAGCTTATGGTAGGCTAAAACAAAATCTTCACCTTCCGAATCATCTGATTCATCGTCCGTTGCAATCTTTTCAACAGTGGAGTTGGACAGTGAGTCGGATGTACTTGCCATTAAGCACATGAAGGGTGAAGATGTGGTGGACGCGTGGAAAGCTGTCGCGTTGTCTTCTTCATCACTTGACGATGACTCATTTGACGTGGAGTTGTCATCCCAAGTAACTACTTGCATCGCTTTCTTCTTTGCCGGATTCTTGTTGGGACATTCCGTTGCAATGTGGCCGTAGCCTCGACATTTGAAACACTGAACTTGTCCCTCAGAACTTTTCTTATCCTTTGAGAAGTTCTCTTGATTTCTTGACTTGTGATTGAAGGACCCTTGCCTTTCTTCGACTTTCCGAAGGATTGAGGTTTGCTTGAATTTCCCCTTCGAAAGTTGCGGCGAAACTTCCTTGTCAAGAGAGCGAGCTGCTTCTCAAAGTCCTCCATAGAAATGTTCTCGTCGTCGTCCGAGGAGGATGAATCCGCGTCTTCTTCTTTAGTTGATTTCAATGCGTAACCTGAAGACTTAGAAGAGGATGCCTTTCCAGAAGAATAGTTAGTAGGAAAAGTCATTTCATAAGTTTGTAAAGCACCTACTAATTCTTCTACACGCATTTCGTCCGGGTGTTTAATTGTTTCAATGGCTGCGACCTTCGGGCGAAATCGTTCAGGAAGAGTTCTTAGAATTTTTCTTACAACTTTAAATTCTGGAATCTTCTCTCCCAAGTTAGCACATGAGTTCACGATATCTTGCAATCGTGTGTAATAGTCAGTGAAGGATTCATTCTCTGCCATAGAGATAGAGTCAAACTTGCTCGTGAGCATTTGCAGTTTCTGAATCTTCACTAAGTTAGTTCCCTCATGCGTAACTTGAAGAACATCCCAGATTTCTTTCGCAGTCTCACATGCCGAGACGCGAGAGAACTCAGTTTGTGACAAAGCATTAAATAGAGCATTAATCCCTTTGCCATTGTAAGAAGATAAGTCTATCTCTTCCTTGGTCCATTTCGACCTAGGTTTTAAGGTGCGAACATCATCTAAAATTTCAGTTGGATTAGACCATCCTAATTCAATTGATTGCCACACCCTTTCGTCGATGGAAATTAAGAAAGCTTTCATCCGTACTTTCCAGTACGCATAATTAGTTCCATCAAAGAAAGGGGGTCGATTGATGTTTCCACCTTCAACCATTGTTTACAACCCTATTCCCGCTCTGATACCACTTGTTGGGTTTAGGTTAATAAGGATCTAATAGGGGAAAAAACACCTAGAGGGGGGTGAATAGGTGTAAACAATAAACACTCAAAAAATCATTGTGCGATAAAACCCAATGCGGAAAAATAAAAGAACACACAAGATTTTTACGTGGAAAAACTCCAAACCGGAGTAAAAAACCACGGGACCGATAACACGGCGAAATCCACTAGAATTAACACACGTACAAGGTGATATAGCGTACTCACAGACGACTCAACCTTTTACCATACGCTCCTAGTAGATCTTCTCCGCTCGCTCCACGACGCTTCTCGAATCCACGATCCGCGCCCAACGCTGAATCCACAGCGTCCAACGTCGAGTCCACGACGTCCAACCGAATCCACGGTCTTCACCCAATGGCACGCTTCGAATCCACGAACGCACCTCGCTCCGAATCCACGAGAGCGATAACACCTTGAATCCACAAGGCCACGCGAGTCCACGCGCCGATTTTGGGATAAATCGTTGTTTGTTTGGGTGGTGATGATCCGCCGAATACTTAGATTAAAGATAGATCGGAAATACCATCTAAGTATTCATTGATTTGATTCTACTCAAAATGTGAGTATGGAAAACCTAGAATCAAATCAATCAATATAGATGAAGAACCATTGAATAGATCTAATGATTTCCGTTCTTCTCTATATATGTGGATTTTCTTTTCGGCTATCTTTTCTTAACCAGCCGATCTATTGCGGATGCCCTAGAAATGAAATGGAAGGGCTATTTATAGGTTAGAAACCCTAGGAAGAATATTCGGATCAAAAACAGCCTTTTCTGGAAAGAAATCCCGACGGCGATCCGGATCAGATCTGGCGATCCGGATTGCAGAAGCATAAACCACGATTTCCAGAAAATTGCCTGTTCGGGATCCGGATCGTAGTCACCGATCCGGATCGTTCATACAGTTTTACCAGAATATCATGTTCGGGATCCGGATTGCAATTCCTGATCCGGATCGAAGAAGCACACAGGTAAAACTAGTGTTCGGGATCCGGATCAGAGAGTGCTGCGATCCGGATTGAACCAGTGTATGAACAAACACCTTTCGGGATCCGGATTGAAAGCCACGATCCGGATCCTGAACATGTCCCATGTCCAGTTTTTGATGAATAAGCAATTAAAACCTCTTCCAGGTGTTTCTACACTATAAGAAGTATTCGGATCATCAAAATTCTTTAGTTAAACGTACCTGATCCTTTTGAATTCTTCTTTCTTGAGATTGAGGTAGACGATCCAAAATTTCTTCATCTTCAATCTTCAAGACTTAACACATTCACGAAATACGCCAACTCAAATTCCGTAACACCCCACAATCCACAATCAAGTCCAAAACTACATCCGGTCAACCGCCCAATATCTGCGGTCGCCGCAATACCCCACAATCCACAATCAATGTCCTAGCTACACTATCCCAAATCCCTGCTCGAACCCGAGCAACATGTATCTAGAGTCTAAAAAAAAAGGAGAAGAGAGCAATCATGATTTCTCCTAAGTCAGATTCCAGTATGATAGTGCAGCAGCAAAAGATGGCCTATCTAGATGTCCATACAAGCATACAAATGTTCTCGAGCAAGATAAAAAAGATTATCATGTAATCATCTTGCAAGAAAATAAGTCATCAATCAATATCACCATCCACCTATGCATGTCCACAAAATCCTCAAGTAGTACCCACCAACGGGAAAAACCATATTGTTCCAATATGATAGTCAATTCCACATGCAAGGTTAAGTGCTAACATAGCTAACAATATCCATACAAGCATGCATAATTTCCAACCACAAGTACTAATCAATAATCCTAACACAAGGGGGGAATCTCTCTAATATTTCTAATGAGCATGTCGAAATAGAGGTATACAACAACCACCCACCTAGAACGCACAACTCCATAACTGTAAATGACTCCTCACTGTCCAGCAGTCTTTTCTCCGCAAAGCACCCAAAATATTCGAGCCACTGCAAAAGAATCGCACTCGGCATAAATAGGCCTCCCCCAAAAATAGCATTTGCTGTTTTCCAAAACAACACAGAAAAAGGGAATTTTTCACCTCTGCGCAGTGCTCCGAAAAATCCAAAAAAATTACGGTTGCGATCCTCATGACGAGTAGATACAAATCGAGTATTTATACGCCCCATTCCGATGCTCGTAGGCAAAGTTATGGCCAAAACACTCCACCGCTGTCCCGAAAGTTGCCACAGAAAAAGGGGTCAAAAGATGCCTCGGGAATCCTACCAAAAGTCCAGACTGAGGTGAAACGATCGACACAGAAAACGAAGGCTTACCTCTTACGAGCACGCTGCCGCAAAAATCGCTGAAAAAGTCCTCCGGGGTTGCGCAGGGACTTCTCGAACTGAAAAGCGACGGAAAAGCCACCAATCAAGGGAACATCGAAGTGCGCCGTAAAATCGAGATTGCCACTGTCGGGATCTCCAAAAATGCCCAAGATCCATCAAGGGGTGGTGGACAAGGTGAGGAAGTTCTCAGCCAAAGAGGAGCCCCAAGCTCAGCCCAAAAAAACCTGAAGAAGAGCTCACAAGGGCTTATTTATAGGCTGAAATCCAAAAAGGGGTCCCCCACGGTTTGGGGGACACTTTCGGGCGCCCGAATTATTCAGGCGTTGAACAGGAAACGCGAAAGGTAGCGTCCGGATTCACCCGGGCGCGCCACGTGTCCTGTCCCAGCCCCGCCGCACGCCACAGCCAGGCGCGGCCAATCGGGCCGCGCCACGTGGCCCTACCCGCGTGCCTGCCCCGCCTGACCGCCTGCCACGCCGCCTGCCACACCCGCACGCGCACAGTGGCGCGCCCAAGACCCGCGCGCCACGTGTCAGGCCCCGGGTCTGTTGTGCCCGGTGCATATGCCCAGTGCACCCGCCGAATCCAAAGCCGCCATGCGTTCCCTATGCTCCCAATGGGAAGCCGCCACATGGCACACCACAGTCCACACCGCGCGCCTGCCCGCGCACGTGCCCGGCCTGCCCGCGTGCCCCCGCGTGGGCCGCGCCCACTGCACCGGCCCAATACGGAGCCGCCACATGTCCCGGCCCAGTCCACAGCACCTGTGCGGCTCGCGTGGACCGCGCCTGCTGCACCAGCCAATCCGGGGCCGCCATGTGGCCTTCCCCCGATCCATAGCTCCCCCCGTGCACCAGAATGCGCAGAAAACTTCCTGTTGTCAGTTTTGGGCGTCCGGACTCAGAAAAATATTTCCAAATAGCCGTTTTCCATCATTTTTCCGCGCTGGATCCAAATACGGCCTCCGTTTTATGCAAAACTAATTCCATATTTCGACGAAGGCATCCGAAAGGCAAACTTGATCCTTTTTCGCGCGGGATCTATTCCTTGAGTCCAATTCACACACAAAACGCTTCCATCACCCAAAATAATCCTCCAGAAGTCGCTGATCATGCCGTAACCCTTCAGCGAAGATCCGGATCATCACACGCGGTGTGACAATATTTACTACGATAGTCGAAGAAAAAATAGTTCGATAAAATGAAGCACCTATTATTGTTGTAAGAAAATAGTAGTAATCAAGCCAAATACTCTAATACAAAGACATTGTTTAATTTGTAAAAATATATACGCCAAACAGTAAATCAATATTATACTTAATTGAATAGAAGACACCGATTTAATAATTTACAAATAAACTGCACCAAACATATCTAAAATTAATCACTAACATATACAAGATGTGCACATAGACAATGAGCGTTTGAAAGGTAAATGCGGTAGAAAATAGTACATCTAGTCTGATTTTACACTTTACACATCCAACGGTACTACTAGTTAACAATACACCATCATATGAAAGAACAGGTAACATTAACATACAAATCACCACACTTCACTAGTTTTCTACAAGCCGGGAAAAAATTGCTTATACAAAATATTTTCTTTTGCAACCTAGCGATCAACCGACATTAAGGTGTTGGGCCGAAAAGTTGCGCTGACCGTATGGCCCCTTTGCGTCGATTGTTTAACACATTGTTGGGGCCAAAATGTGGCTTGCGCGCGATCAGCCCCTTTGGGTGACCCTCCAGAGATGTTGAAGTGCGCCGCGTGCCAACAATCAAGCGATCGGGCCGAGAAGGGATCCGCTCGGCCAGGTTCTCCTCTGATGACTCCTCACGACCGCGACGACCAGTGACAGCCGAAGTGGGTTTACGGAGATAGAGAGGGATCGCCGGTTTCGACTTAGGATAGCTGAACAGGATAGAGAGGCAATGCTAAGGAGCCGATTGTAGCGTCAAGGCAAATAAAGACACGACTAGTGAGCCGGTTTATACTCTAAATGCACAAATAAGCAAATAAAGACGCAATCGATGAGCCGGTTTACACTCTAAATTCGAGAAAAGTAAATAAAGACACGGCCGATGGGTCGGTTTATACTTTATATTGATAAAAAAAAAAAAGGGATACAAGTGGGGAGAAAGGGATATAAGGATTACAATTAAGCCTACTCATAGGAAAGCAATAAAAAAAAAAAAAGAAAAAAGAGTTAAGTTAACCTACTCGTAGATAAATAAAGAAGCTGGGGTGGTACCGGGCTTACGAGGTTGCCGGACCCCGATTCCTTCTATGGTTCGCTTACTTATACAGTTTCCGAACCAAGATTATTGGGCGCCGATTTGGATTTTGAATTATCGGCTTAATTCGAGAAGAATCATGGCGAAATCCTCAACGACTTCCTTTCGAGTCGTCTATCCTTAGCCAGATAGTAACCTTCTTCCGTCTAGGTTCGTCCCCTAGTTGCCGCGCCAGAGCGTGATTCTCGGCGCCTTCCAGTGGTGGGCATTGTTTGTTATTTTGGGTTGGTTGTGGGATTTGCGCCCGAAACCCGCACACATTCTGTTCGAAATCTTTTCTCTTTCTGCTCGAATCGGCTGAATGCCGACTCAGACTTCTGCCTTCTTCATCGACTGACTGAGGTGATCTAGTGGACGTCGTCAGCCGAAGTCGATCTTGGGTGATGCGCAATTCGTCAACGCTTTCTCCTGTCAACTGTTTCTCCTGTCGATTGATGCTTCCAACCGATGGTATGCGTCGCGTGCTGCTTTCTTTTGCGACTGAGACCGATCCAAATCAGGATGCAGGCCCCACTTCGGCTAACCCATCCTTCTGTCGACTGGTGCCTCTACCCGATGGTATGTCGCATGCGCGGGACGCCCTTACACTTGGGGCTAGTCTCAAATGAGTTGTGCGTCCCTCTTTGCTGGCTCATACCCCTATCGGCTAATGTCCTTCTATTAAGAATTTTGTGTTGGCGTATTTCGTGAAGTGTTATAAATCTTGAAGATTGAAGATGAAGAATTGTGGATCATATGCATCAATCTCAAGAAGAATGAATTCAAAAGGATCAGGTACGTTTAACTAAATAATTTTGGTGATCCGAATACATTCTTATAGTTTAGAAACACTTGGAAGATTTTTCATTGCATAAAAATCAAAAACTGGACAAGTTGGATGTTCAGGATCCGGATCAGACTATTCCAGTCCGGACCCCGAACATAGTTTAGTTCATGCGGAATTCCAGTCCGGAACAGCCTCTGCTCAGTCCGGACCCCGAACTATGTGTTTGCTGAAATCGCATGAACAGTCCGGATCAGAGAATTCCAGTCCGGACCCCGAACTTGTTTTTCTGAAAAAGCTCTGTCTAAAGACGACAGTCCGGATCAGATTTAATCCAGTCCGGACCGCCGAGCAGAAAAATTCCAGATAAGGTAATTTTTTATTCTTATCTCTTTCCAAAGATTTCTAACCTATAAACAAACCCTAATTTCACATCTAGGGTAACCGAATGAAACCGAAAAAAATATAAAAAATCCACATATATAGAGAAGAAAAGAAAACATGATCTAATCTATATTTCTTCGTCTATATTGTTCAATTTGATTCTAGGGTTTCCAAACTCATATTTCTTGTAGAATCAAATTGAAGAATACTTAGATGGTAATTTTGTCTATCTATGATCTAAGTATTCGGAGGATCATCACCAAGAAAACAAAGATTTTTCAAAATCGGCGCGTGAATTCGCGTGGCCTTATGGATTCAAGGTGCTACTGCTCTCGTGGATTCAGAGCGAGGTACGTTCGTGTGATCGATACGTGCTACATTGGTGAAGACCGTGGATTCGGTTGGACGTCGTGAATTCGGCGTTGGACGCAAATCGTGGATTCAAGGAGCGTTGTGGAGCGAGCGGAGAAGATCTACTTGGAGCGTATGGAAAAGGTTGAGTCGTAGGGTTACGGTAAATCACCTTGTACGTGTTTAATCTTAGTGGATTTCGCCGTGTTATCGATCCCGTGATTTTTTACTCCTGTATGGAGTTTTCCACGTAAAATCTTGCGTACTTATTTACTTTTCCGCATTGGGTTATTTTTTACGCAATGATTTGGTGTGTTTGTTGTTTACACCTATTCACCCCCCCTCTAAGTGGTTTTTCCCCTATTCAGATCCATATTAACATAACCCACTCCTTCAACCGATAGTTGACGCCACATGTCGCTCCCTCTCATGGCAGAAAAATTTGGTCTCAACACACATTTTGATACATTTGCCGAACCAGATCAAGTTTCTATTTCCCTATTTCAACCATCTCTGCTACGACATCACTTGTGCCCTTCACTTTTCTTTCTTCGCCCCCTAAATGACGAAGTTTTTTTTTCGTTGCGTAGTGGCGGGTTGTGGGATCAAGGCCTTTTCCCCGTAGAGCTATGCCCCGATCCAATTGCACTTGCTCCCGTATTTGGGTTTGGAAGTGGAGGGCTAGGCGACCATGATGTGTTTGTTGCTCTTCTATTTGCATTCATAGGAGACCCAAATGACCCTGCTTCAAAGAGACTGGGTAAGTGAAATAATGATGACATTCTTGGTGCAATAACTATATCATCCTCACCAGAAAAAATTGAGGATGAGCTATCAATGGCTTGGGTTGGTACCATAACTGAGGAGAAATCATATCTACCTGTGGCCATAGTCTTTTGGGTAAGAAACTCAATGTCCTTATATGGTGCAAACGGTTTATCCCTACATTTGGCATACGCTGGATTCTCCTGGACATAGGTAATAAGGATTAGGATAGGCACAAAAAGTAGATGTTGCTTTAATTAAAAATGGAACACAAGGATAATAAATTTTACTGCGATTACATCATCCCAATCAGCACTATCACCAGCTATAAGGATGTTGTTAAGATAATTCCAACCCCACCCGCTCTTATTTACTAGACAGTGGTACAAAGTAAAAGTTCTCTTCAGAACTTTAAGATGGTTCTTAATTTGGTCATTTGATAAGCTCATATTATTTCTAGAAATGAACTCGCTAACAATTCTAACCCAGGCAAGGTTCGTGAAAGAACCATTTACGTTGTTGCCTAGTGTGTGCTTCTCGGTCAGCAAACGTAAGAGGGTAGCATCCATTGTGTCGGTCCAATTAGGCGTTCACGTCCACGCTTGTGAGCGCGATCTGCTTCCACCTTCAATAGCCACATTTTCACATTGGGTGTTCTTGAAGGTTTGACGATTTGGTTGCGTGGGCTTAGAAAATTTCTTGAATGGACGCATCTCTTGTGAAAATGTGTAGTACTATTCAAAGTTGCCATGACGATGTAAACAAGTATTCATGCTCAATGATAAAACTTCAAATCATCAAAATACACACTATGTTAGAACACTACAAAAAATTTAAGTTTTAGAAGCGGTCGAAACCGCTGGAAAAAGTACCTAAAACTGTTGGAAATATTTTTCCCAACACTTCTAAAACTGTCGGGAAAAATTCTGTAACCGCTGTTAGATCTCCGTCGCTAAAGATCTTTGCCGACATTTTATACGACCGTTGGAGAAGATGATAATTTTAGTAACGGTTCTCCGACCGTTACTAAATTTAGTAAAAAGCGCTAGTATAAATTAATAAATTTATACCAACAGTTTTATAATTGTTATAAATCCAATCTAAAATACAAATACATACAATTAAAAACAAACTAGGCAAGATTTTAAGACTTTTTAAATTCAGATATAAAAACAAATTAAGCATTCAAATAAATTTAAATTTGATTACATCCGACAATTGTCAAACAAGAGAAGTTAAATTATTTAGCCAAATAAGAATTTGCACAGTAAAAATACAATTTTCAATCAAAAATATTAATCAAAGAAAATTTCTATCTAAAAAAAATAAAATTTATATGAAATCAAAGTTTTCTGCAAGTTCTTCAATTTATTCAATGAATTTGCTCCAAATTACAAATTTTCACCAATCCTTTCTCCTTTTTGAAAATTCCTGCAAAAAAAAATAAAAATAAAATCAAATTAGTAAAATAATAAAATCAAAAGGTTTCAATAAGAGAATAACACTAATAATAAAGTCAAAACTTTAGCACTCAACCTCAACTTCAAGTCAAATATTTTGGTCTCAGCATAAGTTCTCATGTTACATATAAACCCTTCATAGGATAAGTCAGCAAGGCACTCCTGACCCTCAATAATGAGCTTAGATGCGTTATGTTTCATATGTACTTCTAAAGAAAATTGAATTAACTCCTTATCCTGGACACTCAATAGGTATTCATCAGAGTTTTCCTTGTAGCCAATGATCTTACTAAGTCGTTCCCAATCTGTTTCAGTGAAACCCTTGAAGTCATTTTCATCCTTGGCATGCTCAGTCCTAAGGAAAAGAAATCTAACATAAAAATTTGCATAATTCAACAAAAAGTAACAAAGCAATTTTTGTGCAATCAAACATAAACAACTGAATAGCTGAAGGAGAAGAGTATAAACCGTCCAAATGACCACCAAGAGCGCTTAACATTTTGCTTGTTAGTATTTACATCAGATTGTAGTGACTGCTCTACAAACTTGTGTGCTAACATCCTGTGCAAAAGAAGAAGGCACTAAGATATCTTGAAATTAGAAAGTGAAAAAAGCCAAAAGTCAATACATAAAAGGCAAAAGGCTCCAGGCACTCAACTATGAGATACCTAATCTTAGAATCATATGGAAACTTTAAGTTTCAGATGCCCCTTGAAACATTCAGAAACATATAAAAGACGGCTAGCTAAAATAACAGGTAAAAAAGTAAGACAAATTTGATGGTTGTCGACGCCAAAAATGGACTAATTGGAATTTTGATCTTCATTGCTGTGAATTTCGATCTTCATGCCAAAATTTCACCATGCTCATTGATGGAAAACAAAAAATCGAGCTAGCATAAAGTTTCACAAATCATCCGAAAAGTATGAAAAATAGAAACTAAAATTGGGTGGGAGGAGAGGAGGAGGAAATTCAAGCAGCAGTTTAAAGTCTTAGAAAGGTTTGAAGCTATTCATCAAAATAAAAAACAAGCAACAAAAGTCTTATGGAAGTTTGAAGTTATTCACCAAAATAGAAAATCAAGAAAAATGCGGGCGATAGAACGTGTAGTATATGACTAATAAAGAGGGGAACCCCTGTAAATCGGCAATAATCTTGGATTGCTGAAGATGGGAATTACAATGAAACTATTCGTTCATATTAACATGATACACACTCCTAATAAATATGGAAGTGATGCTCCAATCATGAAATATAGTAGGTCAGAAATGCAAGCCAAACTTAGCAAAAGAACATCAGAACATCTCTATAAATCCATTAAATCATCCTATAAGTATTTTGATGTGCACAAATTTCCTACAAACTAGTCCTCGTGTATAACAAACAATGATACTTGAGATATGATGAAAAACTATTTAACCAAATAACTGTCGAAAACTTGCATGTTCTGATATCACTAAATGACGTCTAATAGCATTATATGAATGACGCACTACAACGTACACAGACTTTTCAAAACAAGCTCCGGGGCGTGACAAGAATTGCGTTAGTTAAACCAACTAAACCTAAAGAGGTCATCTAAATTAAGTAAAATTACCTACCGTTTGTCCAGCAACATAATCAAATCGCAGCAAAACATACTCTAAAACTAAGATTAGACTCACTTAAGACACAACAAAATGGTTTATAAATCAAGAATAATCATATGCTATTTCTCAATCAATACAAAGCAGTTCACAACAAATGGTCTCTAAATTAAGTAACAAGGCTAGCTCACTAAAATGCTGCCTGGATGCATGAACAACTTACTTAACATATCCTTTTGATTTACTTAAGAAGGATGAACACCTTATTTAACTTATTTAGGAGATGAGAAGCGTGATACAATGTCTAGAATGAATATCATATTTGACCTTTAAACCATTTTTTCAGAATAAGATAAATCTCCTCGAAGGTGACATATACTATCCTATCAACTTATGAATGTCGAGAGCTTTTAAAGAACAAAAATCAAATCACACAAGAAAAATCCTCATAGCAAATAAGATTATCATTGAATAACTTATTCCAATATCCAACACCTTGATAACCTCTCTAAGCATAACAAGTGGTTTTGAAATTTAGTAAAACTACATACTCTTTCTCAAGCAACATAACCGATTCACATCAAATGGCCTCTAAACTAGCATTAGACTCATTCATAAACATAGAAAATGGTCTATAAATCAACAAACACTACAATTCACAACAAATGATCACTAAACAAAGTAAGAAGACTCACTTAAGAACATCCCACTTAAACTTGATCATCTCTTTGAGCATTCTCCAGAAGTAAGGATTTAATGCAAGAAGCTGCTTCAGCTTCCCATTCACAACCTTTGCCACCATCCTATCATGCAATTAAATAACTATTTCACCAATGCAATTAAAGAGCAATTAAATAATCATCCCACCATCCTATCATGTAATTAAAGAGCAAACAAGCCAGAAGTAAAGCTTTCACCAATGAATTCAAAGAGCTCTTAATCCTATCATGCAAAATTACAAAATCATGCTTTTTAATTACCCTGTTCATGAAAATCACAAATCGCCAACCAATATGATTTTAGATCAAACATTAAAATCATGTGACCATTGAGCAATTAAATAACCATTTCAGCTGGGGAATAACGCAAATTTGTGTTCAAATCGCCAACCAACCCTCATTCGATACTCTATCTGCCCCTCCCGCTTGTTCCGCACCAGCTTTATCCTCGTCGTTGCCATCTTCGCCCCCATCTTGCTACCCTCGTCCATGGCGATCAGATCCTTGTCGAGGGTGAGCTTGAAGTGGCGGAACTTGCGGAGCTCCTTGGTGACGCGGCAGAGCTCCCACTTGGAGAGGCACCGCTCCTCCTCCTCCCATCGATCGAGCACGACGTTGGATCGGAGGCCCTCGTTCTCCATCGTTGCGATACAGCAGAAGAACGAGCACCATTTGAGCCCGGGTCTCTGCTCGAAATCCATTGTTTCGTAGCTGTGGATCTGCAATATCGATGCAACCGATCCCCATGGGGACGAAGCGCCTCCTCTCCTTCTCCTTCCTCGCGAAGAGCGCGGGGGAGCAAAATCCTATAGATTTGGGAATATGCGAATGGGGAGGAGGAGAGAGTGTGGGGGAGGGGGTGTTAGGGTTTATCGAGTGATGGATTTGGGACGAAGGGGAAGGGGTCGTATGTGTTCGTTTCAGAAAAGGGGCGCGGCGCAGGGGATCGGGTGGGTTTGGGTTTAGATTTAAGTTGGAGTAAATAGATATATTTAATATATATAATTATTATTCAATAAAAATATAAAATTTAACATAATTATTATAAAAATATAGTTAAAAATAAATAATAACAGTCATTCCCTAATTGTCACTAAATTAGTTGTTTAATACAACTAATTTAGTGACGCTTCTCAACCTCTGCAGGAGAGAGAGAAAGAGAGAAGGGGATGGGTTTGATGGATTGGGTCCTCTGTTAAAATAAATTTGATATTAATAAATTTAAATCAAACAATATATATATATATATATATATATATATATATATAGAGGTTAAACTAGTTAGTTTGTTAAGATAATTTTTCTTTTTATTCTCAAATTTTTATTTTTCAAGTTAAAATAGTATTTTTTTTATCTAAAAAATATAAAGAATATAAAAATTATACTTCAAATTTTTGAGGATTGAATGAGGAAAAAATGAATTTAATTTAAATTAAAACTATATACCAACGGTTTAGAACTATTATAATAATTAGTTAAAACCGCTGCTAAAATATAGTTTTATCAGCACTTATATTAATTGTTACTAAAATAACTGTTATATACCAACGGTTTAGAACTATTATAATAATTAGTTAAAACCGTTGCTAAAATATAATTTTACCAGCGCTTATATTAATTGTTACTAAAATAACTGTCACTACAAATCAACTTTTTTGTAGTGGAAGCATGGTATTAATAGTAGACATGCAACTCAATTGTGAAATGAAAAAAGAAAAGAATAGGAACTAAATATGCATCATGATATGAATTGTGCAATGTGACAAATAAATGATAAACTTCTTCAAACTTTCAATTGGTCGCACATATATTGAATAGTGAATTACGTCTATCATTTGGTTCAATTACAAGTCATAGAGGTGCAATGGATTGTAAATCCATGCTATCCAACAGATGCAAATGGAAACCGTCATCATCACCGAAAGTTGTAAGAATCATCCTTCCTTACTGAACTCCCGCGCCTACTTAAGATTGCAATTATACATATAGTTACTAGATTTTTTTGACACATAGCATGCACAATTTAAAAATGCATCGTCGGTGTTAAATAGGTTAAGGCATAGATAGGGCATAGCAAAGATATTTAACTGAAGACAGTCATATAGCATCTTAGTACATTGCATATATGTCATCAAATATAGTTCATATTGTAAAAGCCAATAATAAGACAGATAGCACATTGGTAGATAACATAAAGAGACAAACCTTAGTAAATCGAAATGTTAGGCAATAGGGTATTCCAGATAGGATATGCAGTGGCCGAGTGGGGCAAAGAAAGCCGCCTAATCACAATACGACACACGGGGACGTGGGAATGCACGACGGGGTGGTCGCACCAAGACAACGAGGAAACAATCCAACACATAACGAACGATTTACAAAACAATCGGTCACACAACTCTAGAAGCAGTACGTTAATCTCGATCGTGCATTTCGACCAAACAGGTCGGGCCAAGTTCAGCAAAGAATGAACGTCGACGAAGATCGACAAAATTCACCATGTCTTAAAGCTGCAGGGAAACAAGGAAGCACATGAGGGAGTTAAAAGAGGAACGGACTTACAATGCGTGTGTTTCTTCGTCACAACCCACAGCAAGGGATATGGCTCAGGTCAATACAGTGTAGATCAGTGTCATACGAAAACCCAGGAGGCAACAAGATCAAAGAGGCAACAAGCTGAAGGAGCAGGGTGCGGCCGAGCAACACCACTTGATCGGAGCGCGGAGAGATAGGCGGCAGGAGGCGCACAACGAAAGGAGAAGTACAACCCTTTTCCACATGAGTCACATGACGATCTATGCGCCAGATCTACGAGATCTGCAAGTCGGAATAGGGTAAAGTACTCCCTCTGTGAGAAAGGGCTTTCTGTGAGGTGAAGCGCGGCGTCCGAAAAGAAACAGAGAGGACAGTTTGGTTAGGGAACTTTCGAAAAAGGGGCTTAGGTAAGCTGAACACCTGTGCAAGGCCGAGGAAGAAGACACAACCACAAATCGACGGTCGCAGAGAGCGCGCAACCACAGAAGATAGTGTTTCGGGGAGATAAATCACACCGGATAAGGAGGTTTGGGGAGGTAAGAACGAGGTGAGGAAGGAGCAACCTCAAAGGATAGTGAAGAAGGAGCCTCCGGAAGTGTGGAAGGGCAAGTGCGCAGAGAAGAGAGAAAGGGTGGGAAGAAGGAGCCTCGTCAGCATAGGAAAGGAGCATAGGGAAGCGTGGAAGGGCAAGTGCGCAGAGAGAGAGAGAAAGAGTGGGAACCTTGCTCCACTCAAGGGTGGGAATAATTGTTCCCACCCTTAACGGGTTATCCTTAACGTATTATTCTTAGGATAACCCGTTAAGGGTTGTTCCCACCCTTAACATGCCTTGTTTGGGAAACAAGAGTGGGATAACCTCCTTATCCCCCTTCTTATTCCCCAATCAAACATGACCTTAATAATTTGATCAAAATTTTCTACTCTCACCAAAGGATGGGTGGAGTTCATGAATAATTATTACCCAGTAACTATTTGTGTCATTAATTTTAATAAAATTTTTAATTTTACTGAGTAAATAACTCAAACCAAAACAAACAAAATTGGATACGCAATTCAGAACTGTTTCGAAATATTCCATAATTATGAGGGTTATTTGAAAATTTATGCTTTGAAAACGAGCATTGCTACTATACATCCAAAATAGGGTGTACGATCTACATTCCATCCATTCCAAGGTGAGGACTTTTTTATTAGTCACTTCGAAATGACTAGTAAAATTTATGTAAGATGTACATCCCATTTGGAGTGTACAAGTAGTATTTTTCTTTCAAAATATAGTAAAGTTTGAGAAGATACTACTTGTACACCCAATATATATATATATATATATATATATATATATATATATATATATATATATATATATATATATATATATAGGGCAATTTCCTATATACCCTTAAAAATTTTCCTGTTTTCAGATTTATCTCTCTTAGAAGGCTAATATTAAAACTACCCTTCTTACGTTCCAACTTCTATCCAAAATACCCCTGAAGTTAAACTCTGTTAGTGTACCGTTTGGAGCTGCCGTTATCTGTGTAAAATTACCATTTTGCCATTTCAAATATACCCTTCTACCATAACCAACTTTTCTTATGTAAGGAAAATATTTTGGTAGATAGGGACAAAATAGGTATATTGATAGTTTTCAACTCCGATTATTATTTAACTTTAGTTTAACTCTAGTTAACTTAACAAAGGGAAACGGTAGGGGTATTTTTAATAACGATGGAACGTATGAGGGGTATATTGGAAAGAAAAAAATAAGAGGGATAAATCAGATATTTCTTCATATTTCAGGGGTACACAGGCAATATATATATATATATATATATATATATATATATATATATATATATATATATATATATAGAGAGAGAGAGAGAGAGAGAGAGAGAGAGAGAGAGAGAGAGAGAGAGAGAGAGAGAGCGCTAGGCTGGAATACTATTAATAGTATTAAGTTATTGGTGCTATTAAGTTTTTAACCCTTGGATTAAAAGATGTATGGTTGAGATGATAGTGGGCCCCTAGGGTTTAATAGGTGGTTGGGGAAATAGTAAAATCTAACGGGTGAAAATAAACAAAGGAGTTGATCTAAGGGTAGAAAACTTAATAGCACCAATAACTTAGTACTATTAATAGTATAGTAGTCGAACATATATATATATATATATATATATATATATATATATATATATATATATATATATATATATATATTACACGGGTGAATTTTACTAGTTATATTGATATAACTAATAAAAAAAATTTCATCCTAAATAAATGAGATGTACATTATACACGTTAGTTGGAATGTATGATAGCATAGTCTGAGGGTGAATGTTGCTCACTGAACCCTTTTCTATTGACCCGTGAATTTATTTTTATTTATTTATTTATTTATTTGGGTGAATTTTACTAGTTATATTGATATAACTAATAAAAAAAAATTCATCCTAAATAAATGAGATGTACATTATACACGTTAGTTGGAATGTATGATAGCATAGTCTGAGGGTGAATGTTGCTCACTGAACCCTTTTCTATTGACCCGTGAATTTATTTTTATTTATTTATTTATTTATTTGGGTGAATTTTACTAGTTATATTGAAATAACTAATAAAAAAAATCCATCCTTAATAAATGAGATGTACATTATACACGTTAGTTGGAATGTATGATAGCATAGTCTGAGGGTGAATGTTGCTCACTGAACCCTTTTCTATTGACCCGTGAATTTATTTTTATTTATTTATTTATTTATTTGGGTGAATTTTACTAGTTATATTGAAATAACTATAAAAAAAATTCCATCCTTAATAAATGAGATGTACATTATACACGTTAGTTGGAATGTATGATAGCATAGTCTGAGGGTGAATGTTGCTCACTGAACCCTTTTCTATTGACCCGTGAATTTATTTTTATTTATTTATTTATTTATTTTGGAGGAAGAGACATTCACCCGTGAAATTGAATAGCATAAAGCGCTTTTGCAGCAGTATTCTACCGCTCTGATTTTGAAAGTTTAATAATTTTCTTGGTTTGTAACTTTGGTACAAAACTTTTCTTCTTTTATGACACTATGAAATGCACGGATGGTCAAGCTTGTGATAATTGTGATTACTACGGCGTGTTTAGATATATCGAAATAAAGTGTCCAACACTACATCCTGTTTGTTTAGATATCAAAATAAAATATTCAGCAATAACTTATTTATTAAAATATTTTATCTATAAATTATTTTATTTTATTCTAAAAATAATAATTTACGAACTCTTTGGTTTTTCGAAATAGCGTAAAAATAAAATTGGTAAGAAAATTTTTTTTCACAAAAAACTCTTTTTAATTTTTCATCTGTTTCTTTCTTTTTAGACCATGCTGGCGGAGCTTGCTCTACCCTTGAACTGCAAGAAATGGCTGTGTCGATTGTTTCTTTCTTTTTATTGGCAACTACCATGAAGGACGGCACCTACCACGATGGCTTCGTCGACTCGTTGCTTCGGTTTTGTTACAAGAGGTTTGAAGTTCTTTTTTTTGCTAAATGTCTGGTGTTGTTTGGTATTTTGGGAACAAGGGAAAAATATCAACGACGTTGATCTTCGCTTCGTATTTCCGGCATTGAAACATTTAGAGCTGTGCTTCGCTCTTTGGGTTGAGCTTCACTTTTTCTTTTTTTATCACTCTGAGCTGGGATACAAGGGCAGTGCGTACCAGGTTCTACACTTATTGCTAAGATTGCTCGTGGTTTGGGTCTGGAGTTTACTACCAGCGACGGCGAAGGCTTTTCATTGCTCTTGTGCTGTATGTCGGAGGAACACCTATGATACATGGATGGATATTAACACTGGGACAACTCAAGCCAGAGTGAGGAGGGATCTGATGCGAACATGGTCAAACTTGCGGAACAACTTGAATTCATCCAAATGTGCTACAAGGACTACGGAAGATTATAGACATCTTTCGGTTGGTTGGATTGCATTCTTATGGGTATCACTCATTCCTTTAATTAGGCAACGAAGGAGTCTGTTGATGACTGAGGAGGTAGCTGGGGCTGGGGGCATCTATTTAGATGGGCGGCTGCATGGTTAAAAGGGACTATTCTTGAGGCGTTAAATTGGAATTAGTAAGTGTTTTACTATGGGTTGCAGCTGGAATTTTGGGCTCATTTGAATGTTGTTGGACTAGATGGCAACCATTGCTCGACTGCCGTCAGGGTTTTCTTGTCTGACCAAGGATGATACAGTTTCAGCTTGCTCCTGCTGGGTTTGTGTAGAAGCATTTTACGCATTTCAGAAGTTTTTAAGTCTCTTTCTCCTATTCGTTGTGTATTGGTTAGAAGTTTGCTCAACCTACTCTCTAATTGTTTGATCTTTGCTTCTCAATGGATTCTGAGGATCGCTCTTTGTATTGGCAAGCCATTGGTTTTTCTGATCAAACATGCTGGGTTGCTTCACTGTGCGGCTTCTTCCAATCACTTCGATATGGGTCACTAACTTGTTTTTCATGCTCGAATTGGCTAGTTAAGTTGGGTTTTTTTCCTTGCCTCTACCGGGATGGCCTCGTCGTCTCGGGGTATTGCACTGTTAGACTGGGTGTTGTGTTCTAGTAAGCTTGCTTGTCCTATTTGAAGGGTCTTTGGCACACAATTTTATTTGTTGCTTGTTCACTGAGTTGGGAGGGTTTTATTACGGGCATATTTCTAGACTGTTTCGTCGATCCATTGCTTCACTGTGTGGTTAAGATCGAAAAACTGCAACTACGGGAGATCACTTGTGCCAATTTAGGCCTTATCAGCGGTTTGTATTTATTGGTCGGGTGCTGTGTGCCTTGGGCTAAATGGTGCTCCTCTCTTGAGCTGGGACCTATAGGTTCTGGAGGATTGGGAGCTCTTGAAAGGATCAAGTCCGAGTGTCTGTGTAGAGGCAGGGTGCTGCAGGAGTTCAACTCAAGATTTTGGGAGTTTAGATTTCCGGTCGAAGACAGGGGTCTTTTTGCTAGACTGCCTAAAGGGTTTACTAATACGGACTAAGGAGGATCCAGCTGCTGCTTTGTTTGAGTACAAGTTGTGTTGCAGTCCTCAAATTTTAAGCCCCTACTCTCCTTTTTAGATGTTTTGGCTTGAAGCTTGTTCATTGTACTCTCTTTTTGCTGCTTCTTCCAACTATTTCAAGACGGGTCACTAATTTAGTTTATTCGCTTGTACTGGCTGGCATAGTTGGGTTCTTTATCTACGTTTCTTCCGGGTTGGTCTCGTCGAATCGTGGCACTGCACTATCAGGACTGGGTGCTGTGGTATTGGGGAGCTTTGTTGAGCTGTGTGTTTCTATTACTATCACATTGAGCTGGGGTGCATGGGTTGTGAAGGATTTAATGCTGTGGAGCTATGCTGTTGGAGCTATGCTGTAATCTGGAGTCTGTTCCCAGTGGCGAAAGTTTTCAAGTCTGCTTTGTCTTTTACTTGTTTTTTGGGAGTACACTAGTCTATACTTGAGAATCGACCCCCTGTGTTTGGTCCGAGTGCTGGGCTGATCTTTTGTATCCCAGGTCGTGTTGGGTCCTTTCCCTTTTCTTTGGTTCTCGTCCTGTACGTTTCAAATAGGGTATATTCCTATTTAATCAAAAAAAAAAAAAAAAAATTCATCTGTTTGGATCTAAGAAAAAGTAACATTTTTAGAAAAAAAAAATCCAGATTTTATGGAAAACTAACATTCTTGTTTTCCTAAAAGAAAATTCAGAAAATGAAAATATTAATTTTCCATTAAAATTAGAAAAAAATCTGTCTAAAAAAGTTAATTCTATTTTGAACATGAAAAACTGAAAACAAAAACTTTTCCATAAAAAAAAAAATTTCTCAACAATTTTTTTCCGTACTTTTCCAAGGAACCAAATGTGCCCCTTAAAAGTCCAAATTCCAAATATTTGATAACACTCCTTAGCTATCTAATACTACATATTTTTTTAGTTAATTAAAAAATATATACTAAATATAATGTTTATGCATCCAAACATAGTCTAAAATCAAACAATGGCATTCCATTCCATACAAATGAAATTTTAGTCGAAATTTGCAAAAAAAAAAAAACAAAAAACAAAAAACAAAACAAAACAAAAGAGTAAAAGAGAAAAACTAGAATACTATTTTTTTTGAGAGAAAGGTAGCATGCTACCCGCTTCGTTTATTTTTAATAATAGAGAAATAACTAATGTGTCACTATTTAGTGGTGTTGATATTATGAATTCAAGTGATAAAAAATTACTTATTTATTATGAATAGAATACAAGCTGAACTTTGGTGTACTATCCATCCCTATATGACAACTTCTGCTCTCTACAGTTATGGATTTAAGTACTTAAACCAATGAACGTCAGGAACAAAAAAAAAAAAAAAAAAAAAAAAAAAAAAAGGGTCTAATTTTACTATTCTAATAATTCACTTATTTCAATTTTCTTCAAATATGATTAAATATCACTTTACAATAGAGGTCAAAATTTCTTTTTAATGGTTGGGATCATAAAAGTTCATCCGCTTAACTATTTAAATTAAAAAACCTTCCACAAAAATCCAATAAAGGATGGACCAAGAAAAGTGGTCATGGTGAATTTGATGAGATACTTTAGGATCCCTAAAAAAACAACATATAAATCATGTTTTTCCTTGTTCTAACCACCCTTGGCAGTCAACCAGTATCAAATATTTCAAGTTGGAGAAGCAAATGGAGAAACGCAATGTTGCAACCCTCATCAAGGGCATCCCAAAATTGCCCCCCCTTCAGTCTACCGAGTAATGAACAAGTACCAGAATTTAGTTTGTGAAGTGATGTACTAACTATAACTAATCGTTCCTAACACGTGCGACAAAAAGCTTAATGGTTGTGTAATGGTGGGAGCTCTAGGAGATAGGGTAGAGCGACAGGAGATAGAGAAGTGCGACAGGGATGAGAAGTGGGGGAATCTGGGAAGCATCTGGATGAGGCGGCAGAAGTGGTTCAGCATGCGGGTCGGGCGGTCGGAAGGCGGGTTCGAGCGGGAGATCCACTTGGATCACAAGCGGGTGATTCCGGACGGGCCAAGCATATAGCCAATTGAACAACGAGAGGCCCAAGGGCCCATAGCAGCTAGACCGACGAGCCCACCACACAATGAAGACCACCCCGTCCTTGTAAAGAATTGCAAACGGGTCCCCCAGTCAGTAGAAATATAAATAGATAACTCATATCTGTAATAAGCATGAAGATTATAATAACATTCCCATTCCCTTTCTCTCCTCTTTTCTCATCTTCATCTCTCTTCTTCTCCCCTCTTCACTCTTATCCTTCCCTATTACTTCCTCCTCATCCTTTCTCTCAAGCGATTCCCGATATTGGAATTGGAGTTACCAATTCCCATCATCTCCATTTTTCCATTCCCTTTCTCTCCTCTTTTCTCATCTTCTTCTCTCTTCTTCTCCCCTCTTCACTCTTATCCTTCCCTCTTACTTCCTCCTTCTTTCTCTCAAGCGATCCCCGATATTGGAATTGGAGTTACCAATTCCCATCATCTCCATTGAACCACCTCTCAGCTCAGCATCAGCGAGATCATCCAAGGATCAGGTGCACTTGGTCGTCATCCCTCAAGGCCATCTACCCAGGAAGACCCTCCCTCGGTTGCTAAGGTAAGATTCCGAATTCCCACTATTACCATAGCCCTACCACAGGAGGATTCACGGGGTGCCGAGAGGTCAGAACCATTACAATTGGTATCAGAGCTAGCTTCGACCCGAGGGACTAGCGCAGTGTGCCGCAATTCCGATGCCGATTTCCCCTCGAAATTATGAGTCGGGCCGCGAAGCAGCTACCCACGCTGCGAGGATCAGCATTGCTGAGCCTCGACAAAGGGAAGCCACTGTTAAGCCGAGCAGACCCTAAAGCTCATCAGCTGAGGGAATTGCCATCTCCTGTTCGATTGTGAGTGCCTTTTAGAATTCTGCACGGTCACAGTAAGATTGGGTCAGCAAGGGGCAACAGATTCAAATATATCAGTAAAACTATGGCCGACGGAACCAAGCTGAAGGCACTCGATGACCATGTCCGCGCACTGGAGCAGCAGTTTCAAGAATTGGCGGTGGGGCATGAGCGGAGGTTCGAGGCCATTGGCGGGCGGATTGAAGCCATTCGCACTGAGGGACAAGCCCACTATGATGCCTTATACAGAGAGTCTGCAAACACCTCGAAGAAGTTAGAGCAAATCATGGAACTACTGACAAACTCACCACAACAGTTGTCGATGCAATGAGCTTCATCATCAGGGCACACAGAGAAGAAGGGCTTACTCCCTACCCCACCAAACCTTATTGCAAAGGAGGACAGCAGTGTGCAAGGGCTACAAGGAATGCATAGTACACACCTACCATTCCCAAGGTTGGACTTTCCCATGTTCACAGGCGAGCAACCAAGAAACTGGGTTAGGAGATGTGAGAGGTATTTTGATATATATATGGTATAAAGGAGCAGCAAAAGTTAGAGATAGTAGTATTGCATTTAGAAGCTAAGGCCGACATGTGGTTCCAAGGATACATGGCCGAGCATGAGGCTATTAATTGGAGAGACTTTACCAAGGAGGTATGCAAGCGCTTCGACAGCAAGGGCCTTAATGATGTGGTGGAAGAGTTCAACAAACTAACCCAACATGGCTCTGTAGAGGAGTATCAGGAGCAGTTCGAAAACCTGCGAGCTAGATTGCTGACCACCAAGTCACAATTCACTCAAGAGTATTTCCTATCCAGCTTTCTGAGTGGACTTAAGGAGATTAGATCAGCAGTTAAGATGCTGCAACCCAGAACATTGTTACAAGCATATGAACAAGCTAAATTACAAGAGCAAAATATTACTGCTGTGATGAGGAGGGGAAAACTGTTGTTTAAGAATCAAGGAAGCAGTCACCCTTCCAACAATTATAAGAGAACAAACCCAGCAACAACAGTCAGACCAACTGAAGCTACCAAGAGTCCATTCCGACCAACTGGGGAGAGCATTTCCCAACAGGCAACTGTTTGAACAAAAGAGAGCTGCAGGGCTTTGCTTCAAGTGTGGGGACAAATACCAACCAGGCCACCAATGCAAGCCTCAGGCAGTGAACATGCTGCAGGCATCCCATGAGATCACTGAAATATTTGATGAAGACAACCTACAAGAAGAAGAATAAGAAGATCCAGGCAATAATAGTGAAGAAGAGGGGGAGACGGGACTATCAGTTCATGCCCTGAGTGCAGAGAATGCCCAAGACACCATTAAGATTCAGGGGGAGGCTAAAGAGAAGGCACTGTCCATACTTATAGACACCGAGAGCACCCACAGCTTCATAGACATTAGGGTAGCCAAGACCACTAAGGCCCATATTTCAACAACTACTCCCCTGTTAGTGACGGTTACGAACGGTTAGAAGGTGTTGAGCAAGTTGAAGTGCACAAATTTTACTTGGGATATGCAAGGGGAGAGGTACACTGCAGATCTGAGGGTCATCAGGTTGGAAGGAAGCAGCATGATACTAGGGATTGACTGGTTAAAGGCGCATGGACCAGTGACCTTTGACTACAATAGCAACACTGTCACCATATCGAAGGGGGAAAAGAAGATACCTCTTCAAGGCATGCCAGATGCAGCTAGATTGAGGCATATCACAGCCAAACAGCTGTAGAAGGAGCTTGCTGAAGGAAGTTGCTGTGCTATAGCTCAATGGGTAACAGAAGAAGTAGGCCAAGAGGAGAAGGTGCCTGAGATGATACAACAAGTGTTGCAAAGGTATGCTAGAATCTTTCAGGAACCAGTAGGGTTACTCTCTGTGAGAGCTCAAGACCACAGGATACCACTACTTCCAAACTCTCAACCTATGAGCGTGCAGCCCTACTGATACACTTACGACCAAAAGAATGAAATAGAAAGGTTGATTCGAGAGATGCTGCAAACAGGAGTGATTCAACCAAGCCACAGTCCCTACGCATCGCCAGTCCTTCTCGTTAAAAAGAAGGACGGGAGTTGGCGATTTTGCCTTGACTATAGGCAATTAAACCAACTCACAATCAAAGATAAGTATCCAATTCCAATCATCGACGATCTCTTGGACGAATTGGGAGGGTCAATGTATTTCTCTAAAATCGATTTTGCGATCGGGATACCACCAAATCCGAATGTACCAGGACGATATTCCAAAAATGGCTTTCAAAACTCATGTAGGGCATTATGAGTTTAGGGTGATGTCGTTTGGGCTGACAAACGCGCCCGCGACATTCCAAGCAATAATGAATGAGGTATTCTCCCCACTTCTCCGAAAGTATGTATTGGTATTCTTTGATGATATTTTAGTCTATAGCAAGACACTAGAAGCTCATGCAACCCACTTGGGATGCGTATTGGAGATACTGAAGGCTAATGAGCTCTACGCCAAACGGACCAAATGCTTCTTTGGGCAAAGGCAAGTGGACTATTTAGGGTATGTCATAACTGACCAAGGGGTGTCCACAGATCCAAGTAAAGTGGAGGCCATGATGCAATGGCCAACTCCTAAAACTATTAGAGGTGTGAAGAGGCTTCTTGGGGCTTACCGGGTACTATCGAAGGTTTGTTAGAGGGTATGGAGTAATAAGCAAACCCCTCACAGAGCTTCTCAAGAAGAGCAACTTTCAGTGGGGTGAAGAAGCCACCAAGGCCTTCGAGAGGCTTAAGAAGGCAATGTCTGAAGCTCCCGTGCTCGCAATGCCGGACTACTCGAAACCGTTTGTCATCGAGGCTGATGCAAGCGGCCAGGGAATTGGGGCAGTCTTATCTCCGAAAAGGAGGCCCATTGCCTACCTTAGTAAGGCGATTGGCAAGAAGAATTTGGGGCTCTCGACGTATGAGAAGGAATTCCTCGCAATATTATTGGCCGTGTCGAAATGGCGACACTATCTCGGCACTCGACGGTTCGTGATTAAGACCGACCACGAGAGCTTGAAATATCTTTTGGAGCAACGGATAACCACTGCCATTCAGCAGAGAGAGATGTTAAGACTCAAGGGTTTGGACTACAGTATCAGTTACAAGAAGGGAAAGGAGAACAAGGCAGCCGACACCCTGTCGAGGAGGGGTTTTGAGGATGGTACCCTCCAAGCAATCACCACTGTGGTGCCTGAATGGGTAGAGGAAGTGACCATGAGCTATGAGGATGATGAAACATGCAAGAAACTCATCACCAGTCTCACCTTGCAGCCAACAGGTGCCGGACCATACACTTACAGCCAAGTGCTAATCAAGTATAAGGGTCGGTTATACATTGGATCTGGGGGGGAGCTACGAAGAAAGATTTTGGCTCAGATGCATGCCTCTCCCCTGGGGGGTCACTCGGGGCAGCAGCACACTTACCGAAGGATCAAACAGACATTCTTTTGGCCAGGGCTGAAAATAAAAGTGAAGTAAATAGTAAGAAGCTGTACAGTGTGCATTACTAACAAGACAGACCACACTCCCTATGCAGGGCTACTCCAGTCCCTTCCCATCCCAACACAGATTTGGAAGGAGATAAGCATGGACTTCATCGAAGGACTCCCCAAGTCCGAAGGTAAGGACTCCATCCTGCTGATTATAGATCGCCTTACCAAGTATAGCCACTTCATCGTTCTCACTCATCCATACACTGCTACTGAAGTAGCTCGCGCCTTCTTCGACACTATCTATAGGCTACATGGATTACCTGAGGTGATAGTGACTGACCGGTATAGAGTGTTCACCAGCCAGTTCTGGCAGAGGTTATTCCAGTTAGTGGGGGCAAAGCTGCACATGAGTTCCGCGTACCACCCACAGTCCGACGAGCAGATGGAAAGACTCAACAAGTGTCTAGAGACTTACCTAAGGTGCTTGTGCTTCCAACACCCCCACAAGGGGCATCGATGGCTTACGCATGCCGAGTGGTGGTATAATACGAACTACCACACGTCCCTAGGTACTACTCCCTACCAAGCACTCTACGGTCAACCCCCATCAAATCATCTAGTGGCCCATTTAGGGGTGGACACTTCAGAGAATCTACAGGAATGGGGCCAAGAAAGGGAAAGGCTAACAAGAGAGCTGAGGCACCAGTTCTAGGAGGCCCGGCTCAGGATGAAGCAATTTGCCGACAAGCACAGAGTGGACCGGGAGTTCAAGGTTGGCGACTTCGTTTACCTCAAGCTGCAGCCATACCGGCAGCTTACGGTTGCTGTGAGGAAGAACATAAAGCTCACCTCAAGGTACTACGGGCCCTTCGGGGTAATGGAGAAAATTGGGAGCGTCGCTTACCGCCTCAGGCTGCCGGAAGGATCCAAGATCCACCCTGTTTTCCACATCTCACTCCTCAAACGGAGCCCTGCCGAAGGGGTTCCAGTGACCCCCACCGTGCCCTTAGTCGGAGAAGGAGGGCGGCTACTCGCGGAGCCCGAGCGGGTGCTGGATCGGAGGATGGTTCCCCGCGACAACCGGGCCGTGACCCAAGTGCTGGTGAAATGGAGCAACCTACCAGAGGAGTCGGCAACGTGGGAAGACTACTGGTTCCTCAAGTCACAGTTTCCGACGTTTGATCCTTGAAGACAAGATCTTCTGAAGGGGAAGGGATTGTAATGGTGGGAGCTCTAGGAGATAGGGTAGAGCGATAAGAGATAGGGAAGTGCAACAGGGATAAGAAGTGGGGGAATCTGGAAAGCATCTGGATGAGGCGGCAGAAGTGGCTCAGCATGCGGGTCGGGCGGTCGGAAGGCGAGTTCGAGCGGGAGATCCACTTGGATCACAAGCAGGTGATTCCGGACGAGCCAAGCATATAGCCAATTGAACAACGAGAGGCCCAAGGGCCCATAGCAGCTAGACCGACGAGCCCACCACACAATGAAGACCACCCCATCCTTGTAAAGAATTACAAACGGGTCCCCCAGTCAATAGAAGTATAAATAGATAACTCATACCTGTAATAAGCATGAAGATTATACTAACATTCCCATTCCCTTTCTCTCCTCTTCTCTCATCTTCTTCTCTCTTCTTCTCCCCTCTTCACTCTTATCCTTCCCTCTTACTTCCTCCTCCTCCTTTCTCTCAAGCAATCCCCGATATTGGAATTGGAGTTACCAATTCCCATCATCTCCATTGAACCACCTCTCAGCTCAGCATCAGCGAGGTCATCCAAGGATCAGGTGCACTTGGTCGTCATCCCTCAAGGCCATCTACCCAGGAAGACCCTCCCTCGGTTGCTAAGGTAAGATTCCGAGTTCCCACTATTACCATAGCCCTACCGCAGGAGGATCCACGGGGTGCCGAGAGGTCAGAACCATTACAGGTTGATACCTGAAGTCTCAAGTTCGAAACTTAGCTACTTCATACTTTTAGCTAAGTTCATTTAAAAAAATAAATAAACAAAGTAGATAGCATACTGCCTTTCTCTCAACCAAAAAATAAAAAATGTGCACAAATTATAAAAAAAAAAAATATCAAAACAATCTTATGAATTACATAACAAGTTCAAAATCCTAAAAAGCAAACCCTGTAGATAGATCAGAACACTAATCTCAAAATCATTAATCTACTCCACACCAGCAAGAAAAGGACTTATATTGTTAGATAATTATAATTACTACAAACAACTACTTGCTGGAGGATGTTGAGAACACAAGATAAGTCAATTGAATTTTAATCCAAAAAAGCATTCGATATGATGCAGCACGGTTATTTTCTTAAGTACGTGAAGCATTATGAGCGCAGTTTAGTGGACCTATTGGTAGCATTTCAAGTAAGAAATCCAATAAAGAAGTTTTGTAAGTTCATAACATTAAAATATCAATGCACAAACAACTAATTAAGTAATGCATTACTTCCTCGATAGTAAGAAAAAGTTCTTCCTCAGGGCTTGAGCTGCATTTTGGATTCTAAATCTTCCTACTTACAAGAAATGTAAATCATGACTCTAGACAGATATATGCATCAAGAAATAGAAGATTTATCAGCATGGTAAAACCACACTATAACTGAACGAGTGCTCTACAATTCAGAAAATCGAAAATCAGCCTGACGTCAATGTTCTCAACGGTCAAAACTTTTTGAAGAATCCAATGCATAAACAACAACAAAAAGATAAACAAGGCGCTCAAAGTGCATCAGAGAAAACAATAAATGGGAATGAACTTTTTCCTAAAGAGACGTGTAGTTCATGGTAATATTGCGAGGCAAGGAAGCAAATAGGCGTTGGTCTTCAAGTAAACTCTCCTTGTTCATACTGCTAATCATTTGACCAGTTTCGCTCTGTCCATAAAAAATTAAAAACAAACTAAACCATCTAGCAATAACGTGCACGCACAAACTTATTCCAGAAGCAACAAAAGAAATGTCATACAATTTGACTCACCCCAACCAGTGTTCTGAATAACGATACTTGGTCATTTGCCAGGAGAGATTATAAGTTATAAGTTATAACCATTATGCAGTACCTCTATCCTGCCACTAATAATTTGAAGTTTGTGAAAGAAGAGCAAAAGAACTTGACCTAAATGATATGAAACAACCGTTGTTCTCTAAAAGTTTAAGCTGTCTGAGAACAATATTTTTTACATTTATACTCAACACTCCTCTCATCTAGGCTCGAATTTTTTTGGTAGGCGAAAGATGCAGACTTGAATTAAATGGAAGGAAGTTAAATAACGCTAGGAACCTGGTGGGAATTGAGTCCAGGACTTTCTGCTTTGATACAATGAAAGAAGTGCAAAAGAGCTTGGCCCTCTAAGGTTTCATTAATGAATATAAATAGTGCATAATGTGTATGTATACAAGGCAACCTGTCCCAACAATAATACAACCAAAATACTATATAACCCCTATACTATATATGGACAGCAACATACAATACTAAATATATCGTTACATATATCATAACATACTAAAAATATTCTAACAGTTCAATAAAGCCAAGACCAACTAGTTCAAATCATATGAATACTTAAGAGGCATGAAAGGGCGTGAAAAAAACATTGTTTGCTATCCTATATGAGCCTCATTTAACCAGGAACCTCTGTTAACACTACAACTACAATGCATCATGACTTCTTGAGAAGTCATTTGACTTCAGGAGTAAAATTAAGTTTGACTAATTAGGCACACTATGCACATTACTAGCTATATAAAATATGTTACAATTTTGATTATTTGTTCTCTAACTTTTGGCACATATGATCCTACATACTGGAGACATCATTACATTCTTTTACCAAGTTATTATACATTACTGCATCCTAAATAGACCCTATACAAAAAACAAGAAATCATCTTTTTATACCTTTTTATTAGTTCTCTAATCTATTAGATATTTGGACATTATTTTTATTTTAATATTTTTAACAGATTTAGCAGTATTGTGCTGCAGTAGTGCCACATTCTCAAGGATCAGGCTGAGCTGAAGCCTAGGCCCTACTGACCAATCCATTAATGGCTCTAGCATCTTCCATAAAAATCAGTAATATGCATTTGCATCTGTATGCTGCATGCTGAATTTTGTCAATTGCTTAAGTATGAAACTAACCATAGAGACAAAATTAGAGCTAATTAAAAAGAATCAAGTGTTAATAGATGATTCGGCATTCATTGCTAACAGAAATGGAAGAAAAAAGAAGAACAAATCATACATAAAAGATATACCCTTACCCTACCTTTAAAAACTTTGGAACATATATGAGTTGAAATTTAGTTGCAAAAAACATACTGTATTACTGGGATGTCTTTCTCTTTTTACTGAGGTTCAACAGGTCACTATAGGATTGTAAGCTGACCCCAACATCTTCATCATACTCGAGACCAAGTTCCTCCTGCAAAAAGATATCTGTTATTCAGAAGGTAAAGAACAAAAAAGCTTTTCATGTATAAAAACAATCTTGCTTAATGAAAAAGACAACCATGTACGAGGGATTCCCAGTTTATAGCCAAAAGTTTGCTCAGGAAACACAGATAAAAATCTAGGGAAGAATGCATCAAAGCCGCTGAACCATTGCACCTTTACATATGGACAAATAAACTTTGAAAATTATAAATGACAAAACGAGGTAATAAAAAAATTTAAGTCATCTACATATGCCATATCAATTAAAAACCGCCAATGACATGAACTGCAAATGACTCAGCAGCTCCAAAACTGACCTTGACGGTTCAGTAGAAGGGTAAGACATAAACTTTAGATTTTCACGTGACATTCGCATGTCAATAGCCATTATTGTAACATCAGAGATAGATGGCCGACTAAAACGGGGTATATTAAACATAGTTTTTTCTCTTTTCAAAGCTTAAGTGAGATCGTCTGTAAAAACTGAGTGGTTCAAGAGGGTCTGGCACATTTTCTCACAGAATACGAGGAAAGAAAACAAAGATGCAAATGAAAAACCTTGAATTCTTTCACATCCTTGGGTGAATTCTCTGTTATCGCATCCCATATTTCTTTGTAGATCCTCTTTCGCTTTCTCCACTGATTAATTTTCTCAGAATATGATTCTTCTATTACCTTCTTGTCTTCTGGTTTGACCAAAACAACTCCACTGCGCAATTTCACAAGCTTTTCTTCCATTTCCAGGACCTGGATTGATAAAATTGTTTCTAATTTTATTATTGGTTTCAAGGCACATACCTGTCGTAGATCAAGAGTATCAAATGTATTTTTCAAGGCATACCTCACTTCGTAATTTTGCCTCTTTAGCACAAATTTCTCCCAAAGTCAAGCTTGATTGGAGAGCTCGAATTTCTGCACTAGAATGTGGAAAGAGTTATGTATTGAATTGCAATTCTGTATATGTAATTTACAGAGTTTTACATATATATCCCTGCAAAATTATATATTTACACTGACCACCAATATCTAAATTTTCATATATATGCCCCAAGAAAATGCAGTTCCTTACAAAAATGCTAAACTCTGAAGGTTAAACAATCCATTTCATGCTGGAAGTCAAAACATTTTATTTCATGCTGGAAGTTAGTTTTGTACAAGAAAATGTTGTTAAAAGAGAGGAATCAGTATGTGCAAAGATAAACATATGCAAATAGATTCAGCGATATATGTTTATAATATTTTCTACAATGATTAAAGAACAAATTGCATTGAACCGTACCTGCCTCAACCTCCGCTAGGGTTTTCTTTTGAACTTCAAGTTCTTCTTGTAGCTTGCTATTATCCTTCTTCATCTGATCGAGCTCTTGCCCATTGGGTATCTTGAATTGATCTTGCCGAGCAAGATAGATCCTCTGCTTACCGTACTCTTTGAAGGAAATTTGTCCACTATCAGACAACGAGTCCAGCGCTTTCTGGACTGCGGTTTTCTTAAGATTGTACTTTTGCAGTGCATCAGCAGCATTTTGAGAATTTAAAGGCCTATTTTGCTGGCAAAAGAACGGCATAAGAAGTTAATGAACCATTTCACAATGATAACCAGGAAAAACCAGATACAGTCATATTCTCATGATGCTTCCAAAATTATAAACTACAGAAGGATTATAAGAAGGATTATAAGCAAGTGAAGATTGATAAACACGTTCGATGTCCTACTTTTGAGTTGTCAGCCTAATCCTACAGCATATCAAACAACTGAAGAACATCCAATTGTTAATCAGAATAAAGAACATATCTATCTTACAAAAATAGGACTTGGAATTGAATATCAAAGTTGGCACAGCAGGACCAGTGTGTTATATTATTTTGGCGATTATACATACTAAGCATAACAAAAAATAACAGTAAGTTTGTGTAATTACACTTTGACTTCACTTTCTATTTTTGAGTAAAGCTAGAGAAATAAGATATTCACAAGAAAAAAAGTAAGATCTCGTAAAGTTATAAACACAAGATATCTGATTGGGAGACTTGCAATCAGGGAAGAATAAGTATAGGATTTGTTGATTGATTTTGAGAATATCAAACCAAAATCAATAATGGTGTGATCCACTTTGTATTAGGAAATGGTCTTGTGGTGAGAATTCATAAGCTCTGAATTTGTATTTCTTTTCTTCTTCTCATATTTCTTTTTCCTCTCTTCCTCGCTCACAACCCGCCACCACCTTTCCCCCGATGCATTCCTATTTAACAACTCATTCCCTGTTTGAGCTGTCTAACCACAATAAGCTTTCCATGTAAAGAGTTGGAACCATGGAAAAGTCCCATCTATCAGAAGAAGGTAAAGCATAGAGAAAAGACTAAATTAGAATCAGTTACTTCACCAACTTTAATAGTACGTATTGATCAATGGATAATAAGAAGAATAGAAAAGATATGAGCTTGCACAAGAGGCGGTGCAGAAAAAAGGGAATATGATTTGCAAGAACTTGGATGCTACATGATTGAAGATACACTAAGAATTCTGCAAAACTCAACCATCACTTTAGAATATTCAACATATATATGGCATCAGCAGCTCCATAGGAGTAAATAATATAATATTGCAATGTGGGGAAAAATGACTAAGGCATACAAAAGAGAGGAGGGAAAAGGGAAAAGGCAAAAGGCAAGTAAACAACAAATTGCAAAGTTTCTTTTCAGATTAACAATATGGTCTTGTGACAGAAACAAACCATGACAGAAATAAGTAATTCAGACAGCAAGTGGTAATAAACAGATCTTCTGGGCAAAAAGATTTACCAATACTTTTCTTCAAAGACATTATCAAAAAGCTAACATATAGTATCAATAGAAAATCTTGTTGATACTCAAGGTATCATTAGAAATGGAGTGTTATATCACCTTTTAGAGGAACAAAGAACTATCATTTAACAGCTGATCATAACTGATGTTACAATAATATGCAAAGTAAAGAAGAAAAACTAACCAATAATTACGAGGAAGGTATGTACTTACCCATTTAAGGATCAATCCTTAAATAGAAAAAAAAAAATAATAATAATAATAATAATTTAGAAGCATTAGCTATACCGGAAGATACATAGTCTTACAAGCTCCAACTAGAAATACTATCCTAAAAGCCTGCTATCCAGAAATTGTCCTCTCACTTCAGATACAGCTCACAGTCACTGTCCTACAGAAAACTAATTATGCTTTCCTATGTTCTACCCGCATTTGCTTCTCCTAACAAACCCTTTTCTCCAGTCAACTTTGCAGAAAATACTGCTTACATAATTTCTGATTTCGCAAACAAGAAACTTTTGGTAGGACAATAACAAACAGTATGCAGGAAGTGAAAAAAAAATGAGTTACCAGTCGGTCCATAAAAGCAAATACTAACATTACAGTATACCGCTATTGGGTAAAATTTAGCAGACTAACTAAGAAGATATTTTGTGAAGTTTGCTCAAGGATTGTATTGTATGATGATAAGCAACTCGTCGACATGACGGAGAGAATGTCAACAAATTCTCTTCTTAATTGCCTTCTTTAATAATAGGTTTTACAGCAATCTTAAAGAAGTTGATCTCCAGGATAAAAAAAAATTCCCAAAAGAAAAGAGATTACAACGAAATTTGTGCAAATAGGCTCCAAACAGCATAAATTGATCATCAACATATCTGTCGATTCAAATAATACAGAGAGAACATTCAACTTGTAGATACTACATCAAACTTGAAAAAACATATAAATAGGATAAAGCACCGGTGCAAGATAAATAGAAGGGCAATATAGTCCACTCTTTAATCCATTTATTTGTCATATCAAGACCCTAAACCTGTCATATCTAAAATGCTGGTTTGCAATAAGAAGCTTATCTCTTTCTCAAAATTCAAGGTCTAATTTTCTAGATAGTGTATTTGCTCCATTACTACTATTGTTACATCAGGCAAATCAAGCAGGATTTCTTGTCCTATTGAACAAATAGCATCCAAAGTTGCTAAGAACAAAGGCCTTGAATCCTAGATCAAGTTAGCTTCAAATACCCAAGATTTGATCCTCAACAACCATTATTTGTACTCATTTTTAGAGCACACTGTTCTGTACATTCTGATGAAATTGAACAAGATATACATGCAATTTTCATGTCAGAGTCTAAGTACTTAGATCCACTATACATGATGAGAATAGAAAAACCCACTATAACAATATGAGAGAGAAAGAGAGAGAGTGAGAGTGCAGTTAGAATAATTCTAGAACACATCATTTCGGCAATGGAGCATCCGAATTGAAGATCATGATCGGCACCATTAACCATGATCTAGGCTATTTGAACTTCCTAGAGACTGAATTTCGTGATTTTTTAACACCATTTTCCTAGTTTTCAGGTGATTCCGTGGGACCACTTGATCACTAGTTAAACAATGTCGTATGATTGTGAAATTCAGTTTCAATGAAGTTCAAAAAGCGTAGATCATGTTAAACAGTGTTGATCGTTGATTTGGATGCCGATCATCGAAACAAAGTGGAATCAAAATAGCCACATTTACTTCTGTAAGTGTTCTAGTTTTACTCTATGGAAAACATAATTATTCTCAGATCACAAAAACACATAACTGCATATATCTAAGTGAGTGTTATCTATTCCCAGATGAACACAATGTTCATACTACTCGCAGAACAAATACCACTCTAGGGAGATACCAAACATTTACTTCATGATACTGAGCTCGAGCATAAAGTACTGGTTCTGAATTGAAAGAAAATGTAGCGTTACCAGCGAGACCCAACCCCAAACTCGAACAATTCCCAATCAAACTCAACCCGAAAACAACAAGAAAATAGTAATAATTAGATCTAGGGTTACCTCGTTCACGAAGTTGAGAACGATTCCTGCACCCAAATTCGAAGGCGAAGCTTGGTTAGAGACGACGAAATGGGAGAAAAAGTTCGTGAATAAGGGGAAAAAAAAATGGGGGAGAAAAAGAGGAGGAGGAGGAGGATATGGTACCTTCGACATTGTCGGATTTGGGCGCCATATTCCTCTTCTCCTTCTTCTAAGAGGGGGAGAGGTAGGTGGCGTCGAAGAAGACGATAAAGAGAGAGAGAGAGTGATCGAAATCGCTTTGTTTGTGTTTTTTCCTTTTTTTTCTTTTTTTTTTTTTTTTTTTTTTTGCCATTTGGCTCTTTTAAAATAATCTATAAAAAAAATTATTAATTTCCGATTTTTCACAGCTACCTCGCATGCGTTCGGAGCGACTGTTGAAAATTACCCACAACACAAAATTTTGATTGTTATTAAAATCTAACTAAATATTTGTGATAACAAAATAAATTAGACTTACAGATAATCGCTAAATCCAAATATACGACGAAGAATTTGAAAACGAGAGATCCGGAAGCGCGCGATGCACTGTCCTAAGGCGTATTTCCCTCCTTCGTGCGGAATTAATCGAAAATACTGCCCCAAGATACGACCGGAATTCCTCCTCCTACGGACACGAACGCGGAAGAGGTTGACGAAGTTTCTTCAACACCCAAAATAAAAAAAACAACTATAAAATTTCTTCAAGTATCAAAAATTTTTTTCCTCTGAAATAGAAAAAAGAAAACTCACACTAACTCTCACAGCCTTGCCCCCTGCACCTATATATATATGTATATATATAACCTGCCCACATGAATACGTTGGCAAATAAGAACGTTGCCCACGTTCTAACTAATTAACTTAGGGAGCGGGGATAAAGGGTGTAGCGCCCGCGGCGTGTAACGCCCGCGCGTAGCGCCCACGCATAGCGCGCGCTACGCGTGAACGTTGCGCGATAAAAATAAAATAAAACAAAATAAAAATAAAATAAAATAAAAACAGAATAAAATAGATTTTGAATTTAATCAACAATCCCCCACAAAATTCAAAATCACAAAATAAAACAAGCAAATTAATTAATAAATCATTGGGTGTTTATACTATGTAATAGGTAAAGTATCTTTAAGAGACTTGACCTCACTTAGTGTAGATAGTTTCCATCAGAAGGAATCGGAGTGAATCAGGTCTTGAACTACGTTCCTTTAACCCTGATTTCAACTACCACACACACAGTACAGAAATCTCCGTCGCGGGTCTGTGCATTAATGGCCATGCATAGTATCTTGATTTTTCATAAGAATTTCTATGGACAACCCACATCTCATAGTCGCGGCCTTATACTAATATTCTTATATAGGTGGTCTCGAAGGGGATTCGGAGATTTGGTATTCGTGGGAAACTGAGCCCTCGTTATATTTGACCTTTCGAGGTGTTGGAGCGCTTAGGGCCAGTTTCCTACAGGCTTGCACTTCCTCCCAGACTTTCAGGTGTTCACGATGTTTTTCATGTATCGACTCTGAGGAGGTATGTTTATGACCCGTCGCACATTATCGATTTCACCCCACTAGAAATCGCTGAGGACTTGGGCTATGTCGAGCGGCTATTGAGGATTTTGGACCGGGAGGTTAGGGAGTTGCGCAGCCGAGCCATCCCTTATGTGAAGATCCTCTGGAGCAGTCATGATAAGCGCGAGGCTACTTGGGAGCTGGAGTCTGCGATGATGGATGCTTACCCCCACTTGTTCGAGGCCCCAGCTTGAGGTATGACTTTTGTTTCGAGGACGAAACTTTTTCTTGTAGGGGAGGATGTACTGTTCTAGTTTTTCCCATGCAACCTTCCGATGAATCCACTATGTATAACACCTAGTGTTGGTGTGTCTGGCCCATGGTGCATCAAAGGGGTGCCACAGATGGACCCTGTGAGACATTTTCAGCTGATTTGGCCTTCGGCTGTATTTGCCGAATTTTAGAAAAGGTTTTGGGCCAAACAGAGGTTGGATTTGGATTCAGCGTGGAAAAACGCTTGAAAACGGCTATTTGCTTGTTAAATTTGGAGTCCGGATGACCAAAAACGGGCTTCCGGAAGTTTACGGGGTTTTTCCTGTGCATGGGAGGTGTGTGGACCGCCGGCTTGCCACGTGGCGGCCTGTTATTGGCCGGTTCGCGGTGTTCGGTCCACGGGGCGGCGCGGCTGGGTGCATGAGCCCGGCGCAGGACACGTAGCAGGCGGGGATAGGTTGGCTTTCGGTGCGCGGTCCACGGGATTTTGACCGGCGGTGCACGGTTTGAGCGGCGGTGCAGGGATCTGAGCGGGAACCACGTTTCGATCCCTGATTGGCGGGCGCTGGGTGCGCGGTCCACGAAGTTCCCCGCGCGGGTGCATGGACCCGGCACAAGGACACGTGGCGGCAGGCTCACGAGGCGCGGCACACGGGGGCACGGGCGAGCGCCTCGGGGCGCGTGCATGGCATGCGCACAGTGCGGCGCCTGCCCGCACGTGTGACCGCGACAGGGCGGGGACACGTGGCGCCCGGCTACTTGCGGGCGCCACCTACCCGCCTGATCGGTCGGCGCCACGCGTCGGCGCCAGACGCGCCCGCACAGCTGTTTGCTGTGCGGGACACGCGTCCGTCGCCCAGGCGGGCCACGCGGCGGCTTTTGACGCGTCCCACACAGCTGTTTGCTGTGCGAGACACGTGTCAGCTTGGGGGCGTTCCGGGCGCGTCGGACGGGAGGCCGTCCGACCCGTCTGGCGGATTCGGGCGCCCGAATCTTGGGCCCGAATCCGCCAGGCCTTTAGTTGCGGGTTGGGCCTATAAATAGTCAACTTTGGGGCCTTTTTGCTTTTTTTCTGAGCGGTTTTTCACAGCAACTTCTTCAGAGATTTTCTTCCTCCACCTGAGCTACATCTCTCAGAGCAACCTTGGGATTTTTAGGGGCACGCATCCCGAGGTTCCTATTTTTACGGCGCGGTGCGACGCTCGTTCTCCGGCGACCCGTTTCGTCACAGTTCAGTGCGTGGACTCCCCCGGCTCACTCTGACCTCCGTTTTTGGCAATTCTTGCGCCATCAGACTCTTGACAGGTAGGGCTCCAACTTCTGTGTTTTGAGTTTCCTCGTTTTCCATGCTGACCTTGGAGTTTCCCGAGCTTCCATTTGACCCATTTTTCTTCACGAATTTTTGGACAGCACTGCGGTGTTCTAGCTGTATCTTTGCGCACAGGCGACGGATCGAGGCGATTCAAAAGGCATTTTTCATCTACATTTCGCAAGGAATCTCCTGGATTTTTCCCAGATTTTTTTGAAGATTTTTTGAAGGTGAAAATCTCCTTTTACTGTAGTCCTTTGGTACAGAATTTCTGTACTGTTTGTTTTGGGGTGTTTCCCTTGCCGAATTTATATCTCAGCGTAGGAAACTCGGTTTTGAGCGTGCAGATACTCGTTTCGACGGGTTCGTCGCGAGGATCATGACAGTATTTTTCTTAGAATTTTCCGGGCATTTTTCGCAGGTGAAAATTGAGAAACTCTGGACTGTTGTAGTTTTGGACAGATTTTGATGAACATTGTATGTTTAAATTATGTATGTTCTTTTGGGGTATGTTGTGCAGTGTTGTGGTGACTTTTTGGACCGAGCGTGGGTTTCGCTTTTGGACGAGGATTTAGCGCTCGAGGTGGGTACCGTTGTAAACCTCCTACTTGTGATAACCCACTAGGCATATTGGAGCCATTCCTACATCATGTTGATAGTTGTACCAGTGAAAATGAACATAGCATGCTTATTTGAAAATGCAAATCGATTGTTAACACTTACATTGCTAAAGGATTAGACATCAGTAAATTATTATTATTTCTTGAAAAGATAAGTGTTTAAATCTCTGGGGAATAGTATGCTAAAATCATATCATGTTTTGTGTATATTGGGAGACCTATGTATGTGCATAAACTAGCTTGTGGCATATTAGTACATCAGATATTCGAACAAAGGCATACTTTAATTTTTGTAAGAATTGGAATACCTGAGAGCATTTTAGTAAGTAAAGGACTTTTGCATGCTTGTATGGTCACCTAGATAGGACACCTTTTTCTGCTACACTATCATGCTGGAATTGACTTAGGAGAAACCATACTTTTTATTCTTTCTCCTGTTGTCTAGTCTTAGGGGATAGTGTGCTCGGGTTCGAGCGGGGTCTGGGATAGTGTAGTCTGATGTTCAGAGTTTGGGACAGATGGGGATTGATGGTTGGGTATTGCGGCAACCGCAGATTGTGGGCGGTTGACCGGATTATTATTATTATTATTATTATTATTGCATCAGATTGGAGGTGAGGGATCGGGCTTCCTTAGTGGATGGCCTTACCCACTTACTTAGAGTCTTGATCCAGTCCTGCTATATCAGATACTTATGGTTACTTACTTTACTCGTGTGGGTCGCTCCCCTCGAGTGCCACTTCGGAGTAGGCTTAGGGCCGAGCCGTGTGCCGGTCGATTGGATACTTTGGGATCGTGCCGTGTGCCGATTAGATACTGGGTTATTGAGTTGACAGCAGAGCAAGCAGTACCAGTGTTTACTGGTGTATTGATTGGGTTTGGTCAGGCAGGCTTTGACATTCTGATGCATACTTTTAGCTGGGCATTTTAGAGGCATATTAGTGGTAACTTTTTCATCAGTAGTTTTACTTATAGCTTACCACCTTTGTTTTATTTTCGCCTCTGGTAGTCCTAGTGGGCATGTCTGAGTTTGAGGTCTACCCACTAGGGGAGGCTACTGTTTTTATGGTAGTTCTTACCCCCCACTGTTTTCCTTTTACTTTTCACCTTTGTTTTGCAGAGTCCTCTGCGGGAGTTGCGGGACCCTCTTCCCAGGATCGAGGTAAGAGGATCGCTGATTAGATAGCTACTTCCCCGATCTCGAGTTTAGCAGTTTTGATGTATCCCCTATACACTCAGACGGTTGTATTTTTTCTTTATTTTAGGTCTGGCTCCGGCCAACTGGTTGTATTCATTTCGTGAGCTGGGAGAGACACATGTATATATTTGAGAGTTTTATTGTACTTTTATTTTCAGCATTTGTCTGAGATGTATTAGTTTTAGTTTAGCTCTGTTTTATGCTCCTTTATTATATTTCTTATATCTGAGCAGGTTACCAGCGCTTCGTGTACACGAGAAATACCGTGTGCACGGCGGATCTGTGGACGAGCCCGGGTTCTGGTTTACACCCGGGGCGTGACAGATTAGGTTGGTATCAGAGCTTAGGGATAGGTCAGTTGGGACTTAGGAAACCCTAGGCTTTTGACAGACCCTAGGATGGCAGGGCGTGAGTGACGTGATATTTTGCGAAAGTCGGCAATTTATTATTATTAAACTCTTCCTGTGAGTGAAGAGGGACTGGCATATCCTATTTCTGGGGGACCATTATGTTGGCTGCAGACAACATAAGGTTACAGAAATTGGAGGATGACCATGACTTTCGCTGGATTGGGTCGAGAGTGGTTTTGTTTACTGACCCGTGGTTTCTTGTGTGGCAGGATGCCTCCTAGGCGGCAGATCCCTACCCGGGGTACTCCTACACCCCCGGAGGAGCCGGAGTTGTTACGGCATTTTGGTGTTGGCATATTTCGTGAGTCAAGTCAGTGAGTTGAGTCGGAGTCTTGAAGTGATCAAATTGTCAATCAGCAATCGAAGACTTAGAGAAGATTCAACAAGAGCTCAAGTTGACACTTAGTATTTTGAGTCTTGAAGATTGAAGTTAAAGAATTATGGATCATATACATCAATCTCAAGGAAAATGGATTCGGAATGCTTAGGTACGTTTAACTAAATAATTTTGGTGATCCGAATGCTTAGTATAGTGTAGAAACACTTGGATGAATTTTTGATTGTATAAAAATCAAAAACTGGGCATTTTGCATGTTCAGAGTCCGGACCGTGGACCTCAGTCAGGACCCCGAACGTTGGGTTGTTCATGCGCAGTCTCAAGTCCGGACCTTGAATTTAAGTCCGGACCCCGAACGTTGAAATTGTTGAAACTGCATGAACAGTCCGGACTGTTACGGAATTTGAGTTGGCGTATTTCGTGAAAGTATTATGTCTTGAAGATTGAAGATAAGAGAAGTTTGGATCATGTACCTCAATCTCAAGAAAGAAGAATTCAAAAGGATCAGGTATGTTTAACTAAAGATTTTTGGTGATCCGAATACTTCTTGTAGAGTAGAAACACTTGGAAGAATTTTTAATTGCATAAAAATCAAAAACTGGACATGGGACATGTTCAGGATCCGGATCGGACCTCGCAATCCGGATCCCGAAGGGTGATTGTTCATTGGCAATTTCAATCCGGATCCTAGGCCAATCCGATCCGGATCCCGAACATGGGAGTTTGCTGAATTGCATGAACGATCCGGATCGGACCTTGTGATCCGGATCCCGAACCCTTGGATTTCTGGAATCGTCAATCTTGTTATGACGATCCGGATCGCAGTAATCCCGATCCGGATCGCCGTCCTGAAAATTTCCAGAAAAGGTGGTTTTTGATCCTTATCTTCTTCCAATGGTTTCTAACCTATAAATAGACCCTTTATTCATTTTTAGGGCATCGGAAAAGATCCGAATATAATAGAAAAATACGACCGAAAGAGAAAAATCCACATATAGAGAAGAAAGGAAATCAATAGATTAATTCTATGTTTCTTCATCTATATTGATTGATTTGATTCTAGGTTTTCCAAACTCAGATTTTGAGTAGAATCAAATCAATGAATACTTAGATGGTATTTCCGATCTATTTCTAATCTAAGTATTCGGCGGATCATCACCACCAAAAAACAACGATTTACCCTAAATCGGCGCGTGGACTCGCGTGGCCTTGTGGATTCAAGGTGCAACCGCTCTCGTGGATTCGGAGCGAGGTACGTTCGTGGATTCGAAGCGTGCTACTGGGTGAAGACCGTGGATTCGGTCGGACGTCGTGGACTCGACGTTGGACGCTGTGGATTCAGCGTTGGGCGCAGATCGTGGATTCGAGAAGCGTCGTGGAGCGAGCGGAGAAGATCTACTAGGAGCGTATGGTAAAAGGTTGAGTCGTCTGTGAGTACGTTATATCACCTTGTACGTGTGTTAATTCTAGTGGATTTCGCCGTGTTATCGGTCCCGTGGTTTTTTACTCCGGTTTGGAGTTTTTCCACGTAAAAATCTTGCGTGTTATTTTTTTTTCCGCATTGGGTTTTATTGCGCAATGATTTTTTGAGTGTTTATTGTTTACACCTATTCACCCCCCTCTAGGTGTTTTTTCCCCTATTTAGATCCATATTAATATAACCCAACAAGTGGTATCAGAGCGGGAATAGGGTTGTAAACAATGGTTGAAGGTGGAAACATCAATCGACCCCCTTTCTTTGATGGAACAAATTATGCGTACTGGAAAGTACGGATGAAAGCCTTTTTAATTTCCATCGACGAAAGGGTGTGGCAATCAATTGAATTAGGATGGTCTAATCCAACTGAAATTATTTCTGATGTTCGCACCTTAAAACCTAGGTCGAAATGGACCAAGGAAGAGATAGATTCATCTTCTTACAATGGCAAAGGAATTAATGCTCTATTTAATGCTTTGTCACAAACAGAGTTCTCTCGCGTCTCGGCATGTGAGACTGCGAAAGAAATCTGGGATGTTCTTCAAGTTACGCATGAGGGAACTAACCTTGTGAAGATTCAGAAACTGCAAATGCTTACGAGCAAGTTTGACTCTATCTCTATGGCAGAGAATGAATCTTTCACTGACTATTACACACGATTGCAAGACATCGTAAACTCATGTGCTAACTTGGGAGAGAAGATTCCAGAATTTAAAGTTGTAAGAAAAATTTAAGAACTCTTCCTGAACGATTTCGCCCGAAGGTCGCAGCCATTGAAACAATTAAACACCCGGACGAAATGCGTGTAGAAGAATTAGTTGGTGCTTTACAAACTTATGAAATGACATTTCCTACTAACTATTCTTCTGGAAAGGCATCCTCTTCTAAGTCTTCAGGTTATGCATTGAAATCAACTAAAGAAGAAGACGCGGATTCATCCTCCTCGGACGATGACGAGAACCTATCTATGGAGGACTTTGAGAAGCAGCTCGCTCTCTTGACAAGGAAGTTTCGCCGCAACTTTCGAAGGGGTAATTCAAGCAAAACTCCATCCTTCGGAAAGTCGAAGAAAGGCAAGGGTTCTTCAAGTTACAAGTCAAGAAAGCAAGAGAACTTCTCAAAGGATAAGAAAAGTTCAGAGGGACAAGTTCAGTGCTTCAAATGTCGAGGCTACGGCCACATTGCAACGGAGTGTCCCAACAAGAATCCGGCAAAGAAGAAGGCGATGCAAGTCGTCACTTGGGATGACAACTCCACGTCAAATGAGTCATCCTCAAGTGATGAAGAAGACAACGCGACAGCATTCCACGCGTCCACTACATCTTCACCCTTCATGTGCTTAATGGCAAGTACATCCGATTCCTTGTCCAACTCCTCTGTTGAAAAGATTGCAACGGACGATGAATCGAGAATTCTGAAGGTGAAGATTTTGCTCTTGCCTACCATAAGCTTTTGAGGGATTCAAAGAAACTGGCAAAGCAAAACAAGGGGTTGAGAGGGAGATTGCAGGATCTCGAAGAAGAAGTAAAAAGGGTAACTTCTCTCTCAACCGATCTTGAAGTGGAAAGGGATAATCTATCAAAGCAAATGTTTCCCTTCAAGAGTCCAATGAGCTTCTCGAGAAAGAACATATAAATATGGTGAACAAAGCGAATTACTTCTTGAAGCTCTACGGCGAGGCTCGACAGGAAAAATGGAAATGACGGAGACCATACGCCAACTAAAGGATGACTTAAAGAGATTTTCTTCTGGAAGGAGTAAGTTGGACAGACTTCTTGGTCTTGGTCAAACAAATAAGTTCGGCCTCGGATACACTCAAACTGGAGACATTCCAAGTTCGAGTGGGACAGTTTTGTGCCTCAGTCGGTATCTCCTCCTCCGACACCGGAATTCACGACAAGCAACGACAACAAGCCTACTTCATCCTCTTCGGGATCGTCAAGATCTAAGGTATGTTTTCGTTGTGGCATTTCAGGGCACATAAGGAGAAATTGCAAGACGGGAGCCAAACGCACACCTCAAGCACCTCTTGCAATGACTACCAAAAGGTGATTCCTCAGAAATCAATTGCAAATCAATTGAAGGAAAAGAGCCTTGGTAGTTCACCGCTCAAGACGACATCATCAAGGAGCAGCAATCTTCAACAAGACGCTTTCACCTAGGAGAATCAACTTCACGACCATTACCGACGCATTCCAAAAAGGTTTGGGTGCGCAAAGGTGAAATTTTTCCTTGTCTTCTTACCAATGTTTCCTTGCATGCATATGATAGTTCGTCTTGGTATCTGGATAGCGGGTGTTCCCGTCATATGACCGGTGACAAAAACTGTTTTCAAACCTTTGAGAAAAACTCCGGAGGACTTGTTGTTTTCGGAGATGGTCGGTCTTCCAAAATTGTTGGAAAGGGAACGGTAGCTATTCCAGATGGCCCGGTTCTAAATAATGTGTTATTTGTTCATGGCCTTAAGACTAACCTCATAAGCATAAGTCAACTTTGTGATAATGGTTATTCAGTTAATTTTTCATCTGATGAATGTACTGTAACTGACAAGAACCATGTTTTCTTTTTAAAAGGGGTTAGATCAGAAAACAATTGTTATGTAGTTCCTCATAAATTTTCTGAAAAATGTAACCTAGCATCTTTGAAAAATGAAACACTTTGGCATGAAAGGCTAGGTCACATAAACTTTAAGGAACTTGCTAGAATTTCAAACAAAGATGTGGTCAAGGGGGTTCCTAAACTTTCTTTTGAACAAAACATTGTGTGTGGCGGTTGCCAAAAGGGAAAACAGTCTAGGACTGCACACAAGAACTTGAACCACATAGGTACAAAACGGCCTTTGGAACTTTTGCACATGGATTTAATGGGGCCAACTCGTCAACCATCTTTGGGAGGTAAATGGTATATTTTCTTATTGGTTGATGATTTCTTCTAGATATTCTTGGGTAGCATTTTTAAAAGAGAAAGCTGATACTTTTGATTCTTTTCACGAGATTTGCCATCGTATTATGATTGAAAAGAATGAAAAGATTACTCGTGTTAGAAGTGATAGAGGCGGAGAATTCATAAATTCTAAATTCATTGACTTTTGCACTTCAAATGGCATTAAACATGAATTCTCATGACTTACAAATCTCATGCAATAATGGTATGTAGTCGACTGAATCGAAAGACGTAGTTCAAGCAGGATGTGTGTAGTTAGGATTGTGTGCATCAGGTCAGCGGATTACTATATGCTATTTTTGGCTGGTGAATGGCTGATAGCTTTATTAGAACTACTGCTGTTAACTATGTTATCTTGCTGCTAGCTTAGACAGCTCAACAGAATGGTGTAGTCGAGCGCAAAAACAGGGTCGTACAGGAGATGGCACGTGTTATGCTTCATAGCCGGAACCTACCGTTATATTTTTGGGCTGAAGCGGTGAACACTGCTGTCTATGTAATTAATCGCGTTTATTTGCGCCCGGGGACATTAAATACACCATATGAACTATGGTTTTGTAGAAAACCTAACATCAAATATTTTCGTATCTTTGGGAGTCGGTGTTTTATTTTACGTGACCGCGAGAATCTTGGAAAATTTGACTCTCGAAGTGACGAAGGGATTTTCTTAGGTTATTCTACAAACAGTAGAGCATATCGAGTTTTTAACTTAGAATCTAAGACGATCGTAGAATCGATAAATGTTAAGGTAGATGAAGCTTTTCACTTTGAATCTGAAAAATCTACCCTCGATATCTCTCTTGATGATGATACACCTGCTAATGCATCTTCTCTAACAATTCTTTCGATAATAATGATGCATCTAACGGTTCTTCAAGTTTATCTGATGTGCAGGAATCATCTCGTGTACCTCCGACTACTCCTTACCTCAAACGTTACGCATCTCCAAGGATCATCCTGAATCGAACATCATTGGAGATCCACAAGAAGGAGTTAGAACTCGGAGACAATTGGTTTGCGGATTCGCATGCTACGTATCTCAAATCGAACCAAAGAATGTTGATGAAGCTCTTCAGGATGACTACTGGATTGAAGCAATGCAGGAAGAGCTCCATCAATTTGAGCGAAACAAAGTCTGGGAATTAACGAAGCCTCCGAAGCAACACAATGTGATAGGTACCAAATGGATTTTCAAGAACAAGAAAAATGAAGATGGTACTATCATCAGGAACAAAGCAAGGTTAGTTGCTCAAGGCTACTCTCAAGTAGAAGGTATAGACTTTGATGAAACTTTCGCCCCTGTAGCTAGACTCGAGTCCATTCGTATCCTATTTGCGATTGCTTGTCATTTTAAAATCAAATTATTTCAAATGGACGTTAAGAGCGCATTTTTAAATGGGTTTTTAAATGAGGAAGTTTATGTGGCTCAACCGAAAGGTTTTGTGGACCATAAACTACCTAACCATGTTTTTCGTCTGAAAAAGGCTCTTTACGGTCTGAAACAAGCACCGCGAGCATGGTACGAAAGGTTGACAAAGCACCTTTTGGAAAAGGGCTATACTCGAGGGGGAGCTGACAGGACTCTCTTTGTGAAGCATTATCAAAACAATTTCATTGTAGCACAAATCTATGTCGATGACATTGTATTTGGCGCAACAAGAGATAATGATGCTTCTAAATTCGCGGAGACCATGGAAAGCGAATTTGAGATGTCCATGATGGGCGAATTGACTTATTTTCTTGGATTACAAGTTAAACAAAACGATGAAGGTATTCACTTGTGTCAATCCAAGTATGCAATGGAGTTGGTCAAAAAGTTTGATCTTGAAAATTCTAAGGATTTTCCGACTCCAATGGGAACTAGCCATAAGGGACTTGGAAGTGAATCACATAGTGAGAATGTAGACGAGAAACTGTATCGCAGTATGATTGGAAGTCTACTTTATCTCACGGCTAGTCGCCCGGATATATCCTTCAGTGTTGGGATTTGCGCGAGATATCAATCAGCACCGAAGGAGGTTCACCTGAAAGCGGTGAAACGGATCATCCGATATATCAAAGGTACAATAAATTTCGGAATTTGGTATCCTATGGGAACAAGTTTGGATATTGTTGGATACTCAGATGCCGATTGGGCTGGATCAGTGGATGATCGGAAAAGCACGAGTGGTGCATGCTTCTATCTTGGCCATTGCCTTGTTGCATGGCACAGTAAAAAGCAGAACTGCATAGCACTCTCGACTGCCGAAGCGGAGTACATTTCAGCAGGAAGTTGTTCAACCCAATTGATTTGGATGAAAAGCGTGTTGAGCGACTTCCGGATTTCAGCATCTTCGGTAACCATTCTTTGTGACAACACTAGTGCTATAAACATTTCTAAAAACCCTGTGTTGCACTCTAGAACAAAACATATTGAACTTAGATATCATTTTCTTAGAGAGCTAGTTGAATCAAATATTCTTCAACTATCATATATTTCAACTGAGGATCAATTAGCTGATATCTTAACAAAACCTTTGGATCAAAAACGTTTTATTCACTTGCGTAAAGCAATTGGCATGCTTTCCTTGAAATAACCTTTTTGAAACATTTGCTTAGGTTAGGTTTTGTTTTTGTTTTGTTTTGTTCTTTATCTATGTTGGTACATAGGACATTAATTGAGCATAAATCATAATTGACTTTAATTGCATCTTTTCATGCATTTAGAAATTTATTATGCTTTTGATATCATAATATTTCAATGTTGCAATGATCATTTATGTTAATTAAGTCATCTTTTAAGTGATCAAAGTCAATTTCTCTCTCAATGATCTCTTGGTATAGTCATTATCTTATTTGATTGCTTAGTCGAGTATGAATGCGAGATCAATTTTTGGTTGAATACCTTATATATTACATAATTGATAGCCAATTGAGGGGGAGTCAAAGAAAAGTAATATGCTCAAAAGATGTGGAAAGAGTTACATCCCAATGAGGAGTGTGAAAACTACCACCACATGGAGGAAAGAGCTACCACCTCGGTCGTCCGAGTACTGTGTGCAGCTACCACATGAATACCAAGCATGGTTTCGTCAATTTTTGAATTAAATAAAATGCATATTGAAATACTTGACTCTGTCAAATTTCAAGGTTGGTATAAGGTGGGATTTTGATAAAAGATGCTCAAAGAGCCACTCTCTTCAACAGATTGTCTAGATACATTATCTAACTTATCTGGGATTTCAAACATCTATTGATCTTTGTATTTCATTTTCTTTACCAAAATTGATGATTTGATAAAGGCATTACGCATAAGATCAGGTTAGATGTAATTGAAGTTGTTCAACTTTAAGGGATTTAAATTTCATAAATTTTCGTTTCATTTTTGAGTATTTCTGATAGATTTAGTATAATCTATTTCTTGTTGTATGAAACGATGATTTTTGTTTAAAGTTGATATGGTAAAGTGCTTACATACTTTTTCTGGATTTTATGAAATTTTTCTAAATTTTTCTGAAGAAAAAGTTGGAGCCGATCCGGATCGGGCAAGTTGATCCGGATCCCGAACGCAGGCTTTTTCCTGCGGGTAGCCGATCCGGATCATATTCACGATCCGATCCGGATCACGGCTAGGGTTTTTATTAGAACGAAAGGGTTTTGATTTCTTTTACCCTAATCTTTTGTTCTCAAGTCTCTAGAGCTTCTCTCTCTAGAATTCTTGCATCTTGGAGCTTTCCTAACTCAAGTTCTTCGATTCCAAGTAAGTTTTATTGATCAAAATCTCGGTTTTTCATTGTTTTCCCTTATTTGCTCAAAACGTGAGTAGAAATCATGGATCTTTTTCGTTTGTGAATGGTTTTTGGTCAAATTTCTTTTGAAATAAGAACTCTGAGTAGATTAGTTTTGATTATATGCTTGGTTTTCTCAAGATTAACGAATTTTTGGGCTTCGATTTCTGAAAATTCTGTTTTAGGGCATATAAGAGGAATTTTTGAAAATCATGGAATTGATCCATTTTTAAAATTCTTTTTCCAAAACTAATTTGATTCTTAGCTTCTCTACATGATTATGATTCTTTGGGTACAACTTTTCAAATTTTTGAAAACTGAAAATTTTCATGTTCTTGAGTTGGTTTTCACAGGACACTTTCTAAACTCAAAGCACTTTCAACAATGGATTTCTCTTGGATCATACTGCTGTTGGTCACTATGGTGCACACTCGGGCCACAAACAAATTAAAGAGAGCTAAGAAAACACAACAAAAAGGTGAGTTTGTTCAGATCAGTGACACAGAAGTGGAAGCAGATTGTCACGAGGTAGATTGGACTGAATTGACAGATGATGATGACTCATTGCCTGAACAAAAGGCGTCTGATGGTTCAAAAGGAAAAGCTTCTGATGGTTCAAAAGGAAAAGCACCCATGGACACAGGAAAAGCACCTATGGCTGCACCAACCATCTCTGTGAAAAGAAAACGATTAACTAAACGCTTTGGACTACGACGAGACGCTGATGTTGACACGCCAAAAGTTCCTGACTCCCCGCCTCGTGTGGAAGGAGTGTTCGTCAGCATGGATCGCCTTCGAGCTTTTGAACGTCGTGAATGCATCGGAGAACGACATGTCAACATTGAAGCTCTCCGGAATCACTCACCAGAGTTTGGAACTTTAATTGAACAAGCAAATCTCATCCAAGTCTGCCGATTCCCCGAATTACTTGGGTATTGTCTGTATCGTGTAAGAACCTTTTACACGAATGCAAGACATCTTCAAGAAGATGAACGTGGATCAATGCATTTCTATACAAATATCCAAGGGATGAAACTTAAAATCACGCCGCAGTTAATCGGCGAAGTCCTTGGAATGGAATCTAACACATCGGGGCTCAACTTTTTGAAGGGAAGAAGTTTGACGAATGCCTTATGGCAAACCGTGATAGACAAAATTTGTTTGGAAGGGACTAAACCAGCTGATGGTAAAAGTGTAAAATCCAAACATCTTCGACTGGAGTACCGTTTTCTAAATTTCATCACGTGTTACAACATTCTACCTAACATGCAGACCAAGGTCGTGAGATGGGAGAGACTGCTGTTCCTATATCTCATAGGTCATCCCTTTGAGGCTGTAGGATTGAACATGAATATTCCCTACATAATTTGGAATAGAATGTCAAGATATATTGTGCATCCTCATCCTTCTGAGCGACTACCATTTTCATTACTCATCATGAGGATCTTACAAAAGTTTGACATTGATATAAGCTCGACTTCATACCAACACAGTTGCGGGATGATAGATGAGTCAACAATTGTGAAGTCGCTTCACAAATTACCACATGTTACTTCGACACCTTCCACTGGAAAGAAACAGTGTGTCGGCACCTCGGCCTCACCGTCTCAACAAGAACCCGGCGCGGATGATGAAGCATCACTAACTTCGATTTTCAAGCAACAACAGCGGCTATCCTTTCAACAAGAACAGATAAGCAAAGAACAAAGACGAATTTCTGAAGATCTCGAGATTATAACTGCATCACACATTACACTGACGAAGAGAGTAAACTCGATGAAGAAATTGATCAAGAAAATGTTTACTAAGATGGAATGTAGTGCGTCTGAGGAATCAGACTCCGATGATTAATCTGTGCGCTAACATTTCTTTTTGTGCAGATTTGTGCAGATTTTTTTTTTTCGGCTTTTAGGTTTTAGTTTTATTCTCTTTTTGCTTTAGTTTTTAGTTCTCAGGTTTTTCTTGTTATTGGAACTTTTAACTCTCCTTACACTTTGTAGTTTTGACTACATTTTTGGCTTTGTTTGTGACAAAAAGGGGGAGAGAGATTAGAGAGAACTTTGAACTGAACTTTGAACTTTGTGTGAGAAACTTTGAGTTCAAAGTGAGAAACTTTGACTTTGGTGACAGGTAAGTATTACAACTTTTGGTTTTTATCTGATGATTTGTTGCATGTCCCTACTAACTATTCGACTAACTATTTGGGCATGTATTATTACTAACAAGTTGTTTGATTACTAACAAAGCAAAGTTATGACATTTGGAATCTTATTGCTTAGAAGATATGTCATTGGTTGATTCTGATCTTATTACATATCTGAATTACTAAATGTCATGATGAGTATAAACTTCATCTCTGCTAGGTTTTGAATGATAAATATTCTTGAGGTATCTAACGATTTCCTTTTTGTCAAGAATGATTTCTTTTTGCAGAGAGTACAGATGTCTAAGTCTAGAGTCTGTTTTAGGAGTTTATCTCATGTTTTTAAATTTTTGGATCTCCATTGTAAATTTTTGTTGTATGGTGATAGCAACAAAAATATCCTTTTTGAATTTTCTTTTGTGGATTTGTGTTTTGTCACGAAACCGCCAAAGGGGGAGATTGTTACGGAATTTGAGTTGGCGTATTTCGTGAAAGTATTATGTCTTGAAGATTGAAGATAAGAGAAGTTTGGATCATGTACCTCAATCTCAAGAAAGAAGAATTCAAAAGGATCAGGTATGTTTAACTAAAGATTTTTGGTGATCCGAATACTTCTTGTAGAGTAGAAACACTTGGAAGAATTTTTAATTGCATAAAAATCAAAAACTGGACATGGGACATGTTCAGGATCCGGATCGGACCTCGCAATCCGGATCCCGAAGGGTGATTGTTCATTGGCAATTTCAATCCGGATCCTAGGCCAATCCGATCCGGATCCCGAACATGGGAGTTTGCTGAATTGCATGAACGATCCGGATCGGACCTTGTGATCCGGATCCCGAACCCTTGGATTTCTGGAATCGTCAATCTTGTTACGACGATCCGGATCGCAGTAATCCCGATCCGGATCGCCGTCCTGAAAAATTTCCAGAAACGATGGTTTTTGATCCTTATCTTCTTCCAATGGTCTCTAACCTATAAATAGACCCTTTATTCATTTTTAGGGCATCGGAAAAGCATCCGAATATAATAGAAAAATACGACCGAAAGAGAAAAATCCACATATAGAGAAGAAAGGAAATCAATAGATTAATTCTATGTTTCTTCATCTATATTGATTGATTTGATTCTAGGTTTTCCAAACTCAGATTTTGAGTAGAATCAAATCAATGAATACTTAGATGGTATTTCCGATCTATTTCTAATCTAAGTATTCGGCGGATCATCACCACCCAAAAACAACGATTTACCCTAAATCGGCGCGTGGACTCGCGTGGCCTTGTGGATTCAAGGTGCAACCGCTTTCGTGGATTCGAAGCGAGGTACGTTCGTGGATTCGAAGCGTGCTACTGGGTGAAGACCGTGGATTCGGTCGGACGTCGTGGACTCGACGTTGGACGCTGTGGATTCAGCGTTGGGCGCAGATCGTGGATTCGAGACGCGTTGTGGAGCGAGCGGAGAAGATCTACTAGGAGCGTATGGTAAAAGGTTGAGTCGTCTGTGAGTACGTTATATCACCTTGTACGTGTGTTAATTCTAGTGGATTTCGCCGTGTTATCGGTCCCGTGGTTTTTTTACTCCGGTTTGGAGTTTTTCCACGTAAAAATCTTGCGTGTTATTTTTATTTCCGCATTGGGTTTTATTGCGCAATGATTTTTTGAGTGTTTATTGTTTACACCTATTCACCCCCCTCTAGGTGTTTTTTCCCCTATTTAGATCCATAATTAATATAACCCAACACGGACCGTGGATCTCAGTCCGGACCCCGAATGTCGTCTTTTCTGGAAAAAGTCTGTGTCGCTGAGACAGTCCGGACCGCCGATTACAGTCCGGACCGTCGTCCTGAAAAATTCCAGATATTGTCAGTTTTTGATGCTTATCTCTTTCCAAAGGTTTCTAACCTATAAATAGACACTTAGGGTTTCTCAAGAACGGGTGACCAATACCGATTAATTAAGAAAACACTCGTGAGCAACCCTAGAGGCTAGGTTTTTACCGTTCTTCTTTTTAGCCTCTTTTAGGTCAATTCGACGGTTCTTCCAAGATCTATCTTTTGTCGAATTGATCTAAACTTTGCTTAGAATTTCTTTCTACGGTTCTTCAATGATAATCTAAGCAAAGGATCACCATCGAAGCCTATATTTCTTTATCGGCTGAATTTGCGTCGTGGATTCGACGTAGCACCGTGGATTCGATGTGTTGAAGGCGTTTCGTGGATTCGAAACGTGTGCTCGTGGATTCGAGTGGCATTCGTGGATTCGAACGTGTGCAGTGGACGTGCAGTCGGTGAGCGCAAGATCCGAAGAAGTTGAAGGAGGGGTTTGAGTCCGTGGAGTCGGTAATCACCTTGTTATTCTTCTTTTCTTAGTGGATTGTTATTGCGTGTTGGTCCCGTGGTTTTTCTCCTGGATTGGAGTTTCCACGTAAATCTCGGTGTGCTGTTTTTTATTTTCCGCATTGATTTTTATTTTGCACTGAGATTTGATTTTTAAATATTACACCTATTCACCCCCCCTCTAGGTGTTTGATAGTACCTATTTAGATTCTTGTGGATCCTACATTATAAAAACCTACAGGAGCAGTCTGGGCCATCTGAGATCAGTGAGCTGAGGGCCATGGTGGCCCAGTTGGCGGAGAGTCACCGCCGACAGGAGCAGAGGTTTGAGCAGTTGCTCGCCCAGGTTGGGGCACCTCCCCCTACTACTGTAGAGGCCTCTGTACCCCCAGTTGCACCGCCGGCTATTCCACCAGTCCCTACGGCACCGTCGTCGAGCAGTGGGGCTCAGGGAGTGATCAGGCCATTGAGCCCAGCGGAGGAGAAGGAGTTTGCTGACAAACTCACCCAGTTTTGTCAGCGAGGACCACCTATGTTCTCTGGGCGGAGCACTCACCCATGGGAGATAGGATCATGGCTAGCAGCAATGGAGAAGTTGTTTCGGGACTTCTTCATTGACCCGAGATTCAGAGTGCATATGGCAGTACATTGTCTAGAGGGGGATGTAGATGCCTGGTGGCGTCGGGTCGAGCCTTTGGAGTTCCAGATTACCCGACAGCTACCATGGTTAGAGTTCAGACGGATGATTCTCGACACTTATTTCTCCATGAGCGTGAAGAAAAAGCTAGAAGATGATTTGAAGAATCTTCAGCAGGGTGACCGGCCAGTGTGGGACTATTTCCAGGAGTTCACGCAGTTGCTCAACTGCGTACCCTATGTTGCCAGGGATGGACTGCACCAGGTGGAGCTCTTTGAGACGGGTCTGCGCCCTGAGATCTATACCTTGGTGCATGCCCAGAGGCTTCAGACTTTATCAGAGGCAGTGGATCATGCGCAGTGGGTTGAGAGGGGAGATCACGTTGTCACTAGACGTGGAGGCTTGGTCGCTCAGAGTTCTGAGAGGAAGCGACCAGCGCCGGACGATGGGGGACAGGCCAGTTCCTGGAGGCCGCCCCGACCGCCACCGCCTCAGTTTACGGGCCGCGGGCGTTCGGAGCGGCGAGGGCCTGGGGGATCCCAGAGGCCCCCACAGCAGCAGCAGCAGCCACAGCGACAGCAGCAGCACTCGCAGCAGCAGAGGTCGCAGTCGCGACAGCAGGGGTCACAGCGACAGCCACAGCGACAGCAGCAGCAGCAGTCTCGGAGGCCACAGCAGCAGTCCCGACCACCCCAGTCGTCAGATAGATGTGTCTTCTGTGGAGGGCAGCACTTTCCCAGTACTTGCGATCAGCGGTAGGGACGCTGTTATATCTGTGGACAGTCTGGTCATATGCGAGCTACTTGCCCTTTTGCGGCATCGACGGCTCCTTCCTCAGCATCAGTCCCTTCGGTGCCCCAGCAGCGGCCTTATGCTCCAGCGAGCAGGGCTCCTTCCTCCCACCCTGCAGACTACCGACCACCAGCTCAGAGCGGGCGAGTCTATGCCGCCCAGGTAGGGGACTCCGCGGCAACCGACCACGTGGTGGCAGGTATCACTTTACTTTGCGGTACTAGAGCTCGCACTTTATTTGATACCGGTGCATCACATTCTTTTATCAGTAGAGCATTTGCATCATCTCATGGACTAGAGTTAGGTCGGTTGCCACATGCATTAGAGGTACAGATTCCTAATCATATATTGCATGTAGAGGAGTGTTGTTGGTCTTGCCCTGTACAGCTTGAGTCTTGGATTTTGCCAGCGGACCTGATGGTCCTTAGTCAGCTGCGAGATTTCGACATTGTACTGGGGATGGATTGGCTGGCTCGCTATTTCGCGACGATTGATTGCGCCGCGAGGACAGTTACTTTTAGCGAGCCAGGCCAGGAGGTGTTTGTTTACAGGGGGTGCCAGAGTGCTTTCTTCGCCTCGGTAGTTTCGACTTCCCGTGCGAGGCAGATGATGCGCAGTGGATGCGTGGCCTTTTTGGCTTCTGTGGTTAGGGAGCCTACGGCGGCACCGGGACTCGCGGATATCCCTATTATCCACGAGTTTCCGGATGTGTTTCCACCAGAGCTGATTAGCATGCCGCCGGATAGGGAGATTGAGTTTTTGATTGACGTAGTCTCAGGAACTGCGCCAATCTCTAAGGCTCCTTACCGTATGGCACCGGCTGAGCTGCGAGAGTTAAAGGCGCAACTCCAGGATTTAATGGACAAAGGCTTTGTGAGACCAAGTGTATCGCCTTGGGGAGCGCCGGTGCTATTTGTGAAGAAGAAGGATGGTTCACTTAGACTATGTGTTGATTATCGAGAGCTGAATAAAGTGACCATCAAGAACAAGTACCCTTTGCCGCGCATTGATGACTTATTTGATCAGCTGCAAGGGTCTTGTGTCTTCTCCAAGATTGATTTATAGTCTGGTTACCACCAATTGAAGGTGAAGGCCGAGGACATCCCAAAGACGGCATTCAGGATGCGGTACGGGCATTATGAGTTCACCGTCATGCCTTTTGGATTGACAAATGCCCATGCTGCTTTTATGGATTTAATGAACAGAATTTTTCGACCATACCTGGATCGGTTCGTCGTTGTTTTTATTGATGATATCCTGGTTTATTTCCGGAGTGATGTGGAGCACGAGGAGCACTTGAGGATTGTGCTGCAACTTCTGAGAGAGAGGAAGTTGTATGCCAAGTTATCTAAGTGCGAATTTTGGCTTCGGGAGGTTGTCTCTTTGGGCCACGTGATTTCAGCCGCAGGAGTGGCAGTAGACCCGGCGAAGATTGAGGCAGTCCGGGATTGGCCCCGACCGACGACGGTATCAGAGGTCCACAGTTTTATGGACTTGGCTGGATATTACCGTCGGTTTGTGGAAGGTTTTGCGAAACTTTCCACACCCCTCACTCGTCTGACGCGTAAAGGGATTAAGTTTATTTGGAGTGAGGATTGTCAGAGGAGCTTTGAGGAATTAAAGAACAGATTGATGTCGACTCCTATCCTTTCCCTCCCTGTTATGGGGAAAGGATACGTGATTTACAGTAATGCATCGCACAGTGGACTTGGTTGCGTGCTGATGCAGGAGGGTAGGGTAATCGCTTATGCCTCTCGGCAACTGAAGGATTATGAAAAGAATTACCCTACCCATGACTTGGAGCTAGCTACGGTGATTTTCGCATTGAAGTTGTGGTGCCATTATCTGTATGGGGAGCACTGTGAGATTTACACAGACCACAAGAGCCTGAAATATCTGTTCACACAGAAGGAGCTCAACTTGAGGCAGCGCAGATGGTTGGAATTGTTAAAGGACTACGATGTAGACATATTATACCATCCTGGCAAGGCCAACGTGGTTGCTGATGCCCTGAGCAGGAGAGCAGTACAGAGTCTATCTTTGATGATCACTGATCAGGCGCCATTACTTGAGCAGATGAGGCGGTTGGAGCTCGAGGTTGTGTCCCCTGGGGTCTCTGCTAGACTTATGTCTCTAGTCGTGCAGCCCACTCTGTTGGACAGGATTCGAGAGAGACAGAGTGAGGACCCCCACCTAGTGAGGATTCGAGAGCAGATCCAGACCGGTTTGACAGGGGACTTTTCAGTTGATGCTTCGGGAGTACTGCGGTACAGGGACCGAGCTTGCGTGCCTATGGATACAGAGATTCGAGAGCAGATCTTGAGAGAGGCCCACTATACACCTTATACCATTCACCCAGGTGGGACTAAGATGTATAGGGACCTCAAGGCACAGTTTTGGTGGAATGGGATGAAAAGAGACATTGGGAGATTTGTAGCACACTGTTTAACTTGTCAGCAAGTAAAGGCTGAGCATCGTGTACCTGCTGGCAAGTTACAGAGTCTCCCAATCCCTGAATGGAAATGGGAATATGTTACCATGGATTTTGTCACTGGTTTGCCGAGAGCACAGACGAGAGCGGATGCTATCTGGGTAGTCGTGGACAGACTTACCAAGTTCGCTCACTTTTTACCGGTTCAGATGACTTGGCCGATGGAGCGACTGGCACAGGTGTACTTGGCTGAGGTGGTTAGATTGCATGGGGTACCCGTTTTCATCGTATCAGATAGAGACCCGAGGTTTGTCTCGCATTTCTGGAGGAGTTTACAGACAGCCTTGGGAACGCAGCTCCGATTTAGTACAGCATTCCACCCACAGACCGAAGGACAGTCAGAGCGCACTATTCAGACCCTCGAGGATATGTTGAGAGCCTGCGTTCTGGACTTTGGAGGAGGGTGGTACCGACACTTGGGATTAGTTGAGTTTGCATACAACAACAGCTATCAAGCGAGCATTCAGATGGCTCCGTTTGAAGCGTTGTATGGACGCAAGTGTCGGTCACCCCTATATTGGAGTGACGTGGGTGAGAAGAAGACTTTGGGTCCCGATCTACTATTAGAGGCAGAGGAAAAGGTCAGATCGGTACGACGACATCTCGAGACCGCCCAGAGTCGACAGAGGAGTTATGCTGATACACGACGGCGAGACTTAGAGTTTCAGGTGGGCGATCATGTCTTTTTAAAAGTCTCGCCTTCGAAGGGGATTCGGAGATTTGGTATTCGTGGGAAACTGAGCCCTCTTATATTGGACCTTTCGAGGTGTTGGAGCGCTTAGGGCCAGTTGCCTACAGGCTTGCACTTCCTCCCAGACTTTCAAGTGTTCACGATGTTTTTCATGTATCGACTCTGAGGAGGTATGTTTATGACCCGTCGCACATTATCGATTTCACCCCACTGAAGATCGCTGAGGACTTGGGCTATGTCGAGCGGCTATTGAGGATTTTGGACCGGGAGGTTAGGGAGTTGCACAGCCGAGCCATCCCTTATGTGAACATCCTCTGGAGCAGTCATGATGAGTGCGAGGCTACTTGGGAGCTGGAGTCTGCGATGATGGATGCTTACCCCCACTTGTTCGAGGCCCCAGCTTGAGGTATGACTTTTGTTTCGAGGACGAAACTTTTTCTTGTAGGGGAGGATGTAGTGTTCTGGTTTTTCCCATGCAACCTTCTGATGAATCCACTATGTATAACACCTAGTGTTGGTGTGTCTGGCCCATGGTGCATCAAAGGGGTGCCACAGATGGACCCTGTGAGACATTTTCAGCTGATTTGGCCTTCGGCTATATTTGTCGAATTTTAGAAAATGTTTTGGGCCAAACAGAGGTTGTATTTGGATTCATCGCGGAAAAACGCTTGAAAACGGCTATTTGCTTGTTAAATTTGGAGTCCGGATGACCAAAAAGGGGCTTCCGGAAGTTTACGGGGTTTTTTCGGTGCATAGGAGGTGTGTGGACCGCCGGCTTGCCACGTGGCGGCCTGTTATTGGCCGGTTCGCGGTGTTCGGTCCACGGGGCGGCGCGGCTGGGTGCATGAGCCCGGCGCAGGACACGTGGCAGACGGGGATAGGTTGGCTTTCGGTGCGCGGTCCACGGGATTTTGAGCGGCGGTGCACGGTTTGAGCGGCGGTGCAGGGATCTGAGCGGGAACCACGTTTCGATCCCTAGTTGGCGGGCGCTGGGTGCGCGGTCCACGGAGTTCCCCGCGCGGGTGCATGGACCCGGCGCAGGGACACGTGGCGGCAGGCTAGTGGCGGGCTCACGAGGCGCGGCGCACGGGGGCACGGGCGAGCGCCTCGGGGCGCGTGCATGGCAGGCGCACAGTGCGGCGCCTGCCCGCACGTGTGACCGCGACAGGGCGGGGACACGTGGCGCCCGGCTACTCGCAGGCGGCACCTACCCGCCTAATCGGTCGGCACCACGCGTCGGCGCCGGACGCGCCCGCACAGCTGTTTGCTGTGGGGGACACGCGTCCGTCGCCCAGGCGGGCCACGCGGCGGCTTTTGACGCATCCCGCACAGCTGTTTGCTGTGCGGGACACGTGTCAGCTTGGGGGCGTTCCGGGCGCATCGGACGGGAGGCCGTCCGACCCGTCTGGCGGATTCGGGCGCCCGAATCTTGGGCCCGAATCCGCCAGGCCTTTAGTTGCGGGTTGGGCCTATAAATAGGCAACTTTTGGGCCTTTTTGCTCTTTTTCTGAGCGGTTTTTCACAGTAACTTCTTCAGAGATTTTCTTCCTCCACCTGAGCTACATCTCTCAGAGCAACCTTGGGATTTTTAGGGGCACGCATCCCGAGGTTCCCATTTTTACGGCGCGGCGCGACACTCGTTCTCCGGCGACCTGTTTCGTCACAGTTCAGTGCGTGGACTCCCCCGGCTCACTCCGACCTCCGTTTTTGGCGATTCTTGCGCCATCGGACTCTCGACAGGTAGGGCTCCAACTTCCGTGTTTGAGTTTCCTCGTTTTCCATGCTGACCTTGGAGTTTCCCGAGCTTCCATTTGACCTATTTTTTTTCGCGGATTTTTGGACAGCACTGCGGTGTTCTAGCTGTATCTTTGCGCACATGCGACAGATCGAGGCGATTTAGAAGGCATTTTTCATCTACATTTCGCAAGGAATCTCCTGGATTTTTCCCAAATTTTTTTGAAGATTTTTCGAAGGTGAAAATCTCCTTTTACTGTAGTCCTTTGGTACAGAATTTCTGTACTGTTTGTTTTGGGGTGTTTCCCTTGCCGAATTTATATCTCAGCATAGGAAACTCGGTTTTGAGCGTGCAGGTTCTCGTTTCGACGGGTTCGTCGCGAGGATCGCGACAGTATTTTTCTTAGAATTTTCCGGGCATTTTTCGCAGGTGAAAATTGAGAAACTCTGGACTGTTGTAGTTTTGGATAGATTTTGATGAACATTGTATGTTTAAATTATGTATGTTCTTTCGGGGTATGTTGTGCAGTGTTGTGGTGACTTTTTGGACCGAGCGTGGGTTTCGCTTTTGGACAAGGATTTAGCGCTCGAGGTGGGTACCGTTGTAAACCTCCTACTTGTGATAACCCACTAGGCATATTGGAGCCATTCCTACATCATGTTGATAGTTGTACCAGTGAAAATGAACATAGCATGCTTATTTGAAAATGCAAATCGATTGTTAACACTTACATTGCTAAAGGATTAGACATCAGTAAATTATTATTATTTCTTGAAAAGATAAGTGTTTAAATCTCTGGGGAATAGTATGCTAAAATCATATCATATTTTGTGTATATTGGGAGACCTATGTATGTGCATAGACTAGCTTGTGGCATATTAGTACATCAGATATTCGAACAAAGGCATACTTTAATTATTGTAAGAATTGGAATACCTGAGAGCATTTTAGTAAGTAAAGGACTTTTGCATGCTTGTATGGTCACCTAGATAGGCCACCTTTTTCTGCTACACTATCATGCTGGAATTGACTTATGAGAAACCATGCTTTTTATTCTTTCTCTTGTTGTCTAGTCTTAGGGGATAGTGTGCTCGGGTTCGAGCGGGGTCTGGGATAGTGTAGTCTGATGTTCAGAGTTTGGGACAGATGGGGATTGATGGTTGGGTATTGCGGCAACCGCGGACTGTGGGCGGTTGACCGGATTATTATTATTATTATTATTATTATTATTATTATTATTATTATTGCATCAGATTGGAGGTGAGGGATCGGGCTTCCTTAGTGGATGGCCTTACCCACTTACTTAGAGTCTTGATCCAGTCCTGCTATATCAGATACTTATGGTTACTTATTTTACTCGTGTGGGTCGCTCCCCTCGAGTGCCACTTCGGAGTAGGCTTAGGGCCGAGCCGTATGCCGGTCGATTGGATACTTTGGGATCGTGCCGTGTGCCGATCAGATACTGGGTTATTGAGTTGATAGCAGAGCAGGCAGTACCAGTGTTTACTGGTGTATTGATTGGGTTTGGTCAGGCAGGCTTTGACATTCTAATGCATACTTTTAGCTATTCTTTTAGCTGGGCATTTTAGAGGCATATTAGTGGTAACTTTTTCATCAGTAGTTTTACTTATAGCTTACCACCTTTGTTTTATTTTCGCCTCTGGTAGTCCTAGTGGGCATGTCTGAGTTTGAGGTCTACCCACTAGGGGAGGCTACTGTTTTTATAGTAGTTCTTACCTCCCACTGTTTTCCCTTTTCTTTTTCCCTTTGTTTTGCAGAGTCCTCTGCGGGAGTTGCGGGACCCTCTTCCCAGGATCGAGGTAAGAGGATCGCTGATTAGATAGCTACTTCCCCGATCTCGAGTTTAGCAGTTTTGATGTATCCCCTATACACTCAGACGGTTGTATTTTTCCTTTATTTTGGGTCTGGCTCTGGCCAGCTGGTTGTATTCATTTCGTGAGCTGGGAGAGACACATGTATATATTTGAGAGTTTTATTATACTTTTATTTCCAGCATTTGTCTGAGATGTATTAGTTTTAGTTTAGCTCTGTTTTATGCTCCTTTATTATATTTCTTATATCTGAGCAGGTTACCAGCGCTTCGTGTACACGGGAAATACCGTGTGCACGGCGGATCTGTGGACGAGCCCGAGTTCTGGTTTACACCCGGGGCGTGACATAACGAAATACACTTTCCAGAGCAATCCAATGAATCATACTAGGACTACCAGTATATCTACTCAATCTTGATTTGGCATAGGCAATGTCGGGTCTAGTTCTATTGGTTAGGTACATCGGAGAACCAATAATCTGAGCAAATCTTTCTTGATTCACAGGATTACTAGTGTTCTTCACAAGTTGAACACTAGGATCAAAAGAAGTAGAGATAGAAGAGCAATCAGAATAACCAAACTTATCAAGAACCATTTGGGTATAATGAGATTGGTTAGACAAATAGAATCAGATGATCTAATAATCTTGATTCCTAAAATTACATCTGCTTCACCAAGATCCTTCATCACAAAATGAGTCGATAAAAAGGATTTAACTTGGTTAATCAGATCCAGATCAGGAGCAAAAATCAGGATGTCATCAACATATAGGCAAAGAAGGACACAACGATCATCAAATCTCTTGAAATAGAGACAGTTGTCATAATCGTTGGTCAGAAATCCATATGAAGCTATAACACTGTCAAATTTCTCATGCCACTGTTTAGGTGCTTGTTTTAGTTCGTATAGAGAGCGAACTAATTTACACACCTTATCCTCTTGACCAGGCACAAAAAAACCTTCAGGTTGAGTCATATAGATTTCTTCTTCAAGATCACCATGAAGAAAAGCGGTCTTGACATCCATTTGATGAATCAAAAGTTTATGAATGGATGCTAATGCAAGAAGAATTCGGATAGTAGCAATGCGAGCAACAGACGCATAAGTGTCAAAGTAGTCGACATCAGCTTTTTGTCGAAAACCTTGAGCAACAAGTCGCGCCTTATACTTCTCTACCGATCCGTCAGTCCTAAGTTTCTTTCTAAAGATCCACTTACATCCTAGGGGTTTACTACCAGGAGGTAAATCAGTGAGAATCCAAGTGTTATTACAGATAATTGATTCTATCTCACTTTTTATAGCCTCCTTCCAAAGAGAAGCTTCAGGAGAACTCATTGCTTCCTTATAAGACGAAGGTGTACTTTCAATTAAGAAAATAAAGAAGTCTTCACCAAAGTTCTTCTCAAAGCGAGTTCTCTTACTTCTCCTTAATTCATGAATAGGATCAGGTTCTACAGGATCTAAACTATAATGCAAATCAGAAGTAGGTATAGATGCATGATCAAAAGTAGACAGATAATCAGGGGCAGATCTAGAGATGCGGGTTTTGAAAGGAAAAATATTTTCAAAGAAAGTTGCATCTCTAGATTCAATCAAAGTATCATTAGAAATTTCAGAAATCTCAGAATTGATCACAAGAAATTTATAGGTATTACTATCTAAGGAATATCCAATAAAGATAGCATCTATAGTTTTAGATCCAATCTTCTTTCTTTTGGGTTCAGGAATGGATACCTTAGCCAAGCACCCCCACACTCGGAAGTAACTCAACCTAGGTGCTCTTCCTTTCCAAAATTCATAAGGTGTCTGGGTTCTATCCTTAGTGGGAATCCTATTGAGGATATAACAAGCTGATAAAAGAGCCTCCCCCCACAAGTTCTGAGGTACACCAGAACTTAAAATCATGGCATTAATCATGTCTAATAGGGTTCGGTTCTTTTTTTTAGCTACACCATTAGATTGAGGTGAGTAAGGAGCAGTTACTTCATGAATTATTCTATGTTCCTCGCAGAATAGGTTTAATTCATTTGAAGTATACTCGCCTCCTCTATCAGACCTTAGAATTTTAATCCTCTTATCCAATTGGTTTTCAGCCTCAGCTGTAAAGGCTTTAAACTTATAGAGGACTTTATATTTGGTTTTCAAGAGATAGGTGTAACAATACTTGGAGTAGTCGTCTATAAAAGTTACAAAATAGCGACTGCCTCCACGGGTAGGTACTCTATTAGAATCACAGACATCACTATAAATTAGTTCAAGAATTTGGGTATCCCTATAAGGAACAGATTTAAAAGGTTTCCTAAGCTGCTTAGCTTGGGTACAAATCTCACATTTAGATTTGGAATCAATCTTGAGTTTGGGTAAAAGAATAAGATTGGTCAATTTCAAAATAGATTTAAGGTTCACATGCCCTAATCTGCCATGCCATACATCACAAGATTCAGTATTTAACACAATAGAAGAAGAAGTAGAAACTAAAGGAGAAGAATTTTTATTATCAACAAAAGAAAGTACATTTAATTTAAATAAACCCTCAGATACAAAACCTTTTCCAATGAACATTTCACCCTTAGAAATTATAACTTTATTGGATTCTAACACAATCTTATATCCTAATTGCACTAATAAGGATCTACTGATCAGGTTCCGTTGGATGTCGGGAGAATGCTGCACATTGTGAAGGATCAGAGTTTTTCCAGAAGTTAACTTCAGTTTGACTGTTCCGATCCCCAGCACATTGACAGCTTTTCCATCTCCGACAGTCACACATCCTCCACTTGTGTTCTGATAAGAGGAGAATAGGGATCTATTAGTGCAAACATGGACATTGGCTCCTGAATCTAACCACCAATCTAAATCATGATAGATAAGGTTAACATTAGGTACGAAGGAGACTGACCTTAAAGTAGAGCTAGATGGTTCACCCTCAATCATGTTGACCTAAGGTTTAGGATGGTTGCTCTGATTGTTTGAGCCTTTCTTATAGACAATTTTCTCTTTCTTTCGATAAAAATATTTTGAAGCAAAATGGTTGTCTCGACCACATACATAACAGAAACCATCCATTTTCTTATATCCACTAGATTGGTTGGTGTTGGGTTTATGGTTATAGTTTTGATTTCTGTTTGGGTTCCTACCCTTAAAGCCTTTACCCTTAGGTTTAAAATTTTTACCTTTGGGTTTAGGCTTAAGGCTTTGGTTTGGAATCTCGGTCAGGTTTAAGTTCGATCGGTTGATGGACGGTTTAATCTCCCTAAGTCGGTATTGGTCTTCTATTCTAATAGCTTGGATTACCGATCTAAGATTAAGGGTTCCCTGGGTACGTCTAAGCTCTTGAGCAAATTTGGTCCAGGAAGGGGGTAATTTGTCCAGTAAACAGGTAGCCTGATAGGTTTCATCAAAAGTAGATCTATTTCTATGAATTTTTAGGACAAAATTCTGAAACTGATGGATTTGATCGTTTATAGGAATGTTATCTACCATTCTAAAATTATTAAAATCGGTAATGGTAAACCTGGCGATACTTTCATTATCTCTAATGTAGGCATCTTCTAAGGCATACCATAAATCTTTGGCAGTTTGGTACTTTCTATAGGTTTCATAAAGTTCGTCAGATAGACAACTAAGTATTCTGAACCTACAATGAAATTCAATTTCCTCGGAAGATTTATCAGATTTAGGTTCTGTAACAGAGGTGGTAGCAGAATCAGATAGAGGAGTTTCAGAAGAATTTTTAGAAGTAGGATAAGGAGGTGTTTTTCCAATTGCAGTTATGAGGCCTAAGGTGACAAGTCAGGCCTCTAACTGTTCTTGCCACCTCAAAAAACCTACCCCTTTAAATTTTTCTGGTTTAAGACTAGAAGTGTCATCAAAACCCATTCTAAACAATCTAGTTGAGGGAATAAAGAAATTAAGGATGATTGCGAAGAGCTGCAAAAAATGTTCAAGAATCATTCTCATATAAGCGAATATGTTATTAAGGTTTCTACCCTAGTCAACCAGAATATTTTAGGGTTTAAGTATTCACAATTAGTTTATTATGAAAGTTCGTTTAGCAGCAAGCAGATGGCCCAAACAACTTAAATTTATAGCAATTTAAATAGATAATATATGCAATCAAAATGCTTTTTATACTGCAATTGATTAAAAAATATTTTAGAAAATTTTTTAATCTTACGGACACTACAGAAATTTTAAATTGCAGTACAGTGAAATTTTTTTTTTTTTTTTTTTAAATTGCAGTACTGTGAAGTTTTTTAAAAAAGATTTTACGTACACTACAGTGATTTTTTTTTTAATTAACGTATCCGGGAAAAAAAAATACAGTAAATTTCAAATAAATTATATGCGAATATAATTTAAAAATGCTAATCCCAATTTATTTAAATTTGGATGACAGACATACAATCAAGTTGACGAACAGAATTATATGCAATATATATTTCTTAATGGATTAGCACCGTCAGATTTTAATCACAATCAAATGGAATTACGCCTTAGAATGTTGGGAATTACCCACAACAAAATTTTGATTGTTTTTAAAATCCAACTAAATATTTGTGATAACAAAATAAATTAGACTTACAGATAATCGCTAAATCCAAATATACGACGAAGAGTTTGAAAACGAGAGATCCGGAAGCGCGCGAGGCACTGTCCTAAGGCGTATTTCCCTCCTTCGTGCGGAATTAATCGAAAACACCGCCCCAAGATACTACCGGAATTCCTCCTCATACGGACACGAACGTGGAAGAGGTTGACGGAGTTTCTTCAACACCCAAAATAAAAAAAACAACTATAAAATTTCTTCAAGTATCAAAATTTTTTTTCCTCTGAAATAGAAAAAAGGAAACCCACACTAACTCTCACAGCCTTGCCCCCTGCACATATATATATATATATATATATGTATATATATAACCTGCCCACATGAATACGTTGGGAAATAAGAACGTTGCCCACGTTCTAACTAATTAACTTAGGGAGCGGGGCTAAAGGGCGTAACGCCCGCGGCGCGTAACGCCCGCGCGTAGCGCCCGCTACGCGTGAACGTTGCGCGATAAAAATAAAATAAAACAAAATAAAAATAAAATAAAATAAAAACAGAATAAAAATAGATTTTGAATTTAATCAACAGCGACGTGTCGCCCAGCCCGATTTTCCCGCAGGCTCTGCTACCTCTCCCGCTTTTTTCTCTACCTCTCCTCTCTGTCTCTCTTTCCCATGTGCATTTTTCTTCTCCCGTCCGTTCCTGTGGGGTGGAGATCCGTCGTCCGTCGCTGCGGGGTGGAGATCGAGTGTCCGTCGCTGCGGGGTGGAGATCGGCCGTCCGTCGCTTCGGGGCGGGAGGTACGTGTCGCCTAGGCCAGGTTCCCCTCTGTCCTTCCTCCCTCGCTCTCGCGTCCCCGCCTGTTGGGTGGAGATCCGCCGTCCGTTCATGTGGGTTCGAGCGAGTCAGTTCCTGGTTCGTTGTCCTTCCCCCCTCCCCCATTCGTCCGTACAATGCCCGATCAAGCGCCGTCCTTACTGCTCCCAAGTGATCCTGCAGTTCTCGGTGCCCACGGGGGACTGTCCCCTCCTCCCATGTGTTTCTCCACCTTCCTCTAACTCCCCTCCTCCTAGGGAGTACGGTACGGTGCCCCCCCCCCCCCCCCGGCCCCCCTTCTTTCTCTACTTCCCTCTCTTATCTCTTCATTCTCTTCGAATCACCCTGGTGCCGGATCTTCCCCTTCCGACGCCGTCTGGTACCGGTGGTCATGATGGTTGGGTACTCTATTCTTTCATGCTGTCTGCACGGCTTGCATCTCTATGTTGCTCACCCTTTGGCTATAAAGGTTGTCGTATCTTCAGAGGTCATGCTTGCAGATCCCATACCTCCATTTCTTGGTCTCTTCTCCCCCCTTATATGAAAATTTGCAGATTATAGTAGTGGTTACTTACACCTCTTGATTCTTGATTATACAACTGTGCTTGCAAAAAAAAAAAAAAAAAAACTTAATATTTGGTACTTGGTGACGGTGATATTATTTGATTCTCTACTAATTAATTATGTATGGAATAGAAAATTATATATACTTATACATATATATAATATATGTAGTTTCTTTTTCTCCCACAAAAAAAATAACAACTACTTCTATTCCTCTATCTCCTAGGTTCTCCCTCTTTCGTACAAAAAAGATGCATTCTATTCTTTTCTTCCTCCTTCTGTCTCTAGTGCTCTATTTTTTTCCTCTATCTCCTAGGTTCTCCCTCTTTCGTACAAGAAAGGTGCCTTCTATTCTGTTCTTCCTCCTTCTGTCTCTACTGCTCTACTTTCTCCGGTTGGTATGTTATTCGTATTTATGTATTATCTCTACAACAAAATAGCAGCAATTATGAAATTACCGCTATTAAATAATATCTAATTATACTTTAGCGGTAATTATTTTAATTTTATTTTCTTACCGACTAATAATTTTATATTAAATATGTTAGTATTTAGCTATTTTTTAAAAAATAATTTTGGACAAAAAAAAAAACCTTAATAGAGCATTTAAAAAATGATTTTAATTTTTAAAATTAAAATTTAAAATTTTCAAATTTTAAATTTTAAATTTTAAATTCTAAATTCTAAATTTTTAAATTTTATATTAAAATTTTAAATTTTAAATTTAAAATATAAAATTTAAAATTATACATTTTAATTTTCAAATTATAATTTTTAAAATTTTAAAATTCAAATTTTAAAATTTCAAATTTTAAATTTCAAATTTTCAACCCTAAACCCAACCTAAACCCAACCCTAGCTTCCCTGGTGACACCCACACGTACGCCCCTTTTCCGAGCTCGAGCTTGAGCTCTCCGACCTAGATCATAACCTTTAATCGAGCTCTCCGCGTACCCTCCAAACTCGATCCCATCCCCAAATCGCCCTTGCTTTCGCCCTCGACCTTCTCGGCCCCGCGTGGATGATCCTCGACATGGCGATCAGATCCGAGCCCTTGGCGGCGCCGCTTGTTGATTCGGTGCTTCAATCATTGTTAGGAGGCGATGGAGGTATTGTTCAAGCGCATGAGGACGACGGTAGGGATCGAATGATCTTAATTTGGTGGTTTCAAACTACATTCTCATGCAGATCGCCATGGAATTTGATTTATTCCTTCTTTTTTGGACAATATTTTGTCCGCGATAGAAGGAGGGGAGCGAGGGGGATGGAGAGGGAAAAGCCGGGGCTGAGGAGGAGGCGGTGAATGAGGCGGCCGCAGTGGCGGTGGGGGCTGAGGAGGAGATGGAACTCCACATCCAGCGCATCATGGTGCGGATCGAGCAATTCACTGAAAAGGTATTTCGATCAAATGCCCAATGATAGAGTCAATAGCTTAATCTGCTACTGGAGCTTTAGTATTTAGATTGCTAGATAGAAAAACACTTATGACTCCGAGGAGGATTAGTTATTGTCTTGTGAAGCAGTGGTTAAATCTGAAATTATTAGTTACAAAATTTGTTTGCTGAGTGTAAATTGCATCATCGGTATCTGAACTCATAACTAAGTTTCTTTAGATCAATTAACTTCATATGTTGCGGTGAGCTTAATTTTCGTATCAATTGAACCACATTGTGAAGTTTTAGGTGATTCATTACCCACTTCTAAGATGTAGTAACAACTTTTATGTTATAAACATGTGGATTATTCTTTTTAATAGTTCGGGTTGGAATAAGCATTTCATCATTGAAGTTGTTATAAACATGTGGATTATTCTTTTTAATGGTTCGGGTTGGAATAAGCATTTCATCATTGAAGTTTTAAATAAAGCTGTAGAAGTTAGAGGGACATCACTGGGATTAGGATTCTATTGGGGATACTCTTCCATGGTTGATGCTGGGCACCAGTTCTTCAGCTGAAACCACTGATTGATGCAGCTTCCATGGTAGTAATGCTTACATGCCAACTTGTCCACCTCATCACCAAAAACATACTCTTCCTGACAATTAAAATTTGAAATTATAAAAGGAAAATGGTATAGTCACAAGCTATTGGAATTGAAAGTACCGAGACCGTGTAGATATTTATACTAATTAGTATTAATTAGCAAAATGAATATCTTTAAACTTCTCTGTAAATGAAAATAGGAAAATCAGACTCTCATCTCACAATCCAAGGCTCAAAAAAAAATCACTAGAAACTCATTTACTCTCGAAACTTAAGTAACAACAGAATTTTATGGGTAAAACGTGAGCTTTCTGGATATTGTTAGTCCCTGAACTTTTTCAGTAAACATAAAAAAGGTTCAAATTATAGAAAAGGTTTTAAAACTCATGACACCAACTAAGCGGAGACCAGCACATTTTCTAATAACAATGTGAGTGTTTAAAAGAAAGGTAAGCAGTCAATTGATACTTCTTAGCACAAAAGGAGAACTTAATAAGCCATTCATTAAGAGATACCTAAGTATAACACACTATGAAGCTTAAACAAATAAGAAGAAATAAGATAACAATATCAAATGATAGGAGATGCAAATGAATGATCAAACACACCTCATATGTCATCCCATCAATGTCCATCCTCATCCCTCTATGTTGATCAACAGAGTTAGCATTGTTAGAGGATCGACTAGTTCCCTCCCACTGTCGAAAAGATTTAGTTGTCATTAATACCATATTCGTAGTCAAAATAACCATGCCCCCTTCCCAGCTCTCTTACTTCATGTTTAATATACTTCCTCCTCATTCTTTAGCATATAAATTTATTTGGGAGCTAAAACAGTAAATAACAAGTAGGAAGAGTCAAGTGTAAGAGAAGTGAATAGCCTCATGATCTTGTTTTCTCGAATAATGACAAAATCAAGAAAGACCATTTTCATCTCCAATGTAAGATATCACAAACAAATAATTTTGTGTGCCGAATAGATGCCATTTCCGCTAACTGATTTATTGTTTATGTAAGAACACTTGAGAAAAACAGTTATGAGAAAATGATAGTTTACAAAGATGGTAGCTTAAAACACTTTGTTTCTTCACCTGCTAAATTCCTCTTTTCAATGCGTGCGTGCTTGCATCAATCTTAACACTCATGCACACAAAAAGAACTATTGGAAAAAAAAAAAGTGAGGGTGAAAATTTTGTCACTGCATTGTTGTATTTTTGCCAACATAGAATAATATACTTCTATGAACTGGTGGAAGCTGATTCTGCAAGTTAGGATGGTGGAGATAGTTAAATTAGTTAAAATATATGGAAGCTTTATACGCTTTCTTGGTGATTGCTATTCTGACATTGTGCAACTCTCCATGGATAGTGTGATGACCCGGATCTTCATTGGGGGTTTATGGCTTGATCAGTGGCTTCTGGAGGACTATCTTGGGAGATAGGAGTGTTTGGGTGTGTATCGGACTCAAGAAATGGACTCAGTGCATTGAATGGACCCCGAGTGTATTCGGATACCCCCGTCGAATTTTGGGAGGAGTTTTGGGCAAAACGAAGGCCGTATTTGGATTCAGCGCGGAAAAACGATGAAAAACGGCTATTTACTTGTATTTTTCTGAGTCCGGACGCCCAAAAACGGAGACCCGGAAGTTTCTGGTGTATTTTGGTGCATGGGGGAGCCGTGGATCGGCCGGAGGGACACATGGCAGCCGCGGATTGGCCGGCGCACGCGTCCCGGTCCACGGAGTGGAGCACTGGTGCAGTGGACCAGGCGGGAGGCCACGTGGCGGCTCCGCATTGGCGGGCGCAGGGCGCTCGGTTCACGGGAGAGTGCGCGGGTGTACGGTGGATTGGAGCGGGGATACGTGGCAGCACTTCATTGGTTCGGTGCAGTGAACGCGGCGCACGCAGGGGTGCGCGGGCAGGCGCGGGGTGTAGGCTGGTGGTGTGCCACGTGGCGGTTTTCTATTGGTTGAGAGGTGGACACGTGGCAGTCTGTGGTTCGTCGGGTACACGGAGTATGTGCACCGGGTGCAGCGAGCGTGGCCCCTGACACGTGGCGTGCGGGGATTGGGCGCGTCATTGTGCGCGTACAGCGGGGCAGGTGGCGTGGCGGGCACGGCGGCGACGTGGCGCACGCGGGCGCCACGTGGCGGCCCGCTACTGGCGGGCGCCACCTACCGTGTTGACCACGCTGGCCACGCGACAGGACGGGAGTGGCTGGTTTGGCTGTCCGCTTTTCGGGGACACGTGGCGCAATCTGGTGCATTCGGGCGCTGGATGAACGGCCCGGATCGGCGCACTGTGCGCGCCCAAAAAATTTCGGGCGCCCGGAATTTGGGACACAGTGGGCATTAAGTCAATTGTTTGGAATGGCCTATAAATACCTCCTCCTCTCCCTCTTTCTCTCCCTCTTTCTCTCCTTTTTCCGAGCTTTAGAGAGGGAATGAGAGGGAGAGCTCTATATGAGTTTTGTTCCCCTTGATGTTCTTGATCTCGTGGTGGATCCCCGAAATTTTTGGAGGCCTCGACATTGGCGTTATCTGCGATTCGGCGCACTGCGACGATTCTCTTACAATGGGCTTTTCCGTCACAGTTCAGTCTGAGAGCTCCCCTGGGCTACCCCGATGAAATTTTTGGGCGATTTCTGCGACAGCGCGTTCCTAAGAGGTAAGGCTTCGATTTTCGTGTTGATCACTTCGCCCCGTTTCGCACTTTTGGCATGGTTCCTGAGGCAGTTTTGACCCCCATTTTTCTGTGATGGATTTTGGACAGCGGAGGCTTGTCGATTTTATATCTCGGTCTACGAGCATCGGAATGAGGTGTTTAAGGACTCGATTGGCATCTACTCATTGCGAGGAACACAGTGGTGATTTTTCTGGGATTTTTGGAGATTGATTCGAAGGTGATAATTAAGCTTTCCCTGGACTGTTTGCCACAGGATTTTGGTTGTGTGGCGTTGCGGCTTACCGTGGTGTTTTATTTATAACTTGACCTACAGGTATCGGATCGGAACGTGCGAGTACCCGTTTCGATCGGCTCGACGCGACGATCGCAGCGGTTATTTTTCTAGATTTTTCAGAGGACTGTAGAGAGGTGAAAATCCTTGTTTTCACTGCTGATTTACAAAACAGCAAGGTGCTATTTTTTTTTGGGAAGTTGGTTTGTATACCGGAAGTGACTTTTGTACAGTGGTTTGCTGTTTTGCTGTTTTGCGAGGAAATGGGAGGTTGGACAGCGAGGAGACTTTTACGGCTGTGGATTGCGCTTTTCGAGGTGGGTGGTTGTTGCATACTTCTACTTCTGACTTACTAAGTTTATTAGAGAAATCTTCTATTGGACATATTGATTGATTACCATGCATGATTGATTGATATAAATGTGAGCCTATCATTTGAGATTAATTTTGTGGACATAGCATGTTGGGAATATTATTATTGGGATAATATTGTTGTGGAAACATGATTACGGGGATATTTTTTAATAATAATAATTAACATGCCAGGTTAGTACACCAATTTTATGAAAGTGGATTAAATAGATTAATTGTTGGGACATGATGACATATCTATGTGCGGGTACCACTTTGAAATTTATTATGGATCAGGGATTACATACATGTGTAGTTGACTGATGATTTTAGCATGATGGTTATATCTACGTGGATTTATTATTTGTTACACATGTAGAACTGTTATTTGATATTCTCTCTTTCATCTTGCATGAGGACTTTTGCATGCTTTTATGGACATCTAGATAGGCCACTATTTATTGCTACACTATCATATTGGGATTTGACTTAGGAGAAACCATGATTGTTTTCTTTCTCCTTCTTATTTAGACTTTTGAGTCATGTTGCTCGGGTTCGAGCAGAGGTTTGGGATAGTGTAGCCAGGACCTTAGGGTCGGAGACTGGGTGTACTTGATGTTGGATTTGTGGGTTATTGCGGCAATCGCGGACAGTAGGCGGTTGACCGGATATTGATTATTTTACCCGATTGTGGATTGTGGGTTATTGTGGTAACCGCGGACATTAGGCGGTTAGCCAGATGTTGATTACTTTATCAGATTTTGGGTCTTGTGGGGTGTTGCGGCGACCGCGGACATTGGGCGATTGACCGGATGTTTATTTATGCATCAGATTGGGTATCAGATTTCTCTAGTGGATGGAGTTTCCCACGTATTGAGTACTATTGCATCAGATCGGGGTTTCATTAGTGGACGGAGTTTCCCACTTCGATCATAGTCTTGATCCAGTCCTGCTATATTGAGATATGTGTGACAGGGTTACTTTACTCTTGTGGGTCGCTCCCCTCGAGTGCCACTCCGGAGTAGGCTTTAGACCGTGACAGGTACCGGTCCATCTGATTGGGATTTCGAGCCTTATGTGCTGGTCCCCTACTGAGTTCTTGAGTTCGACAGCAGAGCAGGCAGTACCAGTTTTACTGGTGGCTAGATTGGGTTTATTTGGTCAGATACTGTTTCCTGATGCATTCATACAGTCATTTCTTTCGGTATTGCATTTAGAGGCATACTAGTGGTGGTTTTCCTTTATTCAGCAGTTCTGTTTACAGCTTTACCACTTATTCCTTTTCTTGCCTCTGGTAGATTTAGTGGGTACGCCGGAGTTTGAGGCTTTACCCATTGGGGGAGGCTACTGGTTTACTAGTGGTTCTCATCCCCATTGTTGTTTCCCTCTTTTCTTCCTCCTGTTTTGCAGAGTCTTCTGCGGGAGTTGCTGATCTTTCGGTCGTCGTTCGAGACGAGGGAGTCACGAGCTAGATCCTTACCGCCCGTGGAGTGTAGCTGTATCCCCTGGTTGGAGATTCCTTGTAGCTGTCAGCTGGTTTTTACCGTTTACCTTGGAGAGGGATCTTTTGTATTTGGAGAGACTGATGTACTATAGTTTTAGTTTATCTTCCTTTTATAGTTGAGAGATGCTGTACTAAGGATATTGTATGATGATTATCTATATTTGAGGAGATGGATGTTGTACTTTATTTCGTGTTGTACAGTGATTGGATTTTATTTTACGGCATTTTATTTCCGCTTTGATATTTGCGTAGCTATAGTACTGTCTTTTGCAGGTTAGACGCTTCGCCTATGCGGGATTTTGCATAGGTGGCGGATCTGTTGGCGAGCCCGGGTCGCAGTTTCGATTCCGGGGCGTGACAGATAGTTTCCAAAGGAGATTGAGAATAAAAATGGATAGTTTCCGTTTAGATGACATTATTATTATGCTTCAAACTTCTTCTGACAAGCCTTTCTTTATCATTTATTACACAGTAATGTATACAAATGTAATTCCAAGTTAATTTTGTTCTTCAACCTGTTCTGTTTTACAGCTCCAAATATGGAGATTTTAAGTGTTTAAAACTTTTTGTTTTTTGCAGGACAATGTTTTCATTATATCAAATCCGAAGTCAAAATATTCTGTGCTACAGTTAGATCTAAGGTATGCCTGCAAAATATTTGAAAACACTATTAAGATTTTACTATCAATGTGGCTCCAAATACGAAGAAGGTATGTTGCAGTTGTGAACTCAATTTCATCTGTTTAATTAATATGTTACCTTATATTAAAGATAGTTATTTATGTACATCTTTCTCCAGTACATAAGTATCTATTTCTGTCAATCCAGATGTCATAAATGCTAGCTGCTGAAATTACTTCATTTTTTGTTAAGAATGTTATCATGCACCATGCTTCTAAGTTAGCGTACTGGTCGTGATTAGTATAATAACTTGTAGAAGCTGATAACCAACCCTACTTCTGTGTGGAAAGTAGTATCTGGGACAGCATTGGCACCATCAGGCTGTTATAGCATGTATTAGGAGGATCATTCCTAATACATGCTAATGTGTTAAACTAAAGCATCATTCCTAATGTGTTAAACTGGCATTTGTCCTGGCCACTACACCTACTCCTGTGCACCATGTATTAGTCTATGATGCTTGACCTTAATTTTGGTTTCATCCTAAGATTCTTAATTTATTCTTGAAAGTTTACCTTAGATTTCACTTTCGTCCCTAAAATTTATTCTCAAGTTCAATTTTGTTCTCAACATTTCAACTTTAACATAGATAACTTCACCCTTAATGTGAATCTCATTGTTTGTGATCTTGAAGTTTGTTAGTTATAGATCTCTTAGATTGTACATGTAGATACGACTTTCTTCTGATAAATGTTTAATGTACTTCTTACCCTTAATGTAACGGCTTTCTTTTGATAAATGTTTAATGTACTTTTTAGTTGAAAAATAATAGTTAATCAAGTTGCTTACTATTGCATTACTTTTGGCAGGTCATTCCGTTTATGTCGAGGAAACACTCTCCGAGTGCTTGGAACTGATATTTTAGAGTTTTTAGAATTCTATTTAATCTTTTTTTAGGGGTTTTTTTTTTTTTTTTTTTTTTGTTAGTGCAATTTATAATAGTTTGGAAAAATGTTCAATCATGTACTTATTTTGTAGTTGAAATTTTTAATTACTAAGATTGTATCTGAAAGCAAGACTATTTGTCATTAATTTATGAAAAAAAATTGATCATGAATTTAATTATATATGCATATTATGAGTGTTCCATGCATTTGTACATATAATCGTTTATTACCTATATTATTTTACATGGAGTTTCTTTTTATGATTGTTTGATATATTTGTACATGTAATCATCTATTATCTACTATCTATTTCGTTTTCCTGGTTTTGTGTGGTTTTCCTAACGTATTAAATAAATAAAATAGTATAGAAATATGAAAATTATTAGAAACATTTTTAGTTCTTTCTTCTGTGTATCTAATGTGTTAAATAAATAAAATAGTATAAAAATATAAAAATCATTACCAAGATTTTTAATTTTACCTTTTATAAATAAAATAGTATAGAAATATAAAAATTATTAGGATCATTTTTAGTTCTTTCTTCTGTATATCTAATGTGTCAAATAAATAAAATAGTATAAAAATACGAAAATCATTACCAAGATTTTTAATTTTACCTTTTATAAATAAAATAGTATAGAAATATGAAAATTATTAGGAACATTTTTAGTTCTTTCTTCTGTGTATCTAATGTGTTAAATAAATAAAATAGTATAAAAATACGAAAATCATTACAAAGATTTTTAATTTTACCTTCTGTGTGCGCGTTAGTTTGGTGTTGCTCTCTTTGGAGTCTGAATTTAATTCCCTACCTTTGATTACTTCTTTGTTCCTCCAGTTCTTTCGCTTGACTGTGATTGCCGCGATGGCAATTGTTCAGCTTTCTAATATTAAGTTGCTTTGTGGAAATAGCTGAGCAAATAGGTGTGCAAAATCTTTATTGTGAGGTGACCTCTGTTGCGGAGGGTTGGTACATAGCGTACATAGACGTGGAAATTGCACGTCTCGGTTCTGTTATCGAAACATCACGTTGCTGGGGTGGGCCGTCTCCTAATGTTGAAGAAGCCAAAGATGACGCAGCCTGTGTTGCTATTCAAAAAATGAGAGGTGAACTTGACTTACAAATTAGGGATGCAAACTATAAGGACTATATATTATATAGGAGTTTGTATGATCATGTTACCGCCCAACACACTGATCTCTTGGCTCGATTCAATAATCTAGACCGAGAATACAATCTCCTCAAAGATTGTTATATGTCTACAGTCTCCCAAAATGTTGAGTTTATAGAGGAGCAAGTAAGAATGCGCGCTACAATTGCTGAATGCCGTTCGATCATTAATGCTCTCTATGCGGGCTACGCTGCTCCTCCACTTGAACCATCTGAAGCGGGTTCTACTTCTTAAGCGTACACTAAGTTATCCTATATATATATATATATATATATATATATATATATATATATATATATATATATATATATATATAAAGTGCAAGCCCTTTATGTATTGCGGGGTTGGTAGTAAGACATTCCGATATTTCGGTATAAGTACAATCCCTATTTTGTGTTGCGGGATTGGTAGTAAGATATTTCTCGTATTTTGGTTGTCACGCATGTTGTGTTCCTAAATATTAGTTGTGGGATTGGTAGCACTACAACAAAACTATGCTATAGCGACACTTTTAAGCATTGCTAAAAATTTTAAAAAAAATACTGCTAGAAAAAATACCGACACTTGTCATTAGTGTCGCTATATGTGCCGTCGCTAAGGTGTATAGCGACACATTATTATAATGTGTCCCAAAAATGTGTTCATATAATCTAATTTTGGATATAGATGGACTATAAATGGGACATTTAAAAAAAGTGTCACAAACATGTGTCTCTATAATCTAATTTTGTTATAGTGTAGTAAGACATTCCCTCTATTTTGGTTCTCACTCTTGATTACTTTGAGTTCCTCCCGAATTGTTCCGCTTCTTTTCTAATTAATTTAAATTCTATTTTCGGTGTTCAATTTTTTTCCGGGGCTATGATGATACATAAAGAATAGCAGCAGATCTTGGCCGACCTTGGGTGTTGAATTACTACTTGGGTAGTGATGGTGTGCATGCAAAAAATTGGTAGTGTTGGATGGCTGTGAAGAACCAAATGTTCTGTGAGGACCCGAACCCCCACGAGTGGATTACTGTTGGACTAGCGGCTTCTGGAGGCCTAGGCTGTGTGTTGGAGGTGTTCGCAGACTCATGAAAAAGACTCCGCGCGAAAATGGATCAAGGTTGCCTTTGGATGCCTCCGTCAAAAATTGGAATGAGTTTCGGATAAAACGGAGGCCGTTTTTGGATTCAGCGCGAAAAATCGATGGAAATCGACTATTTGGATGTATTTTTCTGAGTCCGGACCCCCGAGAATGGACACCCGGAAGTTTTCAATATTTTTGGGTGCACGGGAGGAGCCGTGGACCGCCGGGTGCCACGTGGCGGAGCCGGATTGGCCGGTGCAACGCGTGCGGTCCACAGAGGCGCGCGATCGGGTGCACGGACCGGCGTGGGGACATGCGGCAGCCCCTGGTTGGGCTGCGCAGCGCGTGCGGTCCACGGAGGCGCGTGGCTGGCGCAGCGTGTGGTGGACGGGTGTGCCACGTGGCGGCTCCCTATTGGGCGCGTTGGGGTCCCGTGGCGGCTTCGGGTTCGGCGGGTGCGTGCACCGGGCGCAGCGAGCGGAGGCGGTTGCGGATTGGGCCGGCCACTGTGCGGGTCGTGCGCTGAGTGGCGCGGGGCAGGTGGCCGTACCGCGCGGGGCAGGGGGTCAGCGTGTGGGCGCACCATGCGTCGGAGCGTGGTTGGCGGCGCCCATCCACTCGCGCGGTAGGTGCGGGCCACGCGTCGCTGCCGGGTTGGCCGCTCCCGCTGTTGGCTGTTCGGGGGCGACGTGGTGCATCGTGGACGATCCGAGCGCTGGATGAACGGCCGTTAATGAGGCACTGTAGGCGCCGAAAATTTTCGGGCGCCCGAATCATGGGCCCGATTCGTGGGCTTTTTCTTTGGAATTTCGGCCTATAAATAGGCCTTGGGTTGGGCCAGTTCAAGGTTTTGGTGATTTCTAGGAGCCGCCTTCAGTAGAGCTCTCCTACTCTTTGTCCTCTACCCTCTGATGGATCTTGGGTATTTTTGGAGGCCGTGGCATCGGCGTTTTCTGTGACGCGACGCACTTCGACGCTCCTTCGATTTTGGCTTCTACCGTCGCATTTCAGTCCGCGAGGTCCCTTAGACTACCCCGATGGAGTTTTGAGCCGATTTTTATGGCAGCGCGTTCACGAGAGGTACGTTTTTGATTTCCGTGTTGATCACTTCGCTCTGTTTCGAGTTTTTGGTGGGATTTTTGAGGTATCTTTTGACCCCCTTTTTATGCGATAATGTTTTGGACAGCGGAGCTTGTTGGATTTTTATCTTGGTGCCCGGTTGTCGGATTTCAGACTGTGAGGACTCGATCGACATCTACGCTTTGAGAGGAATGCAACCGTATTTTTATCGCAATTTTTGGAGGTCATTTCGAAGGTGATGTTTAAGCTTCTTTGGGACTGATTTCCGCAGACTTGTGTTTGTGAGGGAATTTGGCTTACCGTGATGTTTTGGGCGTATCTTGGCCTACAGATGTCGGAATGAGGAGTATAAATACTCGATTTGCATCTACTCGTCGCGAGGATTGCAACCGTGATTTTTTTGGATTTTTTGGAGGACTGAACACAGGTGAAAAATCCCCTTTTTGTGCTGGCTTGCAAAACAACAAATGCTGTTTGGGGTATTGATTGTGTTGTTGGCTGGGATATTGGTTTGAGCAGAGACTTATGCGACCGAGTACCGAGGATGTGGTTTCGGCGGATTTTGGTAGCGAGTAGCTACGCACTTCACCGACTTCGGCTTTGCCTGCGAAAAATGATTCAGGTGGGTTGCTTCGTCTCCAGAACCGGTGGACGGTTCTCTAATTCTACTTAATAGAATGCATGCATGTTAGTGTACCAACATATGGTTGAGATGTAAGCTTGGTAAGTGGTAATTGTTGAGAAATTGTATGATATGATATTCATGTTATGCCTAATAAAAATTTACAAGATTTAGATATCCATGATTATGATCAATGAAAGCTTACCTAAGGGAGTGCTACCCACTGTGATTGATAGCATGCATGATTAAATGTACAATCTCTAGGATTGAGATGTAAGCATGAGGAATGGCCTAGATCATATGGATTGATGCTTACTCGACTTTATTGTACATGTTTTGGTAGTTTTGATACCTCGCATGATGTTAAATGGATATGTTTATTTTATGCTAGAGTAGATAGAAAGCATGCTTATGAGAGATAATATTTTCTATTTATGCTTTGTTAAATTACATGCTATTGTTGGAACTTGACCTAGCACCCCGTCATATAATGCATGTTTAACCATACTGGTAGAGAACCTTCACTTGGGCTAGGTTCTTTATGCTTTAGACATCCCACACCTTGCATATTTCCTGGACTTAGTTTTTCCTCGCCCGGGTAGTGGGCCGAGTAGTCAGGTTGTTGTGGGACATTGTTGCAGTCGTGCCTGGGCGCTGAGTGGAGTCTGGTAGCTGAGATTAGACCTTACTAGTGTTGTTGGGAGTTGTTTAGGGCAGACGGTGGACCCGGGCCGTCGAGTATCTTCCGGTCAGTGTTGTTGGACCGTTTGGGTTGACGGTGGTCCAGGGTCATTGAGTGTCGTCCGACCAGTTTTGTTAGCCCTGAGTTGTGGGTCGATCCCGGCTGTGGAGTATCTACAGCCTGTGTGTTTAGCGTGGGGAGTTGGGTGTTTCGTTTTGGGAGCCGTTTGGGTCGACGGTGGTCCTGGCTGTGGAGTATCTCCAGCCAATGTGTTTTGTGCCACGAGTTAGTTGAGTTCGTTAGTGTCTCGAGATTTGTGAGAGCTGGTTAGCTGAGTCGTTGAGAGTATTCTGACCGTCGTGCGAGATGTTTGAGGATCTTGAGTCCTTTCGTTCTGAGAGTGAGCGTGGATTTTGACTATAGCCTGCATGAGCCACTTTGAACTCGACAGAGATGCGCGGATACCTTTTTCCTCGGCGGGGTCGCGCCCCTCGAGTGCCCCGTTCGGAGTGGGCCTATTACTTTCGTATCACGACTTGTCGATGCTGTCCCTCTAGCTGGGCCTTTTTAGGGCAGTCACGGACGCAGTCCTTCTGGCTGGGCCAGTTTTGGCAGTCACGGACGCCCTACGTAAGTCCAGTCCTCCGTGGATGTAATGGCAGTAGGTAGGCGCAGGCTTGACTGGACCTTATGAGGCAGTCAGTTCGATTGGGTTGATTAAGCACCTTGGGTGCGAGTGGTTGCATATCTTTTCATCTGTATCACCCATTGAGCATTTAGATGGATGCATGTGTTACGGCTTTTTGGTGTTGGCATATTTCGTGAGTCAAGTCAGTGAGTTGAGTCGGAGTCTTAAAGGGATCAAATTGTCAATCAGCAATCAAAGACTTAGAGAAGATTCAACAAGAGCTCAAGTTGACACTCAATGTCTTGAGTCTTGAAGATTGAAGATGAAGAATTGTGGATCAGTTACATCAATCTCAAGAAGAAAGTATTCAAAAGGATCAGGTATGTTTAATTAAATAATTTTGGTGATCCGAATACTTTCTTATAGTGTAGAAACACTTGGATGAATTTTTAATTGCATAAAAATCAAAAACTGGACATGGGACATGTTCAGGATCCGGATCAGATCTTGCAATCCGGATCCCGAAGGGTACTTGTTCATTGGCAATTTCAATCCGGATCCTAGGCCATTCCGATCCGGATCCCGAACATTGGATGTTGCTGAAATTCATGAACGATCCGGATCGGGCCTTGCGATCCGGATCCCGAACCCTTGGATTTCTGGAATCGTCAATCTTGTTACGACGATCCGGATCGCAGTAATCCCGATCCGGATCGCCGTCCTGAAAATTTCCAGATAAGGTATGTTTTTGATTCTTATCTCTTTCCAAAGGTTTCTAAACTATAAATAGACATTTAGGGTTTCTCAAAAACGTGGGAGCTATACCTATGATTTTATAAAACACTTGAGAGCAACCCTAGAGGCTAGGTTTTTATCGTTCTTCTTTATAGCCTCTTTTAGGTCAATTCGATGGTTCTTTCAAGAACATATCTTTTGTCGAATTGATCTAATCTTTGCTTAGAGATTCCATCCATGGTTCTTCATTGATAATCTAAGCAAAGGATCACCATCGAAGCCTATATTCTTTATCGGCTAGTTTGCGTCGTGGATTCGACGTGGCATCGTGGATTCGGTGTGCTAAAGGCGTTTCGTGGATTCGAAACGTGTGCTCGTGGATTCGAGTGGCGTTCGTGGATTCGAACGTGTGCAGTGGACGTGCAATCGGTGGAGCGCAAGGTCCGAAGAAGTTGAAGGAGGGGTTGAATCCGTGGAGACGGTAATCACCTTGTTATTCTTCTATTCTTAGTGGATTGTTATTGCGTGGACATCCAATCGGTGAGCGCAAGGTCCGAAGAAGTTGAAGGAGGGGTTTGAGTCCGTGGAGTCGGTAATCACCTTGTTATTCTTCTTTTCTTAGTGGATTGTTATTGCGTGTTGGTCCCGTGGTTTTTCTCCTGGATTGGAGTTTCCACGTAAATCTCGGTGTGCTATTTTTATTTTCCGCATTGGTTTTTATTTTGCACTGAGATTGAGTTTTTTAAGTATTACACCTATTCACCCCCCTCTAGGTGTTTGATAGTACCTATTTAGATCCTTGTGGATCCTTAAAAACCAACAATTGGTATCAGAGCGGGTTTTAGGTTTATCTATCATGTTGGGTGAAAGTGGTAATATTTTTAGACCTCCTCTTTTTGATGGGACCAATTATGCTTATTGGAAAGTGCGGATGAGAGCTTTTCTCATCTCAATTGATGAGCGGGTATGGCAAACCGTGGAATACGGTTGGGTGCATCCTGTTGAGGAAGTAGGAAATTCTACTACCCCAAAACCTCGCTCTAGATGGTCCAAAGAGGAAATCGAAAGATCTTCTTACAATGGGAAAGGTATGAACGCTTTATTTAATTCTCTTTCCTCGACTGAGTTCACACGAATTTCTGCGTGTGAAACCGCGAAGGAAATTTGGGATATTCTCAAAATTACACATGAGGGTACTAATCTTGTAAAAATTCAAAAGCTCCAGATGCTTACAAGTCAATTTGACTCTATTCATATGGAAGAGCATGAATTGTTTACAGATTATTACACTAGACTTCAAGATGTAATTAATACATGTGCTAATTTAGGAGAAAAGATCCCGGAGTCGAAAATTGTAAGAAAGATACTTCGGACTCTTCCGGAACGGTTTAGGGCAAAGGTTACCGCCATTGAAACCGTTAGTCATCCGGATGAGATGAGTGTAGAGGAATTAGTAGGTGCTTTGCAAACTTATGAGATGACTTTTCCTACTAATCAAGTTTCTTCCAAGTCTTCTTCTAAGCTTACAGGTATTGCATTCAAATCAACAAAGGAAGAAGATAGCGAATCAAGTTCCGACGATGAAATCTCTTTAGCCGATTTTGAAGAACAACTGGCGCGGATCACAAAGAAATTTCGTCGGAAATTTTGGAAGAATCGAACCGATGGATCTTCATCCACGAAATCATCTAAAGGATCATCGGGTTCTAAATCCTCTAAACTCAAAAGCTTGCAAAACCTTCTAAAGAAAAAGAAAAAGATGATTTCGAAGGGGAAATCCGATGCTATCGATGCAAAGGCTACGGCCATATTTCAACGGATTGTCCTTCTAAGAAATCATATAAAAAGAAGGCTTTGCAAGCGAAAACTTGGGACGATTCTAGTTCTAATGAATCGACCTCAAGTAAAGAGGAAAAAGTTGTTGCCTTTCATGCCTCTCAAATTCCCTCTTCTAATATTTGTTTATCATCTTTAGTCACTGACTCTACTCCTTTGATTTTGCATGAAACATCAACATCCGGCGGAGAGTCATCAAGTGAGGGGGAGTCGGACGAAGAAGAACTCGTTGAGGCATACCAACAACTTCTTGCGGAATCAAAGAAGATGGCCAAGCATATCAAGAAGTTGAGGAAGCAACGACTTGAGGTTCAAGACGAGAATCATGCTTTAAAGATCAAACTTCATGATCTCGAGGAGGAACGAGAGCTTTTATTGGATAATAATAAAATCCTCCAAGAAAAGATAAATCAATCGGAAACGATCGTTAATTCCCATATTAACAAGATTGATTTTCTTGAAAAACAGTTTGAAGAAATTCATGTCACCAACCAAGTTTTGACCAAGCAAGTTCATGAACTCAAATCCGACATACAAAGGCTTTCAACCGGTTCCAAGAAACTAGAAAGTATGTCCGGATTGGGTCAAACAAGCAAGGTTGGTTTGGGATATAAAAAGAACCAAACTGTGAAGGCTTCAAGTTCCACAATCAAATTGAAAGCAAGAACTTGTCACCTATGTGGAATTGAAGGACATTTGGTGAAGAATTGCCCGAAAAAGAGAAAGAAGAATTCTTCGGCAACTTCATCTACGGAGCGAACTCAACGGAATCAAAAGACACATCAAGTCAAAGAAGTTCACTCAACCCACCAAAGGTCCGAGCCACAACATCAATCATACAAGTGGATCATTGCGAGGCAAAGACCTAAGGTGGATCAACAGTCAAAGCGGACAACCCCCGGCCACAACGAATCAAGACAACCCAAAATCCAACGATTTTGGATTCGGAAAGGTGATATCTTTCCTTGTCTTAAGTTCTAATTAGCTTATGACTGTATGTAATGCTTTGATTGGTTTTTCCTTCATATTTTTTTAATCTTTGCATTACATGTTTTTCAATGCTCTTTGTTTTTATGTTTTGTTTTTGAACAAAAGGGTTTTAACGAACAAGTGCATTGAATAAAAAAGGGCTTCACGTTCATTCACTCCAATTTAATTTTATATGGATTATCAACTTTACTCCATAATCATAATCTTGAAGATACTTCATTATAGGAGTTTTTGATAGTTATAAGCATCAAATTTTAGAAATCATGTGTGATCTTTAGATGCTTAATCTATCTAGGTTGTGTGAAGTCTTTGTGACAACACAAGTGCTATAAACATTCCTAAAAATTCTGTGTTGCACTCAAGAACAAAACACATTGTTGAGCATTGGTCATATTGACTTTAAATTGCATCTTTTCACGCATTTAGAAATCTATTATGCTTTTGACATCATAATATTTCGATGTTGCAATGATCATTTATGTTAATTAATTCATCTTTTAAGTGATCAAAGTCAATTTCTCTCTCAATGATCTCTTGGTATAGTCATTATCTTATTTGACTATTTAGTCGAGTATGAATGCGGGATCAATTTTTGGTTGAATACCTTATATATTAAATAATTGATAGCCAATTGAGGGGGAGTCAAAGAAAAGTAAAATGCTCAAAAGATGTGGAAAGAGTTACATCCCAATGAGGAGTGTGAAAACTACCACCACATGGAGGAAAGAGCTACCACCTCGGTCGTCCGAGTACTGTGTGCAGCTACCACATGTATACCAAGCATGGTTTTTTAATTTTTGATTAAATAAAATGCATGTTGAAATACTTGACTCTGTCAAATTTCAAGGTTGGTATAAGGTGGATTTTTAACGAAAGATGCTCAAAGAGCCACTCTCTTCAACAGATTGTCTAGATATATTATCTAACTTATCTGGGATTTCAAACATCTATTGATCTTGGTATTTCATTTTCTTTACCAAATTGATGATTTGATAAAGGCATTACGCATAAGATCATGTTAGATGTGATTGAAGTTGTTCAACTTTAAGGGTTTTAATTTTCATAAATTTTCGTTTCATTTTTGAGTATTTTTGATAGATTTGGTATAATCTATTTCTTGTTGTATGAAACGATGACTTCTGTTTAAAGTTGATGCGCTAAAGTGCTTACATACTTTTTCTGGTTATTATGGAATTTTTCTAAATTATTCTGATGAAAGGGTAGAATTCAAGATTGATGTCATTTGGAAATCTCCGTAAGTCATCTTTGTAAATTCGTTACATCTTGATAGAGTTTGGATCTCAAGATTATTTTTTTATGACTTGTGTTTGATGAATATAACATGAAAAACTGTTTATAATGTTTTGTCTTTGTTTTTCATGATTTAGGAGTAAATCTTTTTAATTTTGTGAAATTAATTGGATTGAATGACATCTTGTTAATTCATTGGTTAAAGCACTTAAATTGATTTCTTGATGGAATACAAATCGGTATTTGAAAAGATTCTAAAATCTGGATTTGTTTCAAGAAATTATTTGATTTTTGCTTTCTGGTACCGGTACGCAATCTGCATTTTTGTTATATACCGGAACTGAGCTTTTATCTCTCTTTCTCTATGAACTAATGTTGTTAGTGATTTCCTTTTGTCTAGTATGTTCACTGTTTGACAATTTGTGACAAAAAGGGGGAGAAGAGAAATGACGGAGATGAGATCATCAAGAGAGGACAAACGAAAATAGAAAAATGGGGGAGAACGGAAAATGATGATCGTATCACAAAGGGGGAGAACATAGATGCTCAAGAACATGGAGAACATGGAGAACATGTTAGAGATGCTCAAGATAGGGGGAGACAAAGAAAAAATTGAAAGAGCCGAAAAACAAAAGAACCAAAAGGAAGACGGATCAAATGTAGGATTTTAATTTCTAACGACTAACGTTTGATTTTGTTTGGAGTTTTGTTTTGCAGGAATTACATCACTTTAAGACTCCAAGTCCTAAGTCATAGAGTATGTTCTAGGACTGTTTGGTTCAAATGTAATTTTGTATTTATTGGATCTTTCACGCAAAGAAAATCAATGTTTTGGTGATGACATTGAATTTCGATTTTTTGGTTTAAGATGAGTGACTTGAGCGTTTTTATGTATTTTTGGGTTTTGTCACGAAATTGCCAAAGGGGGAGATTGTTACGGCTTTTTGGTGTTGGCATATTTCGTGAGTCAAGTCAGTGAGTTGAGTCGGAGTCTTAAAGGGATCAAATTGTCAATCAGCAATCAAAGACTTAGAGAAGATTCAACAAGAGCTCAAGTTGACACTCAGTGTCTTGAGTCTTGAAGATTGAAGATGAAGAATTGTGGATCAGTTACATCAATCTCAAGAAGAAAGTATTCAAAAGGATCAGGTATGTTTAACTAAATAATTTTGGTGATCCGAATACTTTCTTATAGTGTAGAAACACTTGGATGAATTTTTAATTGCATAAAAATCAAAAACTGGACATGGGACATGTTCAGGATCCGGATCAGATCTTGCAATCCGGATCCCGAAGGGTACTTGTTCATTGGCAATTTCAATCCGGATCCTAGGCCATTCCGATCCGGATCCCGAACATTGGATGTTGCTGAAATTCATGAACGATCCGGATCGGGCCTTGCGATCCGGATCCCGAACCCTTGGATTTCTGGAATCGTCAATCTTGTTACGACGATCCGGATCGCAGTAATCCCGATCCGGATCGCCGTCCTGAAAATTTCCAGATAAGGTATGTTTTTGATTCTTATCTCTTTCCAAAGGTTTCTAAACTATAAATAGACATTTAGGGTTTCTCAAAAACGTGGGAGCTATACCTATGATTTTATAAAACACTTGAGAGCAACCCTAGAGGCTAGGTTTTTATCGTTCTTCTTTATAGCCTCTTTTAGGTCAATTCGATGGTTCTTTCAAGAACATATCTTTTGTCGAATTGATCTAATCTTTGCTTAGAGATTCCATCCATGGTTCTTCATTGATAATCTAAGCAAAGGATCACCATCGAAGCCTATATTCTTTATCGGCTATTTGCGTCGTGGATTCGACGTGGCATCGTGGATTCGGTGTGCTAAAGGCGTTTCGTGGATTCGAAACGTGTGCTCGTGGATTCGAGTGGCGTTCGTGGATTCGAACGTGTGCAGTGGACGTGCAATCGGTGGAGCGCAAGGTCCGAAGAAGTTGAAGGAGGGGTTGAATCCGTGGAGACGGTAATCACCTTGTTATTCTTCTATTCTTAGTGGATTGTTATTGCGTGGACATCCAATCGGTGAGCGCAAGGTCCGAAGAAGTTGAAGGAGGGGTTTGAGTCCGTGGAGTCGGTAATCACCTTGTTATTCTTCTTTTCTTAGTGGATTGTTATTGCGTGTTGGTCCCGTGGTTTTTCTCCTGGATTGGAGTTTCCACGTATATCTCGGTGTGCTATTTTTATTTTCCGCATTGGTTTTTATTTTGCACTGAGATTGAGTTTTTTAAGTATTACACCTATTACCCCCCCTCTAGTTGTTTGATAGTACCTATTTAGATCCTTGTGGATCCTTAAAAACCAACAGCATGGTAGCTGTAGAGTATCTCCAGCATTTCTTGTTCAGTTTTTACTGCATTGTTATCTTATGCCTCTAATAGACTTAGTGGGCAGACCGTCGGGCTTGGTGGCGGTACCTACTGAGAACTACGTGTTGATGTAGTTCTCACACCCGTTGGGGGTTCTCCCCCTCCTTTTTCTTTCCTCTTATTTGTTTTGCAGAGTCATCAGTGGGAGATGCTGATTCTGCTGTTGCTGTTCGAGGCGAGGGAGTCGCGAGCTAGATCCCAACCTGTCTTTGGAGAGTAGCTGTACCCCCACTTTGGAGATCTGTAGTACAGTCAGTAGATTAGTTCATTTTCCACTTTTGAGAGATTGTTATATTGTGAGGATCAGATTTGTATTGAGAGCATGTACACTGATGTATCATTCTTAGTTTATCTCCCTATTGGAGTTCTGGATTATTGTATCAGAGGATTTTGTATGATGATTCTTTTTTTGGGAGATGGATATTGTATCATTATTTTCAGGTTGGATTTTAGTTTTACAGCAGTTTTTTTTATTTTTTTTTATTTTTTTTTATTTTTTTATATATAGCTCTGATATCTGTTTAGCTGTAGTACCTTTTCTTGCAGGTTGGACGCTTCGCCTATGCAGGGTTTTTGTATAGGCGGCGGATCTGTAGGCGAGCCCTGGGTTGCAGTTTCGACCCCGGGCGTGACATGTTCATTCCTCAAACATGCAAAAAATTGGTAGTGTTGGATGGCTATGAAGAACCAAATGTTCATTCCGCAACCCATTGTCAATACTCGCTGCTTATATCCACAAGTATGTAAGGGTATTGTTCCTTTCCCCTTCTCTCGCTCCAACCTCAGTATTTGTGTTGCCTTTGTGTAAAAATATGAATATTTCTCGGCGACCTTCGGCAACCGGCTGTTGTTTATATAATGATCCTGCATGAAAAAAGAAGTATTCCTTCCATTCTCTACTCTTTCTTTGGATTGAGTTGGGATATTATCTGAGCCTCACATTTTAAAATTTTTCCGCTCGCTTCGCTTCTTATGTTTTTTTGCTTCTCTATTTACTCTGCCTTCTTTGGATTTTAGTTGCAATTTGTGTCTTTGGATAACTTCAAATTTTAAAGCATTGTGGTTTGAAATCTTTACATCGGTTTGCATGTAATTAGTAAATTCAGTTGAAGGTTATTTCACAGTTTTTTTAATGGTTTCTTCTTGCGTTTCCCTGTATTCTCTATATGAAAACTGTAGTTTTAAATAAGTTAATTGCCTCCATATGAAAGGTAACGAGTTGAATGCTTTAGTGTTAATTAGAGGAGTTCCCTGTATTCTCTATATGAAAACTGTAGTTTTAGATAAGTCAATTGCCTCCATATGAAAGCTAACGAGTTGAATGCTTTAGTGTTAATTAGAGGGGTTCTCTAATCATGGTTAATGAAAGGACTAATATTTGACTCTTATTGTAGTTAAACCTTAAAAAGTTTGTTTTTTTAATGGCTCCCTCTTGCGTTCCCCTGTATTTTCTGCATGAAAAGTATAGTCTCAAATAAGTCAATTGCCTCTATATGAAAACTAATGAGTTGAATGCTTAAATGTTAATTAAAGGACTTCTCTAATTGTGGTTAATCAAAGAGCTAATATTTGACTCTTATTGTACTTAAACCTTGCAAACTGCAGTTTTTTTGATGGTTTGCTCTTACAATTCCCTATATTCTCTATATGAAAAGTATGGTGTTTGCTATTTTCTCCTTATATATATCTTGCTGTTTGCTAATTTAAGGTTTGCAAATCTGTTGCTCTTGATTAGTTTGAGTTCTTCCCGAATTTTTATGCTTCTTTTCTAATTAATTTAAATTCTATTTTTGGTGTTCAATTTTTTTTTTTTGGGGCAATGATGATTCATAAAGAATGGCAGCAGACCTTGGTCGGCCTTGGGTGTTGAATTGCTACTTGGGTAGTGATGGTGTGTATGCAAAAAATTGGTAGTGTTGGATGGCTGTGAGGAACCAAATGTTCATTCCGCAACCTATTGCCAATTCTCGCTGTTTATATCCGCAAGTATGTAAGGGTGTTGTTCCTTTCCCCTTCTCTCGCTCCAGCCTAAGTATTTGTGTTGCCTTTGTGTAAAAATATGAATTTTTCTCGGCGACCTTCGGCAACCGGCTATTGTTTATACAATGATCCTGCATGGAAAAAAAATGTATTACTTCCATTCTCTACTCTTTTTTTGGATTGAGTTGGGATATTATCTGAGCCTCACATTTAAAAATTTTTCCCCTTACTTCGCTTCTTATGTTTTCACTTCTCTACTTACTCTGCCTTCTTTGAATTTTAGTTGCAATTTGTGTCTTTGGATAACTTGAAGTTTTAAAGCATTGTGGTTTAAATTCTTTACATCGGTTTTCATGTGATTAGTAAATTCGGTTGAAGGTTCCAAACCTTCTCTACTTGCTCTGCCTTCTTTGGATTTTAGTTACAATTTGTCTTTGGATAACTTCAAGTTTTAAAGCATTGTGGTTTAAATTCTTTACATCGGTTTTCATGTAATTAGTAAATTCAGTTGAAGGTTATTTTGCAGTTTTTTAATAGTTTCTTCTTGCGTTTCCCTGTATTCTCTATATGAAAACTGTAGTTTTAAATAAGTCAATTGCCTCCATATGAAAGCTAACGAGTTGAATGCTTTAGTGTTAATTAGAGGGGTTCTCTAATCATGGTTAGTAAAAGGACTAATATTTGACTCTTATTGTAGTTAAACCTTACAAAGTACATTTTTTTAATGGTTCCCTCTTGCGTTCCCCTCTATTTTCTACATGAAAAATATAGTCTCAAATAAGTCAATTGCCTCTATATGAAAACTAATGAGTTGAATGCTTTAATGTTAATTAGAGAAGTTCTCTAATTGTGGTTAATCAAAGAGCTAATATTTGACTCTTATTGTACTTAAACCTTGCAAACTACAGTTTTTTTGGTGGTTTGCTCTTACATTTTCCTATATTCTCTATGTGAAAAGTACGGATCCAAATAAGTCGGTTGCCTCTATATGAAAGCTAATGAGTTGAATGCTTTAGTGTTAATTAGAGGGCTTCTCTAATTGTGATTAATCACAGTTTTAAATGGTTATGAAAAATATGGTTTTAAGTAAGTTGGGTGTTTCTAATTTGTGACTTTGAATGTCTAAGATATGGTTTTAAGTAAGTTCGGTATTCCTAATTTATGACTTTCAATGCCTTAGCCTTTAATGTGTGTTCCTAATTTGTGAGTTTCTAATGACTAGGTTTTTAAACATAACTTCCTCTTTATAAAGAATAGTTGCCTCCTACCTTTATCTATATTCTCTCTATGAAAAAGTAGTTTCAAGTGATGCAATGCCTTTATCTATATTCTCTACATGAAAACTATATTTTCGAATGGGTTGATTGTCTCTATATGAAAACTATAGTTTCAGATGAACTATAGTTTCATCGATTTAATACCAAATGATTGCCGACTATTTCGTTGGTTTAATATTTGACTTACATTGTACTTAAAGCTTACAAACTGCAGTTTTAAATGGTTGCACTTGGTTTTAAACAATTGCCCGGTTTTCTCTTTCGTTCCCCTGTATTTTCTATATGAAAAGTATAGTCTCAAATAAGTCAATTGCCTCTATATGAAAACTAATGAGTCGAATGCTTTAATGTTAATTAGAGGACTTCTCTAATTGTGGTTAATCAAAGAGCTAATATTTGACTCTTATTGTACTTAAACCTTGCAAACTGCAGTTTTTTTGAGGAAGGGTAAGTTGCGGGGGGGGAAGGAGTATGTCACGCCCCGAGTTTTGAAAAGTGGTCTAATTTTTTTTTTAAAAAAATCAGAGTATAAACTTGAAAACCAGGGCATGAATAGATCGCCACATGTATAGGAAATCCTCTGTCTATTCGGACAGAGTCTCCTCTATACATGCACGGCTAGGCAAATACAACATATACAATCAGAGCACTAAACAACACGTACTGAGATATAACTAAATCACATTCATAATCCATGAACACCTGAATAACAACTACCATGCTATTATAAATCCAACATCAATAGATCAAATCCATAATGGTCTAACTGTAAAGTCAAAGCTCGGCTAGTCGAAGCTGGCAACAGGGGACGACTCTATCGGATATGCTCACATCAACGTCCCGACATCTCACCACCCGAACGACCTGAAAAATGGTCACCCAGGGGGTGTGAGATACATCGACAGTGTATCCTAGTGGGCACAACAAGCTGAGAAATAGCAAATCGTACCGACTGACATACTATAATCAGCGGATAATAAAAGATCAGTAGGTAAAAGCTGTTAACAAGAGAATGACTGCAGATAAATCAAATCATGATGCTGAGCAGATAAGGGTACAGAATATAATAGCAAACATGCTAGAACATGATAATGTAAGCTATGTGTCAATAATGGAAACACAAGTACCCAATCAATGCCACTATTGGTCACAAGGATCTCAGGCTAAAGCCACTGTTCGGGCACCTGTTCGGCTGACATTACCCTGCACTCACAGATGCCATTAGGGGCTCACGGGTCATCCTGTCGACCACTTTACTGGTAAAGAACGCAAGTGGGGGATCAGGCCCACGGCGTACGTGAAGTACAGCGGTACATGGCGATCATAATTCTGATGCTCAAGCTCACGGTCTAAGGACCGGGTAATCGGCAATAAGCCAGAATCTCAACATGGATGCTGATGTCTGTATATCACTCATAGGTCATCTCATGCAATATGGAATACAAGGAACATATATATCTGAGTAAACGCAAATCTATGTAATGACCAAACAGGCATGATATATGTCCAAATATAAGCTACTGTACTGATATATAGCTAATGACCAATCAGGCATGATATATGTCCAAGTATAAGCTACTGTACTGACATCTAGCTAATGACCAATCAAGCATGATATATGTCCAAGTATAAGTGAGCAACAAGCAATCAATGGAAGTAAAGCTCAAAGACGAGATCAGGGTAAGCATGAAAAACAGGGGTCAGACCAAATATGGTACCCCAGAGGGCTGAGATGATAAAGCCCGGACCGAAGATAAACCCACCTCAGTGCAGGCAGTCCCGAAGCCTGCTAGACTACTGGGGTGCTGGCGCCGAACTGCTGGGCCCTGAACAATAACTCGTATCAATAACAGACTCACTTATACCCATTCCATCGACACTACATAATCATAACAATTATACTATAGACTTCCCACAAGCCACGGGATTTACTGGAAATTCCGAAAACCCGTCGAACGACCGACTACGGCCTGAATAGCATCTATGTGAATCCAAATGCGACGAAACTTCACACGCTGACCCGAAATGACTCATTTAAGACGTTCGGGCACTAGCATCTGACTATGTGTAATCCTGTGCACAAACGGTGCCATACCAACCAAAATCATTTTCGGAAATTCGATTTCGGTTCCGGAAATCACCAACGCTAAACCGAAGTCACTGGGTCTACCAGGACAGCGTCGGGAATAGCTAGGGACAACTAGCAACTGACAACAACCATCCACTTTTCTCGAAATGCGTGTTCAACGCGAAACCGCCGATAAACCGACAATTTTGCCGATTCACGGATCGTTAAGAAAAATCCGCTCAACGAAAGCCAACGGATCCCGAACGAAAGGTTCAGAGATCGTGTGCATGCTGTCCACAGCAGCCTACCAGGCTACAATTACATTTAGACCCAGGACTTTGCTAAAACTGCATTTTATTCACATAAAACTCACTAATTAAGCCCCAACTTTTAAACCGGGAATCTTTAAATCAAAACAATTTACCAGCAACTAGATTTTGACATGCTGGACCTCGTGCTCACAGTTTGGAACCGGGTTGGGCAACAAAAACACAAGTTGGCCCATGATTATTATGCACGGAGGCTCAAGTTGGCTACACATGTATAAACAACGATTCTTTTTCAACTTTAGTGTGAGCATCATGCTTAGGAGGCTTGCAGGAGTCAAGGGCTCACCATTAGGTGGTCGACAAGCAGCCAGAATAGGGTTGGAGCCAACTCGGCATTTTTTTACAAACACCTAGAGCGCGACTTGCGGTTCTCAATAATACAGGGGTTCCAAGCCTCAACCAACATGAGCACGAGTTAAAAGACATCCAGAAAGAGTGGAGGCTCACCAGTGGGAGGTCGCGAGACTACCGGAGACGTCGCCGAAGCAAGATAACCTTGCACTTGACTTGTTGGAGCACAACAATGGCCGCACCCACCCCCACTCAGTCAAGCTTCAAACTAAGGTGAGCATCACCTTCCTTGGACCTCCAGAGGTGGAAAGAACCTCAGCCGCGCAAGCTAGGGCTTCCCAGTGCTCCCCCAAACACTCCCCCAAACTGAGGAAGAAGATAACATGGCTTAATTAACCCATTAACGGCAAGTCGGTAACCACGCCGCATGTGTCGCATGCAAATGGCTTAATGGGATGCTCAAGGTGTCAGGAGACTTACCAGAGTCGGCCGGCGCTGGAGGATCGACGGCGGCGGCGGGGCGGTGATGCTCGGCCAACACTAAGAACCAAGCATTTAGGTTTTGCTCCCTTCGCGCTCCACACTGCACCAAATCCTTCTAAACTTTGTGGGTAGTCATCTGGGGATCGGCAGAAGGTTCTAACCAACTTAGTTCCACATCGGAAGTGTAGTGGCCCTAGTTCCCATGCAGTGTTTTTCCGATGGATCCACTGTTAGAACACCTAGTATTGGTGTCCCTGGCCCACAGTGCATCAATTGGGTGCTATTGGTGGACCCTGTGTGCTTTATTTTACTGTTTTGGCCTTCGGCTGGGTTTGCCGAAGTCTCTGAAAAGATTTAGGCCAAACAGAGGTCGTAGATGGATTCAGCACGGAAAAACGCTTGAAATCGACTATTTATTTGCTTAATTTGGAGTCCGGATGCCCAAAAACGGACACCCGGAAGTTTTAGGTGGAAATTGGTGCATGGGAGGGGCCGTAGACCGCCGGGATGCCACGTGGCAGCCTCTGATTGGCCGGTTCAGGATGCGCGGTCCACGGAGCGGCGCGGCGGGGTGCACAGACCCGGCGCATGGACACGTGGCACCGCATGATTGGCGGGCCCAGGGCGCGCGGTCTACTGGGTGGAGCGCGGCGGTGCATGGACCAGGCGGGAGACACGTGGCAGTCACCGGTTGGTCGGTGCACGCGGCGCGGTCCACGGAATTCCTGTCGAAGGCGTGGACCGGGTGCAGGGGACACGTGTCACTTCCTCGTTGGCGGGTGCAGCGCGCGGGGTGCACGGAGCGCGGGGCAGGTGCCTCGGGATGCGTGCGCACGTGCGACCCACGTCGCGCGGCAGGCGCGCACGTCGCGCGGTCGGGGTCAACGGGGTGGACACGTGGCGCCCGCTCATTGGCGGGCGCCACCGCCTTACTGTGCCCGGGGAGCAGCCACGTGGCGGGCGGTGAGCGGCCCGCTTCGGTGTTCGCTGTTCGGGCGACACGTGGCGGCTTCCGAGGCGGGTCGGACGGATCTGGGATCCCGTCCGACGGCGTGTATCGGGCCGGGCCGCACTGTGCGCGCCCGGAAGTTGTGGGCCGGGCCGCACTGTGCGCGCCCGAAAATTTTCGGGCGCCCGAAAGATTGGGCCCGAGCCCAATAATAGGTGATTTCGGGGGCTTTTTCTTGGAGGCCTATATATAGGTCATTTGGGGCTGGGATTTTCGCCCATTTTCCTTGGGAATTAGCCAGTGAGCCCTTAATGAAAAATCTTCCTCTCCCTCTTACCTATCTTCCGACAAAGTTTCAGAAAATCAGGAAGCCGTGACGACTGTGTTTCTTACCTCGTAGTGCGGAGCGACGTTTACAGTTTGAGGCCCACTTCCGTCGCATTTTCTTCTGGGAGACCTACAGAGCTACCCCGACCACATTTTTGGACGATTTCTTCGCCAGCGGTTGCACAAGAGGTATATCTACGTTTTCCGTGTTGATCATTCTTCCCAGAAATGAGTTTTTTTGAGGGTTTGGGGTACATTTTTACGCCCCTTTGCTACAGTGTGGAATCCTGACAGCAGCGGCTTCGCGGAATTTTATCTTCACTTCTAGACATCGGATTTCGACGATTCAAGAGCCTATCGACATCTACTCTTCGCGAGGATCGTCGTGATATTTTTATTAGAATTTTGTAAATTTTATTTTCAGGTAAAATTCGCGTGTGAACAGTAATAGTACATGCAGATTTTTGGAATGTGTTGGTTATGTGAAAATTGGTTGTAATTGTGAGTTGTTGTTGTACCCAGGACTGTAAGAGCACTTTTTCTGTGCTCCTGGCTCTGTGGATCTAGGAAATTGTCGATTCTTGAACTGTATATCTGTACCAGCTCGGACAGTTAGCGAGTTCAGGTGGGTGTTTCTGCTTTCAATTTCTATGGACTGCACTCTAAATCTGCAATTTAGATGCATGCATGATAGTATGTGAGCTAATAAAACTGTGCAATTTATATGTTAGTAACCACAGTTAATAATTGCTAAAATTGATAATCTTTTTGGGACTCTTGCATCATATGAACCACAAATTGGAGAAAGACTTGACTTAGCACATCTGTTAGACATTGTATGTCATCCTCAGACAACTACTATTGGATTTATGCCTTTACTATAGTTCTCCCATGTTATTGTTACTTTTGTCATCTTGGGACATAGTGGTCTTCCCCTGAATTGTGGGTTGGGAGGTTTAGTAGCTTTGGATGCATTGTACTCGTGTCTGGGGACCGAGTAGAGTTGACAGCAGTCTATAGTTTGTTCATCATTTGAGATAGTGATATGTGGGACTGAGATCTTTGGGTGATGATCATAGTGACAGTGTGGTTTCTCTTTTAGTGAGTGAGTCAGGGATTGGATCATAGCCTGCAGGAGCCATTCTTGAGATCGACAGAGATGCGCAGATATTTTGCTCGGTGGGGTCGCTACCCACGAGTGCCACTCCGGAGTTGGGCTTGCTACTTCTTTCGCGGCTTGTCGATGTTGGTGTCCCTCTGACTGAGCCAGTTTTGGCAGTCATGGACATCGTCCCTCTGGCTGAGCCAGTTTTGGCAGCTATGGACATACCTACAGCAGTAGGTAGGCGCAGGTTTGACTGGACCCGTTTGGCAGTCAGTTTGGATTGGGTGACCTGAGTCGAGTATCAGTAGTGACATTTTGATCTTCGATCCTTTTCCTTGAGCATTGTAGATAGGGGCATAGTAGCAGTAGATGTTTTACCTTCCTGCTTTCTATTCTGCATTTTTCTTTGGTTACTTTTTGCCCCTTGTAGACTTAGTGGGCAGGCCGTCGGGCTTGTTGGCGGCACCCACTGAGAACTACTGTGGGAGGTAGTTCTCACACCCGTCGTGGTGTCTTTTCCCCAGGGACTCCAGCTCCAGTTCCTGCGGTGCCCGTTGCTGATCCAGCTCCTTCAGACCGAGGTAAGGGAATCGCCAGGTAGATCTTTTCCCCCTTCAGCAGCAGCGAGAGGTAGAGGTACCCGATGTACTTTTGGTTGTGTCTTTTAGTATGAGAGATCTTGTAGTGAGGGATCGAGTTGTACTCTTCTGTTTTCTTTTGAGAGACTCCTGTATTTTGAGTGAGGACTTTATGTATATATTTGTGGGACAGCTTTACTTCTTATATATCTGTTAGTTTTATGTTTACAGCTCTGATATCTGTTAGTTTAGATACTTATTTGCAGGTTAGACGCTACGTCTCTACGGGGCTTCCTGTAGGGGCGGCGGATCTGTTGGCGAGCCCGGGGTACAGTTCTGACCCCGGGGCGTGACAGATTAGAGTGGTATCAGAGCCTAGGATGTAGGTCATGGAGGACTTAGGAACCCTAGGCTTATGGTTAAACCCTAGGATGACCCACGTGAGAGCCGAGATTTTTAGCGAAAGTCTTGATTGGGTTTTTGAACTCTCCCGAGTGGATAGGGACGAGTGATAGACATGTCTTCCTTTTGTAGCAACTATGTTGGCTGCAGACAACATAGTGCTTCGGAAAGGGGGACATGCCTTTTGACTTTCGCTAGATTGGGTCGAGTGTTGCTTCTGGTTCTGATTGTGGTTTGTTTTGTCCCTCAGGTGGGGATGCCTCCTCGACGTTCTATGGTGACGCGCTCGCAGCCTTCGTCCTCTGAGCCCGAGCAGGAGGACTCGGGGCGAGGACCTCAGGCTGAGATACAGGAGCTCCGTGCCCAGATGGCACAGATGGCTGAGGCGGCTAGACGCCAGGAGGAGGCGATGGCGCGGCTGACGCTCTTATTGGAGCAGAGAGCACAGCCGGCAGTGGCACCCCCTGAGGCTTCGCCGGTGCCTTCTTCCCCTGTTGAGGCACCCCCTGTGGCGCAGTCTGCACCGGCAGTTCCTGCTGTGCCGGTTTCGAGTAGGCCACCGGCCGGAGCGACGGGAGCGTTGACGGAGACAGAGCAGCGGGAGGTTGTTGATTTGCTGATGAGATTCCGACGGTTTGATCCGCCCCGCTTTTCGGGCATGAGTGCTGAGCCTTGGGCAGCCGAGACGTGGATTACCACCATGGAGCGCCACTTTGAGAGCTTATTTGTGGACGACCGGTATCGGGTCATTCTGGCTACCCATTTTCTGGAGAGCAACGCCGAGGCGTGGTGGCGGCGTGTGCGACCAGCTGGTCCACCTGGGACGCAGCTTCTTCCTTGGGCCGAGTTCCGGAGCATGTTGCTGGGAGCTTTCTTCCCAGAGAGCGTCAGACAGCGGCTGGAGGAGCAGTTGAAGAATCTCCGCCAGGGAGATAGATCGGTGCAAATGTACATCGCCGAGTTCAACCAGCTTTTGGCTTGTGTGCCACATGTGGCCAGGGATGAGAGCCATCGTGTCTACTTGTTTGAGCGAGGACTTCGTCGAGACATCTACCAGTTCGTCCGTTCCCGTAGATTGCAGACCGTGGAGGCCTCGATGGAGCAGGCCTTGTATGTGGAGTGTGGAGAGGCCGTGATGGACGAGGTGTCTCCCGCCCCTGTAGCGACTTCTGGGGCGAAGCGCCCGGCTTCCGCGGAGGAGGGGCAGTCTAGCAGGCAGGGACCCCCGAGACCCCCGCGTTTCCATCCTCAGGGCCGGGGGCACCAGGGACGCCAGAGATCGGGGGCGTCTCGACAGTCAGCAGCAGCAGCAGCGTCGACCCCCGCGACAGCAGCAGCCCCCACAGCAGTCTTCTCGGCAGCAGCGCTCAGATCGGTGTGTTATCTGTCGGGGCCCTCATCCGCCGACTCAGTGCCCGCAGAGACAGGGCCGGTGTTTTCGATGCGGGGAGGCCGGCCATATTGCGAGTGCTTGTCCCAGGGCCGGCCATCCAGCTCCTTCTTCTGCATCAGCACCGACCGTTCCTTACCAGCCAGCCGGACCTTCTGCAGCTTACAGCAGGCCAGATTTCGCCTCCTCTTCTTCTCGACAGCCAGAGCGACGTCCCCCGGCGCCGAGCGGTCGTGTATATGCCGCTCAGATTGAGGATGCTTTTTCAGCAGAGCAGGTCGTCGCAGGTATTGTTCTGATCTCATCAGTCCGTGCTCGGGCTCTTTTCGATACTGGTGCCTCTCATTCATTCATCAGTAGATCATTCGCATCCTTGCATGGTATAGCGGTAGCTTCTTTATCATCTGCATTAGAGGTTGAGATACCGGGTCATGTCCTTCATGTTGAGGAGTGCTGTAGAGATTGCCCCATTCAGTTGGGATCCTGGATTCTGCCAGTCGACTTGCTTGTCCTACAACAGCTCCAGGATTTTGATGTTGTTCTGGGTATGGATTGGTTGTCGAGATATTATGTTACCATTGATTGCCGCGATAGGACTGTTACTCTTCGTGAGCCGGGACAGGAGGTGTTCGTCTTCCAGGGCTGTCAGAGCTCCTTGTTCGCCTTGACCATTTCTTCGGCGAGGGCCAGGCGGTTGATGAGTAGAGGATGCACCGCATTTCTGGCGACGATTGTGGAGGCGCCTTCGGCGGCACGAGAACTCGTGGATATTCCAGTGGTCCGCGAGTTTCCCGATGTGTTTCCCCCAGAGCTGTCGACCATGCCGCCAGAGAGGGAGATCGAGTTCGTGATTGATGTGGTACCCGGAACCGCACCAATCTCGAAGGCACCTTACAGGATGGCGCCTGCCGAGCTGAGAGAGTTGAAGGCCCAGTTGCAGGATCTTTTGGACAGAGGCTTCATTCGGCCCAGTGTTTCGCCGTGGGGAGCGCCTGTTTTGTTCGTGAAGAAGAAGGATGGGACACTTCGCTTATGTGTGGACTACCGCGAACTGAACAAAGTGACCATCCGGAATAAGTATCCTCTGCCACGAATCGATGACTTGTTTGATCAGCTACAGGGAGCCTCCGTATTTTCGAAGATTGATCTCCAGTCAGGTTACCACCAGCTTAGGGTGAGGGCCGAGGACATCCCCAAGACGGCTTTCAGATCCCGGTATGGACATTATGAGTATACAGTTATGCCGTTTGGTTTGACCAATGCCCCAGCTGCATTCATGGATCTGATGAACCGGGTTTTTCAGCCGTACTTGGATCGATTCGTGGTTGTGTTTATTGATGATATCCTGATTTACTCCCGGAGCGATGAGGAGCACGAGGAGCACCTGAGGATAGTGCTGCAGCTTCTACGTGATAAAAAGCTGTATGCCAAGTTAAAGAAATGCGAGTTTTGGCTTCGGGAGGTTGCTTTCTTGGGCCACATTGTTTCAGCTGCTGGAGTAGCGGTCGACCCGACGAAGATTGACACAGTTCGGGATTGGCCGAGGCCGACGACGGTTTCTGAGGTACGGAGTTTCTTGGGCCTAGCCGGTTATTATCGTCGGTTCGTGGAGGGCTTTGCGAAGCTCTCTACTCCCCTGACCAGCTTGACGAGGAAGGGGACGAAGTTTGTTTGGACCGAGCGATGTCAGCAGAGTTTCGAGGAACTGAAGAGAAGATTGATCTCCGCACCAGTTCTTGCACTGCCGGTTATGGGAGAGGGTTTCGTGATTTACAGTGACGCCTCACACAGTGGACTGGGTTGTGTTCTTATGCAGCATGGTAGGGTAATTGCCTATGCTTCACGGCAATTAAAGGATTATGAGAAGAATTACCCTACACATGACTTGGAGCTTGCAGCTGTTGTTTTTGCACTGAAGCTGTGGCGGCATTACCTCTATGGCGAGCATTGTGAGATTTATACGGATCATAAGAGCTTAAAGTATCTGTTCACCCAAAAGGAGCTGAACCTTAGGCAACGCCGGTGGTTGGAGTTGTTAAAGGATTACGATCTGAGTATCCTTTACCACCCCGGCAAGGCCAATGTGGTGGCAGATGCTTTGAGTAGGAGGTCAGTGCATAGTTTGAGTTTGATGATTACCCAGCAGGCACAGCTGATAGAGCAGATGAGGCGACTTCAGATTGAGGTAGTATCCCCTGGGGTCTCTGCGAGACTTATGACTATGGTCTTGCAGCCCACTCTGCTGGACAGGATCAGGGAGATGCAGAGTGAGGACCCCCACTTGGAGAGGATCAGGGCTCAGATTCAGGTTGATGAGAGAGGGGATTTTGCAGTGGACAGCTCGGGAGTACTACGGTACAGGGACCGAGTTTGTGTGCCATCAGATTTGGAGATTAGAGATCAGATTTTGAGAGAGGCCCATTATACACCTTATACCATCCATCCTGGAGGTACTAAGATGTATAAGGACCTTAAGGCACACTTTTGGTGGTCGGGGATGAAGCGGGATATTGGAAGGTTTGTTGCTCAGTGCTTAACTTGCCAGCAAGTGAAGGCAGAGCATCGGGTTCCTGCTGGCAAGTTGCAGAGCCTTCCAATTCCCGAATGGAAGTGGGACCACATCACCATGGATTTCGTGACTGGGCTACCGAGATCGCAGAGTGGAGCCGACGCAGTCTGGGTGATTGTTGATAGACTTACCAAGTCAGCGCATTTTCTGCCTGTACAGATGACTTGGTCCTTGGAGCGCCTGGCACAGCTATATTTGGATGAGATCGTGAGGCTGCACGGAGTACCAGCGTCCATCGTTTCAGATCGAGACCCGAGATTTGTGTCACGGTTTTGGGGGAGCTTACAGTCAGCCATGGGTACTCGGCTTAGTTTCAGCACAGCATTCCACCCACAGACAGACGGTCAGTCAGAGCGCACCATTCAGACGCTTGAGGATATGTTGCGTGCGTGTGTTATGGATTTTGGAGGAGGTTGGCACCGACACCTACCCCTGGTTGAGTTCGCGTACAACAACAGCTTTCAAGCGAGCATTCAGATGGCTCCGTTTGAGGCGTTGTACGGACGCAAGTGTCGGTCGCCCCTATACTGGAGTGATGTGGGTGAGAGGAGGACGCTGGGGCCAGACTTACTGCTGGAGGCAGAGGAGAAAGTCCGTGTTGTTCGTCGGCACTTGGAGACAGCCCAGAGTCGCCAGAAGAGTTATGCTGATGTTCGGCGGCGAGACCTTGAGTTCCAGGTTGGTGACCACGTCTTCTTGAAGGTCTCGCCCTCGAAAGGGGTCCGAAGGTTTGGAGTGCGGGGGAAGCTCAGTCCCCGCTTCATTGGACCCTTTGAGGTGCTTGAGAGGGTAGGCCCTGTGGCTTATAGAGTTGCTCTACCTCCCCGCTTGGCTGGTGTTCATGATGTCTTCCATGTTTCGGCCTTGAGGAGATATGTGTTCGATCCGTCTCATGTCATCGACTTCGCATCCTTGGATATCGGCGAGGACTTGGTTTACGAGGAGCGCCCATTGCGGATTCTGGCTCGTGAGGTGAGGGAATTGCGCAACCGGGCAATACCCTATGTGAAGATCCTTTGGAGCAACCATGAGGAGCGAGAGGCTACCTGGGAGCTTGAGACGGCGATGCGAGATGCCTACCCTTTTCTGTTCGAGACTTCTGGTTGAGGTACGTTGTCTTTGTTCTGTTTCGTTTCGAGGACGAAACTTTCTTTTAGTGGGGGAGGATGTAGTGGCCCTAGTTCCCATGCAGTGTTTTTCCGATGGATCCACTGTTAGAACACCTAGTATTGGTGTCCCTGGCCCACAGTGCATCAATTGGGTGCTATTGGTGGACCCTGTGTGCTTTATTTTACTGTTTTGGCCTTCGGCTGGGTTTGCCGAAGTTTCTGAAAAGATTTAGGCCAAACAGAGGTCGTAGATGGATTCAGCACGGAAAAACGCTTGAAATCGACTATTTATTTGCTTAATTTGGAGTCCGGATGCCCAAAAACGGACACCCGGAAGTTTTTAGTGGAAATTGGTGCATGGGAGGGGCCGTAGACCGCCGGGATGCCACGTGGCAGCCTCTGATTGGCCGGTTCAGGATGCGCGGTCCACAGAGCGGCGCGGCGGGGTGCACAGACCCGGCGCATGGACACGTGGCACCGCCTGATTGGCGGGCCCAGGGCGCGCGGTCTACTGGGTGGAGCGCGGCGGTGCATGGACCAGGCGGGAGACACGTGGCAGTCACCGGTTGGTCGGTGCACGCGGCGCGGTCCACGGAATTCCTGTCGAAGGCGTGGACCGGGTGCAGGGGACACGTGTCACTTCCTCGTTGGCGGGTGCAGCGCGCGGGGTGCACGGAGCGCGGGGCAGGTGCCTCGGGATGCGTGCGCACGTGCGACCCACGTCGCGCGGCAGGCGCGCACGTCGCGCGGTCGGGGTCAACGGGGTGGACACGTGGCGCCCGCTCATTGGCGGGCGCCACCGCCTTACTGTGCCCGGGGAGCAGCCACGTGGCGGGCGGTGAGCGGCCCGCTTCGGTGTTCGCTGTTCGGGCGACACGTGGCGGCTTCCGAGGCGGGTCGGACGGATCTGGGATCCCGTCCGACGGCGTGTATCGGGCCGGGCCGCACTGTGCGCGCCCGGAAGTTGTGGGCCGGGCCGCACTGTGCGCGCCCGAAAATTTTCGGGCGCCCGAAAGATTGGGCCCGAGCCCAATAATAGGTGATTTCGGGGGCTTTTTCTTGGAGGCCTATATATAGGTCATTTGGGCTGGGATTTTCGCCCATTTTCCTTGGGAATTAGCCAGTGAGCCCTTAATGAAAAATCTTCCTCTCCCTCTTACCTATCTTCCGACAAAGTTTCAGAAAATCAGGAAGCCGTGACGACTGTGTTTCTTACCTCGTAGTGCGGAGCGACGTTTACAGTTTGAGGCCCACTTCCGTCGCATTTTCTTCTGGGAGACCTACAGAGCTACCCCGACCACATTTTTGGACGATTTCTTCGCCAGCGGTTGCACAAGAGGTATATCTACGTTTTCCGTGTTGATCATTCTTCCCAGAAATGAGTTTTTTTGAGGGTTTGGGGTACATTTTTACGCCCCTTTGCTACAGTGTGGAATCCTGACAGCAGCGGCTTCGCGGAATTTTATCTTCACTTCTAGACATCGGATTTCGACGATTCAAGAGCCTATCGACATCTACTCTTCGCGAGGATCGTCGTGATATTTTTATTGGAATTTTGTAAATTTTATTTTCAGGTAAAATTCGCGTGTGAACAGTAACAGTACATGCAGATTTTTGGAATGTGTTGGTTATGTGAAAATTGGTTGTAATTGTGAGTTGTTGTTGTACCCAGGACTGTAAGAGCACTTTTTCTGTGCTCCTGGCTCTGTGGATCTAGGAAATTGTCGATTCTTGAACTGTATATCTGTACCAGCTCGGACAGTTAGCGAGTTCAGGTGGGTGTTTCTGCTTTCAATTTCTATGGACTGCACTCTAATTCTGCAATTTAGATGCATGCATGATAGTATGTGAGCTAATAAAACTGTGCAATTTATATGTTAGTAACCACAGTTAATAATTGCTAAAATTGATAATCTTTTTGGAACTCTTGCATCATATGAACCACAAATTGGAGAAAGACTTGACTTAGCACATCTGTTAGACATTGTATGTCATCCTCAGACAGCTACTATTGGATTTATGCCTTTACTGTAGTTCTCCCATGTTATTGTTACTTTTGTCATCTTGGGACATAGTGGTCTTCCCCTGAATTGTGGGTTGGGAGGTTTAGTAGCTTTGGATGCATTGTACTCGTGTCTGGGGACCGAGTAGAGTTGACAGCAGTCTATAGTTTGTTCATCATTTGAGATAGTGATATGTGGGACTGAGATCTTTGGGTGATGATCATAGTGACAGTGTGGTTTCTCTTTTAGTGAGTGAGTCAGGGATTGGATCATAGCCTGCAGGAGCCATTCTTGAGATCGACAGAGATGCGCAGATATTTTGCTCGGTGGGGTCGCTACCCACGAGTGCCACTCCGGAGTTGGGCTTGCTACTTCTTTCGCGGCTTGTCGATGTTGGTGTCCCTCTGACTGAGCCAGTTTTGGCAGTCATGGACATCGTCCCTCTGGCTGAGCCAGTTTTGGCAGCTATGGACATACCTACAGCAGTAGGTAGGCGCAGGTTTGACTGGACCCGTTTGGCAGTCAGTTTGGATTGGGTGACCTGAGTCGAGTATCAGTAGTGACATTTTGATCTTCGATCCTTTTCCTTGAGCATTGTAGATAGGGGCATAGTAGCAGTAGATGTTTTACCTTCCTGCTTTCTATTCTGCATTTTTCTTTGGTTACTTTTTGCCCCTTGTAGACTTAGTGGGCAGGCCGTCGGGCTTGTTGGCGGCACCCACTGAGAACTACTGTGGGAGGTAGTTCTCACACCCGTCGTGGTGTCTTTTCCCCAGGGACTCCAGCTCCAGTTCCTGCGGTGCCCGTTGTCGATCCAGCTCCCTCAGACCGAGGTAAGGGAATCGCCAGGTAGATCTTTTCCCCCTTCAGCAGCAGCGAGAGGTAGAGGTACCCGATGTTCTTTTGGTTGTGTCTTTTAGTATGAGAGATCTTGTAGTGAGGGATTGAGTTGTACTCTTCTGTTTTCTTTTGAGAGACTCCTGTATTTTGAGTGAGGACTTTATGTATATATTTGTGGGACAGCTTTACTTCTTATATATCTGTTAGTTTTATGTTTACAGCTCTGATATCTGTTAGTTTAGATACTTATTTGCAGGTTAGACGCTACGTCTCTACGGGGCTTCCTGTAGGGGCGGCGGATCTGTTGGCGAGCCCGGGGTACAGTTCTGACCCCGGGGCGTGACAGGAAGCACCGGAGGCGGTGCGCGACAACTCCGTCCAAAACTAGGGTTCCGGCGCCCCTACTTCCACCCGCCGGCAACCGAGGGTCCACAGACCTCTGGGCTTCACCTGGGTCACCCTCTCAATGTTAGAAGCCAACTGATAGGGTCCAAGTTACAAGAAAACCCAACAAAACTGAGAGCCTACCTCGCCGGATCCGAGGAAGAAGAAGAAGATGGTGGCCCCCGGCAGAGCCAGGCGTTGGGGCTCCTCGATCTGCTTCTCTGGAGGCCAATGATGCTCCCAGATGGAATTAGAAGAGATCCCGAGCCCTTTGGTTCCTTCCTTCCCAACCAACCCGAAAGCAAGAATGGATCTTGTTTTTCTCCTTGCTTTTTCGGCGAGGGGTGGTGGCGGCCGGCGGAGCTGCGAGTGTAACCGTCGGAGCAGGAGCAGAGAAAGTCGAGAAGTTTTCTCTGGTGCGGCTGGGTGCAATGGATTCGAGGCTAGGGCATCTCGGATCCATCCAAAGCCATTTATATGCATTTGCACAAAATGCTAAGAACTCCCTCATCTAACATTATTTAGAGTTGGGTCCTTCGCAGGGACTTTATCTCACATATAGGCCCCTCTCCAAAGAATCTCATTGGATTCCGCACATAAAATGCGGGGACTTTAATGCAAATACGCCGTTTTTCACTATTTTTCACAATTTTCGGGACGACCGGGTCATCAAACTGAAAAACAGACACCACCACGACGTCCGGCTCAACGAAACCTATTGAGTAATAATTTTGGTTCGTTGAAAACGGGCTTCAATAATTTTAAAAATCCATCTTACACAGTAGTTTATACAGTTCGGCACGCTTTACGATGCTTCAGACTCGTCAAACGCAAATTTGGTCAGTGCCACTGCACTCAAAATGATGACGCCATTCAAATCGACTATCTGGATTGTCAGATTCGAACTCTAGACAGTCGATCGGCCGACGTTGGCCAGCGAGAGAATTAAATCAGTGAGTTACTATTCATTTCACTATTCACTTAAGTCGCGGGTCCCACTAGCTTCTTCGCTGATTTCTGGACGATCCGATCGTCGGATCAAAAATCAGTCTATACCATTTTCAATCGATTTGATGAGACGGTCGCACTGACGATTTTAGATTTTCGAGATCAGACTCGAATCTGAAAGGCGAAAATAGTGCTTCGAAACTGTGCAATTTGCACACTGGTATACAACCACTTAAGTTTAATTTTTCATTTCCTCACACACATTCACATTTGAATTTTACTCTTTATTTTATTAACTTTTACAAACTCAAATTTATCGAGTATTACAGAGTATAACCAAATTATTGTCATTCTATGATCATGTTCTCCAAAAATAGAACTTTGAAGTTAGAACTCCCTACGAACTCAAGAAAAACTACTTATGTTATGTTCCTTACTTTTGTGTACTCTCCTGTCACAACTTTGAATGTGTGCGTGTATTCTAGATTGCTTACTTCTATACATGCTGATTGGTAATTTTTATGTCTAATTTATTGGCATACTCCCTTCTCAGTTGCTTAAAGTTCTTTACTCTTAGAGCTTTTATACTTTACTCCTAAATTGCTTACCTCTACACTTGGTGATTACTCATTTCTATCTTCCTCTCCATGAGTAAGTTAACTTCCCTTCTATATTTTCCCTTTTTTTTTTTCCCCTCTTTTTTGAGGCAATGATGATGTATAAAAATATTGGCAATTTTGGGTGGCCTTAAGCAATAAATTATTGTTTGGGCAATCATGATGTCTACAAAAATAACAATTGCCTCCGGTGGTGTACTGTAAGTATAGAGATGCCAATAATTCTTGATGGCTTTAGGCATCCAATTGCTGTTTGCACAATTATGATGCATGGAAAAGAAAATGGGTTTCATGTTCTACTCTTTATTTCGATTGAATAGAGAAATTAACTAAGCCTTGCAATTTTTTTTTTACTTCCTTTACTTCGATTTCCTGTTTTCTTCCCCCTTTCCCTACTTCTAAACTACACTTTTGGGAAAAGAAATCACTCGATGAAGGGGAGTGAAGGAAACGGGCTTACTTCCTGCTACCTGATTTTGTATGGTTTAAGCTTACAACCCTCCGCCTGTATGTGTATATATTTTTAGGGCTGTGAATTCTATAATACTTAGAATTGTTTATATAGAAGCTTCATACAACTTAGAACTTAGAATGTTATACTTCATAGATGCAGAGGTTTTATCCTATTTACAATTCCTGCTCATTTCTAATGTTATCTTTATATATGTAGGCATATATTTATGTATGGGCTATAATTGAGAAGAGATGACATGTAGAACTTTTATGTTATTTATGATTTCTCTTCACTTACTCTGTTCATACCTGTACACTCAAATGTTTATTCTCTATTTGCCCCTATTGTACTTCTAATGCTCACTTCTGAACTGCTTATGTTACTTCGAATTCCTGCTCATTTCTGAATTCCTTATGTGTATTCTAAATTGCTTATTGCGTATGTGTATTCTAAATAAATTGAGGCAACTGGTTACAACTTTGCATGCTCTCCAGTGACAACTTTCTATGTGTATGTGTATTCAAAATTGTTTATTTCTATACTTGCTGATTGCTCATTTTTATGCCTAATTTGTTGGGCTACTCACTTCTCACTTGCCTATTATCTACTGCCTAATTTTGTTGATGTAGAAGCTTCATACAGCTTAGAACTTAGAACTCCTTTCTACATCTACTTTATACTTATTTGTGATGTATATGTTGGATTTCTTTAAGTTAAATTTCATGTTTCAATTAGTTCTTTACTCTTACAACTTTTATATTTTACTCCTAAATTGCTTTCTTCTACACTTGGTGATTACTCATTTCTATCTTTCCCTCCATGAGTAAGTTAACTTTCCTTCTATATTTTTCCGTTTTTTTTTTTTTTTTTTTTTTTTTTTTTTGAGGCAATGATGATGTATAAAAATGTTGACAATTTGGAGTGGCCTAAAGCAACAAATTATTAGTTGGGCAATCATGATGTCTAGAAAAATAACAATAATCTTCGGTGGTGTATAGTCAGCATAGGCCTGCCGATAATTCTTGATGCCTTCAGGCATCCAATTGCTAGTTGTGCAATTATGATGCATGGAAAAGAAAATGGCTTTCGTGTTCTACTCTTTATTTGGATTGAATACAAAAATTAACTGAGCCTCGCAATTTTTTTTAACTTCCTTTACTTTGATTTCCTCTTTTCTTCCCCCTTTCCCTATTTGTAAACTGCACTTCAATATTTTGTATCCTACTCGACTACTTAGAGTTGTTTATGCAGAAGCTTCATACAACTTAGAACTTAGAATGTTATATATCTTTATACATGTAGTCATATATTTTGTATCCTACTCACTTCTCACTTGCTTATTCTCTACTGCCTAATTTTGTATGGTTCCAATTTATAGGTCACAATCTGTTTTTAGTCTTTGTTGGTGAAAGTAGAGAATGTTATCTTCATACATGTAGTAAAAAATACATTAATCATAAATTATATTCAAATTCCTGCTTATTTCTGAATTCCTTACACGTATTCTAACTTGCTTATTGATTGTGTATTCTAAATAAATTGAGGCAATTGGTTACAACTTTCCATGATCTCCAGTGACAACTTTCCATGTATCTGTATTCAAAATTGCTTATTTCTATACTTGGTGATTGCTCATTTTTATGCCTAATTTGTTCGGCTACTCGCTTCTCACTTGGTTATTCTCCACTGCCTAATTTTGTATGGTACCAATTTATAACTGATAATCTGTTCTTAGTCTTTGTTAGTGAAAGTACGGTTCCAAACAAGTCCCTTGCCTCTATATAAAAGCTAATGAGTTGAATGATTTAGTGTTAATTAGAGGGCTTCTCTAATTGTGATTAATCATAGATTTAAATGGTTATGAAAGATATGGTTTTAAGTAAGTTGGGTGTTTCTAATTTGATCGGATGCCTCTATATCATTAACTTTCAATGCCATAGCCTTTAATGTGTGTTCCTAATTTGTGAGTTCTTAATGACTAGATTTTTAAACATAGCTTCCTCAGGTTGCGATATCATTTGATTTGCATCGCATTTCCTTAATTTTTATAAACTTGTCCCGTAGGATGCACATAGTGCCATCAATGAGTTAAACGGTATTACCTACATAAGAAAAATTAAAGGTATATGAGGCGATGATGATTGAATGCAAGCCTGAATCTCTCTACTTTCCTTCGAATATTACGTCATATCATAAGAGTTTTATGGTAAGGCAACTTGGACGGCCTAAGGCAACTACTGCAACCATTTCACTGTCGATAGAATTTTCATATCATAAGAGTTTTATGGTAAGGCAACTTGGATGGCCTAAGGCAACTATTGCAGCCATTTCACTTTTTATAGAATCTTGGATCAAAAAGTAGAGGATTTGTGAATAGATATTAATGTGATTAACAAAAGTATATCTAAGAGCATAGCTGAGCCTCTATTACTTACTCTTTACTATTATCTGTTGTTTGCTCTCTACTTTGGTTGACAAAAGAATATGTGGCATGTGTAGATTGAAATTTACATTAAGAAAATTATGTATATATAGTTTGAAAACTGCAGTTTTATAAGTAAAACTATTTGGTACCTGCAAGTTCTCGGTTTTTTGATGAAAAAATATATTAGCTTCATAGAAAACTCCAAAAAAAAATAAATTCCCACCTTCTTTAAAATATATATATATATATATATATATATATATATATATATATATATATATATAGAAATCTACACTTCTAAGTGCATATATATATATATATATATATATATATATATATATATATATATATATATATATATATATATATATATATATATATAAACCTACGTTAAATTCTGATTTGCTGAGAAACAAAACTAAATAGACAAATATATATATATATATATATATATATATATATATATATATATTTAAACCTACATTAATAAATAGAAATAATGGGTAATTATTCTTAGAATAGGAAAAAAGGGGAAAAAAAAGTAAATTCTCAAAACCAACCTCCGGAGCCTAGAGAAAGGAACTTTTATTTGTTTGAACTTTGAACCCTCTCTCTATATATATCTCTCTCCATATATATATATATATATATATATATATATATATATATATATATATAATATAAACCTACTTTAATAAATAAAAATAGAGAAGAGAAAAAAAAAAAAGAACTAAATTCTGAAAAGCAACATTCGGATGATAGAGGAAGAGACTTTTATTTCTTTGACCTTTGAGCTCTCTCTCTCTCTCTCTCTCTCTCTCTCTCTATATATATATATATATATATATTCGACATGCTTTGCAATTTATTCCTAATTAATAAAAAAACCGAGGTTTCTGGTTACGCAATTTACATTTGAAAATTTCCAAACCTATATTTAAAGTTAAAACTAATCCCTATTTTCTTTTAGTGCCTTCCTTTATTGGAGGTGGATTTCGTTAGGGTATAATTTACATCAAAGAGAAGGAATAGTTCCCTAGCTACTCCTTTGTCCCCACGCCCCCATCCTCCTCTCTTTCATTTCTATATTTCTTTCAGGTTTCCTATCGTTTCTGGCTACACAACTTATATTTGCAAATTTTTGGACCTATATTTAAAGTTACATTTACGATTCTTGCTTTTTACTTTCCTTCTACCACATTTATTCATATGAAAGCAAATAAAAATTAAAAACTAATGTCTCTCTTGCTTCCTGTTACCAGATGGATCTCGCATGCATAAAAGAGGTACCAATTTTTTCCAAAACTTTTTTGCCCCTCCTATTATATTTCCCCCACTTTATTGCTAACTAAATAAAAAATATACTGATTTGTTGGCTCCGACATTTCCTTATATTTGCATGTTGAGCATACTTAAATATTCCCTTTATTTCTTGCATTCTTAATTGTTAAAGTTTTTACATGCCTTTATTGATATACAAAGTGATATAGTCCTTCTATTAATTGCAATGTTTTTTTTAAATGTCTATTATCTTTTATTTATTACGTAATATTTAGTGCTAACTTTTTACCTGCCTGTTTACTGACACACAAATTTGTATGTCGTTCTGTGAAGCTCATTTCATTCATTACAAATTTCTTGACCGTTTGCAAATTTCTTTTTCCCAATTTAACTGTCCTTCATTACATAGGAATTTTAAATGGATGGTATGCTAATTAGTCGTTTAAATCGAAAACGACGCAAGATTATTCTAGATCGGTCAAGAAATAAAAACATACCTGTTGCTGGTCTTCAAGTTCTAGCAAGATGTTCTCGGATAGATGGTTCATCAATTAATCGAGAAAATAGGAAACGACACAAGATTATTATTAGTCAACGGAGGAGTGAAGGAATAATAATTCGGTCCTCAGAAAACACTCATGAGTCAAATAGGAACACATCTACTTCCAACACCACAGAACTATCAGGGTCTTCTCAAATTCCGTTTCATTCTCCCAATCAATTATATAAAAACATACCTGCTACTGGTCTTCAAGTTCTAGCAAGATGTTCTCGGATAGATGGTTCATCGATTAGTTGAGAAAATAGGAAACGACGCAAGATTATTATTAGTCAACGGAGGAGTAGAGGAATAATAATTCGGTCCTCAGAAAACACTCATGAGTCAAATACGAACACATCTGCTTCCAACACCACAGAACTGTCAGGGTCTTCTGAAATTCCGTTTCATCCTCCTGATCAATTATATCTTGGGTTACCGGATTATAAGTGCCAATCATGTGGAGCTTTACTCTGGTATAACGAACGAATTTACAAATCTCGAAACAAATGTGTACCTAGATTTTCTCTATGCTGCCAAGAAGGTCGAGTTTCCTTACCGTTATTACGTCAAACCCCGGGTATTTTACAGTCTCTACTGGATTACCAAGGTGGAAGCGAAGCTAGGAAATTCTGTGAAAATGTCAGGGTGTACAATTCTATGTTCGCATTTACCTCATTAGGTGCAAAAATAGATACATAAATTAATAAAAGATCAGGACCATATGTCTTTAGAATTAATGGTCAGAATTATCATATAATGGGTTCTTTGCTAACCCTAGACGGGCATCGTCCTAAATTTGCACAGCTTTACATTTATGACACTAGCAATGAGGTGAATAACAGAATGAGTGTATTTGGCGTGCACGATAATCTTCAAAATATTGATAGACATATTGTGGCAGAACTGATAAATATGTTTGATGTCCAAAAAAAAATTGTTAAAGCATTTAGGATGGCGAGAGACCGCTTTGAACGTACCAACTTTTTACCCATCAGATTACATTTAATTGGTGCGCGTACAGAAAACTCACAGCAATATAATCCTCCTTCAAGTACTGAAATTGCTGGTTTGATAGTTGGTGATTTGGGTAGTGTGGATCGACAGCGTGATATTATTGTCGAGCATAAGACAGACGGCTTAAAACGTATCAGCGATTTACACCCTTCATTTATGGCAATGCAATATCCTATCTTATTTCCCTATGGTGAAGATGGTTTCAGACTTGGTATACAATGTAGAGAAACATCACGTGTTAAAACAAACTCTAGGCAATACATTACAATGCGTGAGTTTTATGCGTACAGAATTTAAAATAGATTGGAGGAAGGAACAATGTTAGTACGAGGAGGTAAACTTTTCCAGCAATATATTGTTGATGCTTTTGCCTCTGTTAAAGAAGAAAGACTTCAATATATTAGAAGAAATCAATCTAATTTGATGTCTGAAATATATAAAGGTATCAGAGATGCCGTTGTTGAGGGTGATGTGGATGGCGAGGCTATTGGTAAATGAATTATATTACCGTCGAGTTTCACAGCTGGTTCACGATATATGATACAAAATTACCAAGATGCTATTGCAATATACAGACATTATGGGCCTCCGGACTTATTTATTATGTTTACCTGTAATGCGCAATGCCCTGAAATTCATGATGCTTTGCAGTTCATACCTGGCCAAAAACCTGAAGATAGATCAGATATTATTAGTAGAGTATTTAACTTAAAATTGGAAGTGTTAATGGATAATATCAAGAAGAATCAATTTTTTGGGAAATCGGTTGCTGGTACGTAGCTACTCCATCTATTGTAAGCTAGCTAATAAATTATTTCCGTAATTAATAATAATGTCTCCTTCACTTCTACTATTTACTAATGTTCTACCAATCTCACCCCTACCTATTTTTTCCCAGAATTGTATACCGTCGAATTCCAAAAGAGAGGGCTCCCTCACGTCCACATTTTAATATGGTTACACACAAGCCATAAATATCTCAGTACTACAGAGATAAATTCCATTATTTCAGCTGAGATACCTGATAAAAATAACGATCCAGTTGGTTACACAACTATTTCAAAATTTATGATACACGGTCCGTGCGGGGGCACCATGTATGGTTAAAGGTCGGTGCTCAAAGTATTTTCCTAAAGAGTATAAGACCGAAACAGTCATTACTTCGGATGGATTTCCTATTTATAGAAGGCGGGATACTGAGGCACGTGTTTTGAAAGCAAGTATTGAACTTGACAATAAATTTGTTGTCCCTCACAACTTACGATTAGTTATCAAATACCAAGCTCATATTAATGTTGAATGGTTAATAAGTCGAAGCTTATCAAATACTTATTCAAGTATATTAATAAAGGACCAGACAGATCAGCTGTTGTAATTGAAAATAATGTCAATTACAATAGTTTAGGTTCTACACGACGGTATACCAATGTAGACGAAATAAAACAATACTTGGATTGTCTGTATTTATCAGCATACGAAGCAATTTGGAGATTGTTTGAATTTGACATTCATTTTAGGCAACCATCTTGTCATGCCCCGGGGTCGAAACTGCGACCCGGGCTCGCCAACAGATCCGCCGCCTATACAAAACCCCGCATAGGCGAAGCATCCAACCTGCAAGAAAAGGTACTATAGCTACTGTCCAAAGACAGGTAGGGATCTAGCTCGCGACTCCCTCGCCTCGAACAACAACAGCAGAATCAGCAACACCCGCAATGACTCTGCAAAACAAAGGAGAGGAAAGAAAATAGAGGGGGAGAACCCCCAACGGGTGTGAGAACTACATCAACACGTAGTTCTCAGTGGGTACCGCCACCAAGCCCGACGGTCTGCCCACCAAGTCTACTAGAGGCATAAGATAACAATGCAGTAAAACTGAATAAGAAAAACTGGAGATACTCTATAGCTATCATGCCTCTATCTAAATGCTCAATGGGTGGTACAGATGAAAAGATATGCAACTACTTGCACCCAAGGTGCTCAATCGACCCAATCGAACTGACTGCCTCATAGGGTCCAGTCAAGCCTGCGCCTACCTACTACCATTACATCCATGGAGGACTGGACTTACGTAGGGCGTCCGTGACTGCCAAAACTGGCCCAACCAGAGGGACTACATCCGTGACTGCCTAAAAAAAAGCCCAGCCAGAGGGACAGCATCGACAAGTCGCGATACAAAAGTAACAGGCCCACTCCGGACGGGGCACTCGAGGGGCGCGACCGCACTGAGCAAAAAGGTATCTGCGCATCTCTATCGAGCTCAAAGTGGCTCATGCAGGCTATAGTCAAAATCCACGCTCACTCTCAGAACGGAAGGACTCAAGATCCTCAACATCTCGCACAACGGTCAAAGTACTCTCAACGACTCAGCTAACCAGCTCTCACGAATCTCGAGACACTAACGAAGTCAACCAACTCGTGGCACAAAACACACTGGCTGGAGATACTCCACAGCCGGGACCACCGTCGACCCAAACGACTCCCAAAACGAAACACCCAACTTGCCACGCTAAACACACAGGCTGGAGATACTCCACAGCTGGGATCGACCCACAACTCAGGGCTAACAAGACTGGTCAGATGACACTCAACGACCCGGGACCACCGTCTACCCAAACGGCAACCAACAACACTATCAATACCCCCAACAACACCCAAAGAGCGTTTGCTATTTTTACAATCCAGCAAAGAGAAAGGGGATTTTCACCTGCGTCCAGTCCTCCGAAAGATCCAGAAAAATCACAGTTGCGATCCTCGCGACGAGTAGATCCAAATCGAGTATTTATACACCTCGTTCCGACACCTGTAGGCCAAGATACACCCAAAACAATGCGATAAGTCGAACTACCCCACGAACATAAGTCTGCGGAAAAACAACAGCGAAGAAGCATAATTATCACCTTCGAAGAGTCTTCCAAAAATTCCAATAAAAATACGGGCGCGTTCCTCTCAAAGCGTAGATGCCGATCGAGTCCTCATACACCCCGATCCGATCCCTGTAGGCCGAGAAATTCCAACAATACTCCACCGTTGTCCTATACCTCACAGCAGTACAATAGGGTCAAAAGATACCTCGGGAACACCACCAAAAACTCGAAACGGAGCAAAGTGATCAACACGGAAAACGAAGGCGTACCTTTCGTGAACGTGCTGTCGTGAAAATCGGCTCTAAACTTTATCGGGGTAGCTCAGGGGCCTCGCGCACTGAAATGCGACGGTAGAAGCCACAAACGAAGGAGCGTCGAAGTGCGCCGCATCGCAGAAAACGCCGATGACACGGCCTCCAAAAATCCCGAGAATCCATCAAAGGGTGTAGGAGAGGGAGAGGAAGAACTTCTCTTAAGGGTGCACCTCGGAAAACCTAAGAAAACCGAAGCAAGAAGGAGTGGGAGGCCTATTTATAGGCAAAATCCAAAAAGGCCAAAAATACACTTCGTGGTACACTTTCCGGGCGCCCGGAACTTCCGGGTGCAAACAGTACCCCAGATTGTACCCCGAACCATCAGCGCCCGAATCATCCCCGTTGCGCCACGTGTCCCCGAACAGCAAACAGCGGGTTTGGCCAACCCGCTCGCGACGTGTGCCCCGCGCCCACCGCGCCAGTGGTTGGCACCAGCCAACCACGCACCGACGCGTGGCACGCCCACGCGCCCGCCTCCCGCGTGTCCGCGCCTCGGCCGCCGCGCCCACGTGCGCGTTGCCGCTCTGCCGGTGCCCCCGCCACGCACGCATCCCGAGGCGCTCCCCGTGCACCTCCGTGGACCGCGACCACTGCACCAACCAACCTGCTGCCGCCACCTGTCAACTGCGAGCCAACGGGAAACCGCCACGTGGTACACCAGCCTCCACGCGCCGCGCCCTGCAAGCGCGCCTGCCCGGCCCGCGCGCTGCCCGCGCTAGCTCCCATGGGCCGAGCCCACTGCGCCGCGCCTCCTAGTCCGCCACGTGGCATACGGCACCAATTGGAAGCCGCCACGTGGCACAGCCCTCGGTCCACCGGTCCACCATGCACCCGAAAACACTGAAAACTTTCGGGTGTCCATTTTCGGGCGTCCGGACTCAGAAAAAAACAACCAAGTAGTCAATTTCCACTGTTTTTCCGTGCTGAATCCAAATCTGATGTCTGTTTCACGCGAAGCCAGCTCTAAAATTTGACGGGGCATCTAAATACACTCGTGATCCATTCTACACCCTGAGCCCCTTTCTTGAGTTCGAGATGTGCCCAAACACCTCCAACACCGAACAAAGACCTCCAAAAGCTGCTGATGCAATAGTAATCCTCTTGCAGGGATCCGGGTCCTCACATCCTCCCCCACTAAAAGAAAGTTTCGTCCTCGAAACTAACACAACTCAAAAGGTAGTCTCAAATACCAAGGGTAGGTACTCATCATCACCGTCTCTAGCTCCAACACCCAACAAAGACCTCCAAAAGCTGCTGATGCAACAATAATCCTCTTGCGGGGATCCGGGTCCTCACATCCTCCCCCACTAAAAGAAAGTTTCCTCCTCGAAACTAACACAACTCAAAAGGTAGTCTCAAATACCAAGGGTAGGTACTCATCATCACCGTCTCTAGCTCCCAAGTCGCCACTCACCCCGTGATTACTCCTCAACAACAACAATAGCAAGTACGGCATGGCCCGGTTGCGCAATCCTCTCATCTCACGAGCCAGAATTCGCAACGGGCGTCCCTCGTACTCCAAACACACAAAGATCTCAAATGGAGCGAGTCAATCACGGGCGAGGGATCCATAACCATAACACCTCTGAGCTGAGACGTGGAAAAACATCAGGGACTCCAACAAAAGGCTGGGGGGAAAAACAACAAGCTCCAAAAATCAAACCCTCTGTACCAACTCAACCAGGATGATCCAGACCACACTCACACGACCAAACAAGAAAGAGAAAAGCCCAACATCAGGAATATCATCAACCTCAACTCTCAATTTAGAGAACCGTCGACAACAGCGAAAGGTCCGCAAATTTCGAAAGGCCAGTGCCTTCACCCCAATCAAACAAGAATAGGCTCCGACACCGTCTCCATTTTTGGAGCAGCCTTTCGAAGTTTTCGACCCATTCGCAAGCCTCGGCATATAGACGTGAAAAAGGGAGAGAAGTGTTGAAGCCATTCCTGCTGTGGCTGCACAAACGTAAGCTATAATCTAACCGCGACCCCTTGGGACACAACCTCTAGCCCTAATCGTCTCAACAGCTCCAGTAGCGACGGCTGTCGCGCGATCATCAAGCTCCAACACTGCACCGCCGTCCTGTCCATGGCATCCGCACACATCCAAGGCTGCTGTGGGGGCGTCACTACAAGTCAACCTCTGCTGACCGGCCATAATCCACTATCTCTTCTATAAAAAGAAAGTGATCCCCAAGGTAAGATACTGGGTTTAACAACCCTCTATCCATCAGTTCCCGCAACTATTCCATCAGTTCTCTTAGCTTAGCTGGTGCCATCCAACAAGGTGCCTTTAATATCGGCGCGGTCCCCAGAACCACGTCAATCGCAATTTCAATCTTCCCAACCGGCGGCATCATCATCAACTCAGGTGGACTCACACCCGAGAACTCACGGCGATAGGGATAACCTTGAGTTCCGGTGCCGTCGTAGGCACCTCTCACACTGTCGCTATAGCCTGTGTGCTCTAATTGTCTCTACAAACAAGCCTCCTCTTGTCTGCCTCGCAGAAGGTCATAGTCCTCTCTCTCCGCATTCAAATATCATGTGGTACTATGCCAACCAATCCCAAGCACTGGGTCAAACACCGAACTGCCACAAACACCAATAAGTCTGCCGATATAACTCGCAGTCTCTACTGCACTGGACATGATCCACAAGCCTCCTCTACGTGCACAACACCAACAGGGAAATGTACCTCTAGTGCACGTGGTAACGACTCTACCTCTAGTCCATGCAAGAAGGCAAAATACTCTAACTCAGACTACTGTAAAGAAAATCATACCTCCGACAACATGGTCCACCACCGTGGCGCCCTCCAACCGGGCGGCACAGACTCATCCTCTCGATGCAGGTGGTCATCGCTCAGTCTGCCTCAACATCAAAGTTCAGTCTGCCAGAAAATATCTAGACTATCCCCATAGGGAGTACGACCTCTGCCTCAGCTCACACTAGGGCGACGAATGCGGTCCTCTGCAGATAACACATCCATGCTACCGCTGCTGCTGATATTAATGCTAATGCTGCCATCAGGGTCCACCCGACCTCTGGCGTCTCAAAAATCCACTACCCTGGAGAAGGAAATCGGGAATGCCTCTGCCAGTCGATCTGTCTACCATCACCCAGCACCAAACGCCTCTATCTAGAACTCACCTCTGGCGGCAGATCCCTATCCAAGGAATTGCAATGCCACGCTCCATACACAACGCCTACTCCATCGAGGCATCCAAAATTTGTAACGGAAGGACCGAATGAGCGGAAAGATATCCTGGCGCAATCCACTCTCAGACACATATCCTATGCGCCTCGTCCCTCTAAACATGGAGCGCGTTGTTCATCAACTACGAAAACTCTTAGACATAAGGAGGCTGTGATGACCTGGATCTCCGCAGAGCTGTTGCGGTGCGTTGGGGTGGCCATTGGAGGCCTACGCGGTGTACGGGAGGTGTTTGGGGCACGATTGGACACTAGTGTTGGACTTTGGACTTAAAATGGGTCACGCGGGTGATCGGGGGACCCCGTCGGATGCTTGGAGGTGTTTTTGCGCGAAACGGATATTGAGATTGGGCTCGGCGCGAAATTTGGACTAAGAATACCTTTCCGGGGGCATTCGGCAATTTTTAGAGTGAGAATTTGGCGAAACGGACGTAAAATTCGGATTCAGCGCGCGAAATCGCTTCAGATGGGCTATTTACTTGATTTTTCGGGCTCGGGTTACTGTTCACGCCGGAACAGTGTTCCCGGCGGCCGGCCGGCGGCGGCGGGCAGCACCGGCGGGCGGCGGCGCGGCCTCGGGCAGGCGGAGCAGCGGCGGCGCGCGGCGCGGGCAGGGGCGCGGGCAGCGCGCAGGGGCGCGGGCAGGCACGCGGTCCACGGCGGCGGCCGTGCACCAGGGCGGTGCCACGTGGCGGATGGTGAGTGGAGGGCTCACAGTGCGCGGTCCACGGAATCTTTCGGGTGCACGGTGGACCGACTGGGGGACACGTGGCAGGTTGTGGTTGGTGCGGCGTTGTGCGCGCGGTCCATGCAATGGGTGGAGCAGGTGCCGTACGCGACGTGCGGGGAGCGCGGTGCACGGGCGGTGCACGGTGGTTCGGGCCACGTGGCGCGCCGCCATGGGCGGGCTCACGTGCACCGGGCGCAGCGAATTTTCTGTTTTGGATTTTCCTTCTTAAGCAATCCGAGAGAGCTTGCTGGGCCATTTCCACCTTCTTCGAGCTCCTATCTCCCTGTGGCCTGAGAAGAAGAAATCTTCTCCATGAAGAGGAGCTTGCATCTACCAAGTTTCTGATTTTTGGGTGGCACGGATTTCGAGATCTTGATTTTACGGCGCGGTGCGACGCTGCATTTCCTGTGTTCTTCTTCGGCGCAGCTGCAGTGTTTTAGCTCCCCTGGTCTACCCCGAGCTCCTTCTTCTGTGATTCTTGCGCCGAAAGACTCCTAACAGGTAGGGCTTCAACTTTGATTTTGATCACTCATTCTGATTTTGCTTCTTTGGCTCGGATCCCGAGGTAACAATGGTCTCCCTTTTTCTGTGAGGAATGTGAGGACAGCATCGGAGTATTTTGGCCATATCTTCGCGCACGAGCGTCTGACGGAGACGAGCTTATACAACTTTTCCATCTACAGATCGCAAGGAGCGCGCTCATATTTTTATTGGAATTTTATGAGATTTATTTCGAGGTGAAAATCACTGTTTTCTCAGTGTACAGTGTGCAGTCTTTTTCCACAGTTTGTTGTTTGGATTACCACCTTGCCGAATTTATAACTTGTCTTACCGAACTCAGATTTGGACGTGCAAGCTACCGTTGCGAAGCTATCGACGCGAGGATCGCTGTGGTATTTTTCTGGGAATTTTCTGGGCACTTTCTGCAGGTGGAAATTTAGCAGTTTTGGGACAGATATTGTATGTGATTATAAGAGCATTATTTGGGAGCCTAAGTGTATTTAGTGGATTTTGTACTGTACCAGGAACATTTCGGGTGTGCCGAATTTGTGGGATCAAGGATTGGGAGTTTTGGTATTTTCTGGCTGTACGGACTTGGACAGTTTGCACTTCAGGTGGGTGGTTGTTGTTTACCTCTATTTTGACATGCTCACTAGGAATATTAGAGTGATCCCTTTATTTGGACATGCATGCTTAAAGTAATATAAAATTGTGAGCCCTTCATATGGAAATTACTATTGTGGATATTTGATAGTGGTTGGGGCTTATACATGTTGGTATGGATGGAATGTTAGCGTTTAACCTTGCATGTGGATTGGATTATTTATTTTGGACTATATGATTATCCTGTTAGTGGTTGGTACTATTTGAGGATTTTATGACATGCATAGGTGGATAGTGATGCTTTATCATGGAACGTGGATTATAGACCTGTGATGACCCGGATCTCCGCATAGCTGCTACAGTGCTTTGGGGTGGCTGTTGGAGGCCTACATGGTGTGTTGGAGGTGTTTGGGGCATAATTGGACACAAGTGTTGGACTTCGGGCCCAAATGGATCATGTGAGTGATCGGAGGACCCCGTGGAGGGTTTAGAAGTGGTTTCGCGCGAATCGGATATTTAAATTGGGCTCCGCACGAAGTTTGGACTAAGAACGCATTTCCGGGTGCCTTCGGCAATTTGTAGAGTTGGAATTTGGCGAAACGGACGTCAAATTCGGATTCAGCGCGCGAAAACGGTCAAGATGGACTACCCACTTGTCAAATCGGAGCTCGGGTTACTGTTCACGCCGGAACAGTACTTCCGGCGATCGCCGGCGGCGACGGGCAGCGGCGGAGAGCGGCGGAGCGGCCTCGGGCAGGCGTCAGCGCGGCGGCGGGCAGCGCGCAGCGCGCGGGCAGGGGCGCGGGCAGACGCGCGGTCCACGCGCAGGCGTGCACCGGAGCGGGGTGCCACGTGGCGTGTCTGGATTGGATGGTTCACAGGCCGCGGTCCACGGAGCATTGCGGGGTGTACGGTGGACCGGAGGTGGACACGTGGCATCTTTCTATTGGTTAGGTGCATGAAGTCGGGTGCACCGGGTGCAGTGAGCGAGAGGGTGGACACGTGGCGCGCGGGGATTGGGCGCGCCACTGTGCGCGGCAGGCAGGGCGGTGCGCGGTGTACGGTGGACCGGAGAGGGACACGTGGCATGTCCTGGTTCGTCGGGTGCACGGAGTGAGTGCACCGGGTGTAGCGAGTGTCTGGCCTGGACACGTGGCGCGCGAGGATTGGGCGAGCTACTGTGCGCGTACGGGCGGCAGACGGCGGGGCAGCGGTGCAGGTGGCAGGCGGCAGGCGGCGGTGCCGGCGGGCGTGGCGGCCACGGCAGCGACGTGGCGCACGCGTGCGCCACGTGGCGGCCGCCCATTGGCCGGCGCCAACGGCCCGTTGACCAGAGGAGCGCCACGCGGCGCGAGGGGTCGGTCGGATCCGCTGTTTCGTGTTCGGGGACACGTGTCGGGCGGGGAGCGGGTCGGACGGTGTGCGGTCCGACCGGATCGGGTGTGCGGGCGTGGGCCGTGTGGGCCGGGCTACTGTGCGCGCCCGAAAATTGTTGGGCCGGGCCGCACTGTAGCGCCCGAAAACTTTCGGGCGCCCGAAACTGGGGACACCCCGGGTATTTTTGATTTGTTTGGTGGGCCTATATAAGGCAGCCCACTTCCCTCTTTTCCTCCTTTTTCCGAGCTTAGAGAGAGAATGGGAGGGAGAGCTCAATATGAAAGTTGTTCCCCTTGATGTTCTTGATCTCTTGGTGGATCCCCGGAATATCTGGAAGCTCGGCAACGGCGATATCATTTTTACAGTTCGCCTCGGTTTTCGCCCCATTTCGGCCCATTACCGTCGCAGTTCAGTCAGAAATTCGCTGTGAGCAAACCAGGAGGAGTTTTTGGATGATTTCTTCGACAGCGTGTTCCTAAGAGGTAAGGCTTCGATTTTCGTGTTGATCGCTTCGCTCCGTTTCGCACTTTTGGCACGTTTCCCGAGGCATCTTTGACCCCCATTTTTCTGTGGTGGATTTTGGACAGCACCAACTTGCCGAATTTATATCTCAGCCTAGGAACATCGGATCGAGGCGATTCAAGAGTCGATTTTGATCTACTCGTCGCGAGGAACACAGTGGTGATTTTTCTGGGATTTTAGGAAATTGTTTCGAAGGTGAAAATCACTGTTTTCTCAGTGAACAGTGCACAGTTTTAGCACAGTTTTCAGTGTGATGTACCCCTCTTGCCGAATTTTTATCTTGACTTACCGAACTCGGATTTGGGCGTGCAAGGTACCGTTTCGAAGCTATCGATGCGAGGATCGCCGTGATATTTTTCTTGGAATTTTCTGGGCACTTCCTGCAGGTGATAATTTAACAGTTTCGGGACTGTTGTTGTATGGGTTAATTAAAGCAATATTTGGGAACCTAAGTGTATTTAGTGGACTTTGTGTTGTGCCAGGAGTGTTTCGGGTGTACTGTACTTGTTGGAGCGCAGGATTGGAGTTTTTGGTATTTTCAGCTGTACGGACCCGGACAGTTAGCGCTTCAGGTGGGTGGTTGTTGCATGCCTCTACTTCTGACTTGCTCACTAAGTTTATTAGAAAATCCCCTATTGAGCATATTGATTGATTACCATGCATGATTGATGATATAAATGTGAGCCTATCATCTGAGATTAATTTTGTGGATATAGCATGTTAGAAATATTATTGGGATAATATAGCATGTTGGAATATTATGATCTATTGTTGTGGAAACATGATTAATATTAATAGTGATAATTAACATGCCACATTAGCACCTAATTTTTATGAAAATGGATTAAATGGATTAATTGTGGACATAATGACACATCTATGTGCGGGTGCCACTTTGGGATTTATTATGGATCAGGGATCATTGACATGTGTAGTTGACTGATGATTTTAGCATGATGGTTATATTTATGTGGATTTATTATTTGTTACACATGTAAAACTGTTATTGGGTATTCTCCCTTTCCACATTGCATGAGGACTTTTGCATGCTTATTTGGACATCTAGATAGGCCACTATTTTATTGCTACACTATCATATTGGGATTTGACTTAGGAGAAACCATGATTGCTTTCTTTCTCCTTCTTATTTAGACTTTTGAGTCATGTTGCTCGAGTTCGAGCAGGGGTTTGGGATAGTGTAGCTACGACCTTAGGGTCGGTGACAGGATGTGCCTGATGTTGGATTTGTGGGTTGTTGCGGTGACCGCGGACTTTGGGCGGTTGACCGGATGTTTACTATTGCATCAGATTGGGTATCAGATTTCTCTAGTGGATGGTATTTCCCACTTTTGAGTATTATTGTATCGGATCGGGGTTTCATTAGTGGACGGAGTTTCCCACTTTGATCATAGTCATGATCCAGTCCTGCTATTGTGAGATATTGGTTACAGAGATGCTTGATACAGTGATACTTTACTCGTGTGGGTCGCTCCCCTCGAGTGCCACTCCGGAGTAGGCTTTAGACCGTGTTGAGCGCCGGGCACAGTTGGTGAGTTGTGAGTGATGACAGAGCGGGCCGTGCGAGCGCCCAGTTGGTGAGTTGTGAGTGATGACAGAGCAGGCAGTACCAGAGCCTTCTGGTTTTCTGATTGGGTTTCTTTGGGCAGTTAGCATCCTGTTGCATTCATACCGTCATTTCCTTCGGTATTGCATTTAGAGGCATACTTGTTGTGGTTTCCCCTTTTATTCAGTAGTTCTGTTTACAGCTTTACCATTTGCCCTTTCTTGCCTCTAGTAGACTTAGTGGGTACGCCGGAGCTTGAGGCTTTACCCACAGGGGGAGGCTACTGGTTTACTAGTGGTTCTCACCCCCACTGTTGTTTTCTCTTCTTTTCCCCCCTGTTTTGCAGAGTCCTCATTGGAGTTGCTGATCTTCGGTCGTTGTTCGGGGCGAGGGAGTCACGAGCTAGATCGTTACCACCCGAGGAGTGTAGCTGTATCCCCTGGTTGGAGATTCCTCGTAGCTGTTGGCTGGTATTTACTGTTATCTTGGAGGGAGATCTTTTGTATTCGGAGAGACAGAGAGACTGATGTACTATAGTTTTAGTTTATCTCCTTTTATAGTCGAGAGATGCTGTACTGAGGACATTGTATGATGATTATCTGTATTTGAGGGAATGGATATTGTACTCTATTTCATGATGTATAGTAATTGGATTTTATTTTACAGCATTTTATTTCAGCTCTGATATTTGTGTAGCTATAGTACTATCTTTTGCAGGTTAGACGCTTCGCCTATGCGGGTTTTGGCATAGGTGGCGGATCTGTTGGCGAGCCCGGGTCGCAGTTTCGACCCCGGGGCGTGACAGATTAGGTTGGTATCAGAGCTTAGGGATAGGTCAGTTGGGACCGTAGGAACCCTAGGCTTATGGTTGGACCCTAGGATGACTTCGAGAGAGTCGTGATTTTAGCGAGAGTCCTGATTGAGTTTTATACCTCTCCCGAGTGATGGGATGGGTGATTGGCATGTTTATTCTCCTAAGCAATTATGTTGGCTGCAGACAACATAATGCGGCGGAACGGTTGACATGCTCTAGACTCTCGCGGGATTGGGTCGAGTTTTGTTTTGTGATGTGGTGCAGTTGGTCGTGGTGAGCGGTGTCTCCCCGACGCGTTGTGCGGATTGGTGCGCACTCGTCGCAGCAGTGGAGCTTGAGCGGATTGTTTTGGGGCCGAATATCCGGATTGAGGTTAGAGAGTTTCAGACCCCGATGGTAGGATCGTCAGAGGTATTTCAGCGGCCGAGTGAGCCGCTGGTCTGGGTGACACAGTTGTCGGTGCAGTGGGCAGCACGACAGTGTTTTTCTTCTGAGACCACCTGGTTACAGTATCCTCAGCGGCAGTGATTTCTGAGGCGCCGATGGAGCGAGTGGCCCCCTCCATGCTACTGTTTTGTGTTGCAGCACCGAGGCGGGGTGGATTATTGATAGTGGATGAGTTGTGGGACATCGTAGATCAATGGAGCCAGTTTTGGCAGATGAACCCCCTGATTTATGGATTAGAGTTGGAGCCTTTGGAGGCAAAATCGTGGTTGGTGGTGATGGAGTGATCAATTGAGGGTCCCCCTGTGCTGGGAAGTTTATGCAGTTGTTGAACTGTACGCTCCAGGTTTCGAGGGACAAAGCGCATAGGATGTGTGCGACTGGGAGTGGATTGCGCCAGGATACCCTTTGAGTTCATCTGGTCCCTCTATTTTGGATTTTGGATGCCTCGATGGAGTAGGCAATGTGTATGGAGCGTACTGTTGCAATTCCTGTGGATAGGGATCTGCCGCCAAAGGCGAGTTCTGGATAGAGGCGCCTGGCGCTAAGTGTTGGGGGACAGATCGGCTGGCAGAGGCCCTTTCGTGTTCTTTTTTGGGATGGTGGACATCCTCGTGGACAGATTATGTAAAGCTTACCCTAAGGAAGGTTACCCTCTGTGATTGATAACATTTGTGTTTGGGGTACAATGGATGTGTTTGAGGGGGAGCTGAGCAAGGATGATTGAATGAGGAATTGCAGGAATCAATTGTGTTTTGTCATATGACGATTGCAATAGTGGATTTTCTGAGATGTCAGAGGTCAGGTGGACCCCGGTGACAGCATCAGCATCGTTATCAGAGTGGCGCAGCGGTAGCGTGGATTTATTATCTGCGAAAGACCGTATTCATCACCTCAGTATGAGCAAAGGCGGAGAATTGTGCTCCTTTTGTGGATAGCCTTGATTTTCAGGCAGATTAAGTGACGACCGCCTACATTGAGCGATTGAGACTGTGCTGCCTGGGTGGAGGGCACCAAGACAGTAGATTGGGTCGTCGCAGGTGTGATTTCATCACAGCAGCCAGAGTTGGAGCATGATGCATCCCTGCATGGACTAGAGGCAGATTTGTAACCACATGCACTGGAGGTACAGGTTCCTGTTGGGCTGGTGCATGTGGGGGAGGCTTGTGGATCATGCCCAGTGCAGTTGAGACCCCGAGCGGTATCGGCGGACTTGTTGGTAGTTGTACCTGGTCAGTGTTTGACCCAGTGCGGAATTGGTTGGCATAGTGCCACATGGTGTATGACCGCGGAGGGAGAAGATTATGATCCTCTGCAAGGCAGATATTAGAGACTTGTTCTTTGAGACAGTCAGAGCACACAAGTTGTAGCGACAATGCGAGAGGTGCGTACGGCGGCACCGGGACTCAAGGATATCCCTGTCATCATGAGATCCCGGGTGTGATTCCACCGGAGCTGATAATGATGCCGTCGATTAGGGAGATTGAGATTGCGATTGACGTGGTTCAGGGAACCACGCCAACCCCGATAGCGCCTCATTGGATACCACCTGTAGAGTCGCAGGAGCTGATGGCGCAGTCGCAGGAGCTGATGGATCGAGGGTCTGTTCGACCTTGTGCCACCCCGTCGATGTACGGTGGTGATGCCACACCGTTGATACACGGTGGTGATGTCATGTCGTGGACACACGACAGTGAGGGTCCTTGTGTGGTGTGACCGCAGGCAGGTCTGGATATTATTTAGGACCTTTTGATGGAGTTATACCCCGACAGTGGTCTGCTTAGGATACATGTATCTGTTTGGGATCCTACAGTTGAGTATTCCGCCAAGATGGTGTTCTGGTCCCGGTAGGGGCATTGGGAGTGCAGTAAGGACAACTGGAATGACTAATGCCATGTCGTCCTTGAGATCTGAGGAATTGTGTATTCTTACTGCACTTGGAAGGATTATTTGAGATATTCTTCTGGGATATTTTGATTTTTCCCTATCCCTGTGTGGTTTAGAGCTGGTGGAGTACTTGTTGGTGGTGTAACAAGGTCTATGAGGAAGAAGCTGTATGCCAAGTGGTTGTGGCACGAGTTTTAGCTTCGAGAGCATATCTTCATGGATCACTTAGTCTAGCCTTAAGAGGCGGTGGTGGAAGTCCGGCCAAAAAGGGATGCTACGCGAGAATGACTGAGACCGGCAGTTATTTGTTGAGGTGAGGAGCTTGTGAGCCGGATAGTGCCAGCAGAGCTTGATGAATGGGTGATGAGACTGATACCAGCCCTGATTTCAGCCTCGCCAGTGTGGGGAGATGGATTGGTGAGATACAGTGATGCCCCTCATAGTAGCTATGAAGCTACAGTTGGATTTGTGGCAAGCATCCAATATCACCCTGATAGGGCCACTGTGGGGGCGGACACCTGGAGCAGGAAAGCTGTCAGAGGTCGAGCTTGTTGATGCCACAGCTGGTGCTGTGTGGACTGTCGAGGTAGACGTGGCGTATGATGGTGTCACTGAGGGCTCTTTTCCTTTCGGAGTGCCTAACACGTCACTGGTTTGGGAGTTGAGGGCACAACTCCCGGAATTTGATGATGTGATCGTCTGGAGCAGGTACCCTTTCTCGAGCCTGGAGGATTGGATTTACCATCTGCAAGGGTACTGGACCTTCTCGAAGATAGATTTGCGATCTGGTACTTCCAACTGCTTAGTATTATGTGCTGATGCCCGAGAGTTGGGGAGGTGTTGCTACACCCTGTTGGTTTTGGATTAGAGATCAGAGTTTACGTGATCAGTTGGAGGACCTATATCGGATGCCCCGGGAGTACAGAGGTACTTGGATCGAGCTTGTTGTGCCTATAGACTTGTGGTTGGATCATCTGAGGCCCTGGGAAGAGCGGAGGCTTGTACCGATGCAGATTACTTGGTAGCTCGAGCAGTTAGCCCAGCTGCACTTGGTTGAGTTGGTGCGGTTTTTCTGGAGTGCCCGCCTTTATGTTGTTCTAGATGGAGACCCGAGGACCGCATCGCACCTTTGGAGGAGGTACTTGTCAGCCTTGGGAGCTTGAGTGGTGGATGATTGGATGTTTATTCCCCTTTATTTGGTTGAGATTCCGTATCGAGGAACGACTATAGTTTCGAGGACGAAACTTTCTTTTAGTGGGGGAGGATGTGATGACCCGGATCTCCGCATAGCTGCTACAGTGCTTTGGGGTGGCTGTTGGAGGCCTACATGGTGTGTTGGAGGTGTTTGGGGCATAATTGGACACAAGTGTTGGACTTCGGGCCCAAATGGATCATGTGAGTGATCGGAGGACCCCGTGGAGGGTTTAGAAGTGGTTTCGCGCGAATCGGATATTTAAATTGGGCTCCGCACGAAGTTTGGACTAAGAACGCATTTCCGGGTGCCTTCGGCAATTTGTAGAGTTGGAATTTGGCGAAACGGACGTCAAATTCGGATTCAGCGCGCGAAAACGGTCAAGATGGACTACCCACTTGTCAAATCGGAGCTCGGGTTACTGTTCACGCCGGAACAGTACTTCCGGCGATCGCCGGCGGCGACGGGCAGCGGCGGAGAGCGGCGGAGCGGCCTCGGGCAGGCGTCAGCGCGGCGGCGGGCAGCGCGCAGCGCGCGGGCAGGGGCGCGGGCAGACGCGCGGTCCACGCGCAGGCGTGCACCGGAGCGGGGTGCCACGTGGCGTGTCTGGATTGGATGGTTCACAGGCCGCGGTCCACGGAGCATTGCGGGGTGTACGGTGGACCGGAGGTGGACACGTGGCATCTTTCTATTGGTTAGGTGCATGAAGTCGGGTGCACCGGGTGCAGTGAGCGAGAGGGTGGACACGTGGCGCGCGGGGATTGGGCGCGCCACTGTGCGCGGCAGGCAGGGCGGTGCGCGGTGTACGGTGGACCGGAGAGGGACACGTGGCATGTCCTGGTTCGTCGGGTGCACGGAGTGAGTGCACCGGGTGTAGCGAGTGTCTGGCCTGGACACGTGGCGCGCGAGGATTGGGCGAGCTACTGTGCGCGTACGGGCGGCAGACGGCGGGGCAGCGGTGCAGGTGGCAGGCGGCAGGCGGCGGTGCCGGCGGGCGTGGCGGCCACGGCAGCGACGTGGCGCACGCGTGCGCCACGTGGCGGCCGCCCATTGGCCGGTGCCAACGGCCCGTTGACCAGAGGAGCACCACGCGGCGCGAGGTGGTCGGTCGGATCCGCTGTTTCGTGTTCGGGGACACGTGTCGGGCAGGGGAGCGGGTCGGACGGTGTGCGGTCCGACCGGATCGGGTGTGCGGGCGTGGGCCGTGTGGGCCGGGCTACTGTGCGCGCCCGAAAATTGTTGGGCCGGGCCGCACTGTAGCAGCCCGAAAACCCTCATGCGCCCGAAACTGGGGACACCCGGGTATTATTTGATTTGTTTGGTGGGCCTATATAAGGCAGCCCACTTCCCTCTTTTCCTCCTTTTTCCGCAGCTTAGAGAGAGAATGGGAGGGAGAGCTCAATATGAAAGATGTTCCCCTTGATGTTCTTGAGCTCTTGGTGGATCCCCGGAATATCTGGAAGCTCGGCAACGGCGATACCATTTTTACAGTTCGCCTCGGTTTTCGCCCCATTTCGGCCCATTACCGTCGCAGTTCAGTCAGAAATTCGCTGTGAGCAAACCAGGAGGAGTTTTTGGATGATTTCTTCGACAGCGTGTTCCTAAGAGGTAAGGCTTCGATTTTCGTGTTGATCGCTTCGCTCCGTTTCGCATTTTTGGCACGTTTCCCGAGGCATCTTTGACCCCCATTTTTCTGTGGTGGATTTTGGACAGCACCAACTTGCCGAATTTATATCTCAGCCTAGGAACATCGGATCGAGGCGATTCAAGAGTCGATTTTGATCTACTCGTCGCGAGGAACACAGTGGTGATTTTTCTGGGATTTTAGGAAATTGTCTCGAAGGTGAAAATCACTGTTTTCTCCGTGAACAGTGCACAGTTTTAGCACAGTTTTCAGTGTGATGTACCCCTCTTGCCGAATTTTTATCTTGACTTACCGAACTCGGATTTGGGCGTGCAAGGTACCGTTTCGAAGCTATCGATGCGAGGATCGCCGTGATATTTTTCTTGGAATTTTCTGGGCACTTCCTGCAGGTGATAATTTAACAGTTTCGCTACTGTTGTTGTATGGGTTAATTAAAGCAATATTTGGGAACCTAAGTGTATTTAGTGGACTTTGTGTTGTGCCAGGAGTGTTCCGGATATACTGTACTTGTTGGAGCGCAGGATCGGAGTTTTTGGTATTTTTCAGCTGTACGGACCCGGACAGTTAGCGCTTCAGGTGGGTGGTTGCTGCATACCTCTACTTCTGACTTGCTCACTAAGTTTATTAGAGAAATCCCCTATTGGACATGTTGCTTGATTACCACGCATGATTGATCGATATAAATGTGGGCCTATCATTTGAGCTTAATTTTGTGGATATAGTATATTAGAAATATTATTGGGATAATACATAGCATGTTTGGAATATTATCGGGATACTATTGTTGTGGAAACATGATTGCGGGGACACATTAATAGTGATAATTGACAGTCCATGTTAGCACCTCAATTTTTATGAAAATTGATTAAATGGACTAGTTAGTGGATCATGATGACATATCTATGTGCAGATACCACTTTGGGATTTATTATGGATCAGGGATCATTGACATGTGTACTTGACTGATGATTTTAGCATGATGCTTATACCGGTGTGGATTTATTATTTGTTACACATGTGGAACTGTTATTGGGTATTCTCCCTTTCCTTTTTGCATGAGGACTTTTGCATGCTTGTATGGACATCTAGATAGGCCACTATTTATTGCTACACTATTATATTGGGATTTGACTTAGGAGAAACCATGATTGCTTTCTTTCTCCTTCTTATTTAGACTTTTGAGTCATGTAGCTCGAGTTCGAGCAGAGGTTTGGGATAGTGTAGCTACGACCTTAGGGTCGGTGACAGGATGTGCCTGATGTTGGATTTGTGGGTTGTTGCGGTGACCGCGGACTTTGGGCGGTTGACCGGATGTTTACTATTGCATCAGATTGGGTATTAGACTTCTCTAGTGGATGGTATTTCCCACTTTTGAGTATTATTGTATCGGATCAGGGTTTCATTAGTGGACGGAGTTTCCCACTTTGATCATTGTCATGATCCAGTCCTGCTATTGTGAGATATTGGTTACAGAGATGCTTGATACAGTGATACCTTACTCGTGTGGGTCGCTCCCCTCGAGTGCCACTCCGGAGTAGGCTTTACACAGTGCCGAGCGCCGGGCACAGTTGGTGAGTTGTGAGTGATGACAGAGCGGGCCGTGCCGAGCGCCGGTCAGTTGGTGAGTTGTGAGTGATGACAGAGCAGGCAGTGCCAGAGCCTTCTGGCTTTTCTGATTGGGTTTCTTTGGGCAGTTAGCATCATAGTTGCATTCATACAGTCACCTTTTTGGCACTGCAGTTAGAGGCATGCTTGTAGTGGTTTCTCCTCTATTCAGTAGTTCTATTCACAGCTTTACCATTTGCCCTTTCTTGCCTCTAGTAGACTTAGTGGGTACGCCGGAGCTTGAGGCTTTACCCACAGGGGGAGGCTACTGGTTTACTAGTGGTTCTCACCCCCACTGTTGTTTTCTCTTCTTTTCCCCCCTGTTTTGCAGAGTCCTCGTTGGAGTTGCTGATCTTCGGTCGTTGTTCGGGGCGAGGGAGTCACGAGCTAGATCGTTACCACCCGAGGAGTGTAGCTGTATCCCCTGGTTGGAGATTCCTGATAGCTGTCAGCTGATATTTACTGTTTCCTTGGAGGGAGATCTTTTGTATTCGGAGAGACAGAGTTGAGACTGATGTACTATAGTTTTAGTTTATCTCCTTTTATAGTCGAGAGATGCTGTACTGAGGACATTGTATGATGATTATCTGTATTTGAGGGAATGGATATTGTACTTTATTTCATGATGTATAGTAATTGGATTTTATTTTACAGCATTTATTTCAGCTCTGATATTTGTGTAGCTATAGTACTATCTTTTGCAGGTTAGACGCTTCGCCTATGCGGGTTTTGGCATAGGTGGCGGATCTGTTGGCGAGCCCGGGTCGCAGTTTCGACCCCGGGGCGTGACAGAGAG